>VXAX01006179.1:191124-357374 GCA_013399835.1 Leptocoma aspasia | reverse complement strand
AAAAAAAAAAAAAAAAAAAAAAAAAAAAAAAAAAAAAAGATAACTAACTTCAGTCTACCTTGGGTGAAGCCCAGCAGCAGCATCCTGCTCTATCAAGAGTCCCCTTTCATGCCCTTGGTAGACATTTATCTCTCACATTACAACTATTTACTTCCCAAAAACTGCTTTCTTACTCAAATTTTGGCCAGGAACACCCCTGCCCTGGCTTTTGCAGCCCTTTGAAAGCGTATTGTCAGAAATCAGCTGAGCTATACAGACCATGGGGGAGTCCCTGGCTTCTTGGCTTGCAGAGGCAGAGCCCTTCCACAATTTACTTTGAATACCCAAAAGATCAGCACCTGTATTAGGAAACAAAACCAAACAAAGCAACCAATCTCAACAAAATGTGACTAAAAGTGATGAATTTGAAAGAGGAAACATAGACATGTCCTTGTATTGACAAGGGACAGGACAAGCCCTGTTTCTCTGAGGACAAATTCAAAGCAGAACCCTCAGTTAGGTGCCATGTGCTCCATCCTCCAGGGAAACCTCTCTCACTTCATTGAGCATAAAAGAGTCTAGACAGATTGTTTCAGGAGACAAGCCTAAAATGAGGCAGAAAGAATACCGCCCACAGGGAATTTGTTAAAATTACTGAAGCTACAGATTGCAAAAAAAAACACTCCTCAGAGGACTTTGAATTCAATTTTGATTTCAATAGGCTATTCAGAGAGAATTTATTTTTTATATACTCTCCCCACAGGAAAGGAAAAAAGATACACTCAGGTTGCACACTTTAAAGGTTGGATTCTTATCCATACATAGAGTGAAAAGCAGATGGATAAAGCCCCCAAGAATTACTTAGCAGAAACTTTTCGTCTTAAAAGTTGACAGGAAAGTTTAATATCAACTGCTTGCTAGAAAGATAAATTCTCAAGGGATTTGATGAAAAATGGCAAAAATAATGGCTTGCATCACCACAATTATATCCTGCTTTAAAATACACATGCAATGAGGATTATCACTATTATTGGATAACCAAAATGATAATATAAGGAACAGTATTCCTTCTGTGAGTGATAAGACAAAGATATGTTCTCTGTGTCCATTATGGGGTGGGGGTGGGTAGGGTGGAATCTGAAAATCGTTGAAGGGAAGAGTTTCATCCAGCTTGATTTATGCCTGCTCTTCTTTTTATGTGTAGCCTGGGGAGCCTCATGATGATGTGTAATGAGTCAGGGTGAAATGTGTATAAATAAATGCACTGCACAGTTTGTGAAGGCTCTTTAAAGCATTTTTTTTAATACACTTCATTCCAAATTGCATTTTCTGGGGGAGAGATGGGAGGCATCAGACAGGGCTCACATAGTAAGAAAAATCTCCACTTGCATTCTATTTCTGTTCTTTCTTTTGTTGGTTTTTTGTTTGTTTTTTTTTTGCTTTGTTTTGTTTGTTTGTTGCTGGTTTTTGGGTTGTTTTTTATTTTTCATTTTCCTCTTGTTCAGAAGGAAAGCCACTGCCCAATATTTCATCCTGATGCAGTAATAACCAGGTGGGCAAAGTTCAAGATGAATACCTCTGACAGATCTCTGTGTACAAGCAAGTAGCATGTCTTCTCCTCCCTGGAGCTAGGGAACTCCGTGGGAAAAATACAGTTTTACCAGGGAAGGATCAGAACACGATCCCCTCTTCCTTTTTTCACTCTCCCGTGCTCCTCCAGTCTGCAATTCATATTTTTTCCCCCCAGAATATCAGGTGTGAGAGTTCAAGCAGCTCCTTCACTGGCAAAGGAAAATCTGTAATATCCTAAACAACGTTCTTCGTTTATGGAAAAGAGAGCGTGAGGAACCATCCACACAGCAGCAGTTCAAAAACCTAAATTCCTTCCCAAGAAACAGAATGACCTGAAGCCCTTTCTATATCTTCAAGTGTCCCTAATTACAAAGGGGAGCAGAACTGCAAGTTTTCTATATTATGGCAAATTTTTGTTCAACCGTAGCCAGCTAAGGTAGCCAATCCAACATCTTTTTACTGTCAAATTACAACTAATCAAAATAAATCAAGGTATATTCAGCCACTTCTATTTTTTGTTTTATATTTTCCCCTCCCCAAATCCTCACTTAAAAGTATGAAAATGTATGGAATATCTTACAATAAAAACTGAGTTATAATGTGCACATTTCAGTCCACAGAAAAAAAAAATCCCTTCACCTTTACAGAGGTTCAAATACAGTTCTTTATATTTATTTCTTCCTATTCTCACAAATTTGCTTTTCAAATGTGTTCCCTCTAATCATGAGGAAATTATTAAAAATTTACAAGACTGAAAGAATATTGGTTTTAAGATGCAAAAGCAGTCTTGAGCATTCAAAATAAAATAACAAAAGCTGTCACACATTGAAAAGGGGGTGTCTGCATATATAGGCAACAGCATTTTTTTTGCTATATGAAATGTTTCATACAACTAATAATTTTCCTTCAATTTGTGATGGAAAAAAATTACTAAAATCAGTTATGTTATTCAATGACTGGTAGCTGGGACTACAGTGTCACATGTTCCCAGGAGTTCAGTAGCTCCTTTATTAGAAATGAGTTTCAAATTACCAACTTATAGACTTAACACTCTAGGACATCCTTAGCCAAATTGTAGCCTTTACTCACTAAATGGTGAAGTTCAAAATTAATTAATACAAGCTAAAATTCTACCATGGCTCTGTTGCAATTATTGGTATTCACTGGAGGCCACACACCTTGCTATTTCTACCTGAACTTACTTGCATTTGCTAAGAAAGTTGCTTTAGAATAAAATAAAATCTAAGTCAACCATATTTTTTTAACAAATCAGCACATTGCCTGTCTCTCAAAAATTGTCATTATCTAGGGAAATTAGAACAGATAGGTTTCTTAGTTGGGCAAGTACCTGCTAATGTACTGGAGATACTTGGGTTTAATAGATAAGACTCACTGATTCATCATCCAAAAGTAAAAAGGCATCTCCCTTTATGAAAATAAAGACATTTGAGCTCACTCTACCTTTTGATAAAGGTCTCTGCTGTCCCCCTGTGTTTATGACCAGAGAAGGAAGAGACCATTATCTACAATAATATTCAATTCCCCTGACATTATCATCACTTGCACCTCTTGCCTCTTTCCCCACCCTCAAGTTCAGAGGCATATTTATCAAAAGGAAGTTGGAAATTACCAGTGTGCCAGTTGTGCTTCTGATCTAATTCACAAAGCACTTCTCACAATGTGAATTGCAGTTCATGAGTTGCTGGAGAGCCAGCAGAAGAACAGCAGCTCACTTATTTCCATAGAAATGGCCTCATTGCCATGCAGACTTGGGATAATTTATGGGAAGGGATTCTCAGCTGAAAACAGGGGTCCTGCTGGCAATGCCCTTCTCTTTATGCACAAAGAAATCCAATTTCAAAAAGATTTAAGAAATAAAACTTTTAAATATGTAAGGTGAACCCTGCCTGGACCCACAACAAAAGCACCACCGAGGTGCAGAGCGCTGGCAGACACGAGCAGTGGAACAGTATCACAGAACCATGGAATGGTTTGGGCTGGAAGGGACCTTAAAAACATCTCATTCCACCCCCTGCCATGGGCAGGGACACCTTCCACTATCCCAGGTTGCTCCAAGCCCCTTCCAACCTGGCCTGGGACACTTCCAGGGATGGGCCAGCCACAGCTTCTCTGGGCAACCTGTGCCAGGGCCTGAGCACCCTGACAGGGGAGAATTCCTTCCCAAATATCTCATCTAAATCTACCCTCTTTCAGCTAAGTTATTCCCCCTTGTCCTATCAGGAAAAAAAAAAAAGTTAAAAGGCAGTTTTAAGAAGGAGCAAATATCATAACAAAACATATTTAAAATGTAAAGAGATAAGACACATAAAAAATATCTCTAAAATATAGCTTATTCCTATAATTACATACATATCAGCATATTTACAAGAAAAAAGGTGTTAGTCATCATTTCCATTTCTAAGGTTTTGTCTGCCTGTTAATATTTCCTCATTTTGTGTTTCATCACTTTTCATTTAGAAAGGTTTTACGCAGAGACTACACAGATGACTGAGTTTAAGATTACTTCAGATAAAAAGAAAAATGATTGTACACACTCCACAGGTTGCTGCTTTACAACCCCTAACTTACAAAAATACATCACAAATATCAAAGCAATGGGTTTGTCTGAGGTTTTGTTGCAATTTTCCTATTCTGTCCTAGTCAAACAACAAAATTGCTCACAGTATTTTGCTGATATTAGTTATTTTCTGCACTTTAATTTCACAGGTGAAATATTCTGAACTGTTTTCCTAGAATAGCTATATCAAAAATGGAAAAATATCTCCTCCTTTTTGAAATGGTTCTTAGAGAGAAACAAAGATTCAAAAAAGTGAACTTTTATAGATACATCCGAGTCAATCTCTTACAGGAAATGAAGGTCCTTCCCAAAGTTTTACCCAGCAAAAAGGAGAAAGCAAAATTCATGGAATGTGAAGGAAACATTTATTTCTTCTTCACTTACTTATTTGAGCATGACTGTTTATAATTCTAAGTGTTGTGAGGACACAGTATGGCAAAGATGCTCCTGCTTGGCTACTCCATTTTGTGTGCAAGATACTTAATTCTGAATTTAATTGTAATTTGAATGATGATTTAAGTAGATAGTCAAAACATTCAGAGAGCACATAGAAAGAGAGCAGTGCTGGCACAGAGGGAAGAAAACCACAGATGCCTTGTCCTCATCCTTCTTTGCCAGTGTCCAAAGGAGCACAGCAGGACTGAGGTGTAATTGGCACTCACTCGTTGCCAGATGCAGGTTCTTCCAGATTATTGCCTTGCTTTCTCTCTGGAATGTTAAATATTCTTTATGGACAACTGGTATAACAGCAACATACCTTCCTTGGACATGCTGTTAATGTCAGAGGGATATTTCTCCCTGCCACATCCTTTGGGCTGTCAGATGTCCTGGGGCTGCAGGGGACCAACCCTACTCCATAAGGCTGACATTTGTTTACAGCCACCTTACTGAAATAATGATTTAATACCCGTTGTTTTCTCTGTAAATTTTGGCTTTTTGTACTATTGAGTCTCCCGCCAGGTAAAAATGACCATCTCCAATGTTGGCATTGAACAGAATTATATATTCAGGTAATAGTAACTTACTGCACCATCTGAAGGGTAAAGTTAATTATGAATGTCCTAACACACAGTGTAAGTTCCTTAAAATTAATTCAAAGAGGACATACAGTTTAATCTAAAGATATGGGAGTAGATTTTTTCTATGATTCTGCTACTGAATATACTTACATTCTACATGCTATTTTCCATTTCAATTTCTCCTTCACTGATAGCTTCTCAAGTGCCAATTTCTATTTCTGACACTTTTACAGCACAGTTTATTAATTAACTATAAATTTACATGTACATACACACACAAAAAGATTCCTTAATTATCTAGGAAGCTCCAACAAATCAGCACAGGTTTATGTCCTGGGTATAGATGTTTTTCCTCTTTTACTAATGACCCCAGACCTTCAATGCACACCCTCATTCTAAATTTCAGTCCATCAGCCACTATGGGCATCATTATAAAACCACACATGATCCACAGACTGGGACATGGGTGAGGGGTCTGTCAGAAGGGAAGGTACCTGTGTGAGCAGCTTGGACCACTGATATCCTGACTTAGTTCCAGCACACTACAAACCCCTGAAATTAAGATAACGATTTTTCCAAGTTAAGGTGTAAGTTCAGAAGGTCGTGATTCTGCTATTAAATTCAGCTTAATTGCAAACAATATATGCCTGTGAGGATCAGAAGAAGCACTTCTCACTGAAGAAGCATCAAAACACAGAGATAATTTTTACTGTGAGAGATGCTGGGAAATACAAACCTATGCAATTTATAAATACTCCCAACAGCTGAGTCTGCAGAATTGTTAGAGTTGAGCATACACTATCAAGAGATGAAAGAAAATGGATTGTATTTATGAGACATGGCAGCCTCTACATACTTTTCTTGAAACTACTTGTTCATGGCCTAGAAGCCTCTGTAAATGTTGTGATAAAATAAGTGCCAGAATAGCGAGCAGTCATGCATGTGATAGAAAAATTCACTGGCATGGCAGAGGAATATATATGAGTGCTTGCATTTGTTTGTTTGCTTGCTTATATTTTCACAGCAGAAAGAGTTATTATATTGGTTGCTCTGAAACACTCCTAAAATACGCAGGATTTTGCAAAATATCTTTGTAATTGTAAAGAAGAGATGTTCTGCTTTCTTTTAAGAATGATTATAGAAAATTGGTCATGGCAATTTAATATCCTGTGTTATGTGCCTTCATCTCTCCCCATTCTCCACTAACCTGCTGGAAAAGGTTGCTGTTGATTTATGCTTTTGTTTGTGAATTACACTGTAGAGTTTCAGAGGCAATAAGAGCTAGAAAATTGCTTCTTACAGTCAATGACCTCCTTGTAGTTTACTTCCTTATTTTATCATAATAGAGACATTCACTTGATGGAGATTTCCCTACCAAAGAGAAGACTCTGATCCTTGACCTTAATGAGCATGTTTTCCTACCTGCTCAAAGCATTACAAGTATTTTAGTGGCAGCCAGCTTGGAGCAGAGATTTAAAGATGGTTTGTTTTTCAGTGATAAAAGTGCAGTCTACTGAGATAACTACTGCTGTTAAGAAAACAATGGTTTATACTTTAGATTGCAGTACCTCTCACATAAACTTTCATTTCTCTTCCCCAGCAAATTCGTCTTCTAAACAGGACCAGCATTGCTTGATCATAGCTGTTAAGGCTATTTATCTGTAGCTCAGAATGAAAGAGAAGTCTCTAACAAGTGCCCAAAACCTGAAATCACTGGGAGGCTTTTCCTTGACTCCAGGAGGATCTGATCAATCTCTAAATGCACAGAGCAATTATGTTTTCAGAAGAGGTACAGAGGGCTGCTGTCTTCTGTCAGCAATGCTCATGTAAATGAGGATTAACACCACCACACTTGAGCTAATGGAATTGCTTTATGGAACCATTGAATCATTAAGGTTGGACCTTTAAGATCCCTGAGTCCAGCTGTTAGCCCAGCACTGTCAAGTCCACCACTAAACCACGTACCCAAGTGCCACATCTAAATGTTTAAATACCTCTCGAAATAGTGCTTCAACAGCTTCCCTGGCCAGCCTATTCCAGTGCTGATAACCCTTTTCTGTGAAGAAATTTTTCCTAATATCCAACCTCAACTGCCCCTGGCACAACTTGAGACCATTTCCCCTCATCTATTGTTCATTACCTGGGCGAAGAGACTCACCCTCACCTTGCTATAACCTAGGACAGTCACAGACTATCCTGAGTTGGAGAGGACCCACAGAAATCATCCAGTCCTACTCCTGGCCCTGCTCAGGACACCCCAAGAGTCACACCATGTGCCTGAGGCTATTGTCCAGTCACTTCTTGAGCTCCTGCCAGGCTTGGTGNTCCTGCCAGGCGTGGTGCCGTGACCACTTCCCTGGAGAGCCTGTTCAGTGCTCAACCATCCTCTGAGTGAAGAACCCTTTTGTAATATCCAGTATAAACCTCTCCTGACTCAGCTTCAGGCCATTCCCTTGGGGGCTGTCACTGGTAACAGAGAGAGCAGTAGTTGTAGGCAGTTGTAAGGAGTGATAAAATCTCCCCTGAGCCTCCTTTTTCCTGGGCTAAACACCCCTAGCTCCCTCAGCCACTCCTCACAGGGCTTGTGCTCCAGACCCTTTACCAGCTTCTGTTGTCCTTCTCTGAACCTGCTCCAGAATCAAAATGTTCTTCCTGAACTGAGGGGCCCAGAACTGGACACAGAACTTGAGGTGTGGCCCCACCAGTGCCCACACAGAGGGACAATCACTGCCTTAGTCCTGCTGGCCACACTGTTTTGGATCCAGGTCAGGTGCCAGTGACCTTCTTGCCCACCTGGGCACGCACTGGCTCATATGTTCAGCCACTGTTGCCCAGCACCCCTGGATCCTTTTCTGCTGAGCCACTTTCCAACCACTCTTCTCCCAGCCTGTATCTGTGCGGGGGTTGCTGTGACCCGAGTGCAGGACATTTTCTGTGAGCATAAGTGCTTGTTCCTAATGACAGATGGAGTGCTCTAGTGCACAGAGAGATGTGGTCAGCCAGTTCTGGTCAAACTGGGCACCATGAATGCAGCTCAGTCATTTTGCATTAGTAATCAACTGTTCACAAATACCACATTCCTAGAAAATGGGAACCTATGCATGCAAGAAAATGAAACCTATTACAGAAATAATCTTCCTTTTCTATCACAGGTCAGAATTCCCTTCTTCCTAAGGAAATTAAATTAATAGATTCTCATTATCTCTCATTCTCCACCCAGTAGCTCTCCAAACACCAAACTTCCCACCCACACCTAGGAGTTATGGTCAACCCTGTTTGACAGCGGGGTAGAAGCACCAGAGACATAAAGCTCCCAGGTTTTGTCAGAAGAGGTGGCATGAAACGACCAAGGAGAGAGGGAGATTAATACTCCCACTGAAAAAGTGTTTACAGAGCAGATTAAACCATTATTAGAGACATTCCCTGCGACAGATGGCACCGGAGAAAAATCGAGCGTCATGCGTTCTGCCACTCACAGAAATACTCACTAAATAGGATGCAGAATAGTTGCTAATGAAGATAACACGTAAGAGAGTATTATACTGCTCTAAGGCTTAATTTGACTCACAGGGAGCATTTCCATCTACCCCAGATTGCTATTTCTTTTTGCAGAATTTCTTTAATGCCTTTTTCTTTTAACACATTTTGCTCTGCTACCTTGATGATAGGGCAGTAAACAGCAGAATGAGATTTCTCCTAGGTTTCTTGACAAATTTCATTCCCTAAAAAAAGGAACTGAGGTTGAAAAGCCAGTTTTCTTTGTCTTCCTTTCTGTGCCATTCCAATTAGAGCCTCCCTCTGTTGATGAGTTCTTGCTTGTCTCATCTTGTTAGATGTTGTAGCCTTTACGCTAAATATTTTTATATGCAGATTTTTTATGTCTTCTTAATTTGAATACCTATTGTCTTCTTGAAAATTTAATAACCTATTATTCGGTTATGTTCATGCTTGTTTTATTCAAATTCTTCCATCTTAGTTTACAGCTAATGTCAGGTAGCATAGAAGGCCAGACTGCATTAAAAGCAAATGCTCAGCGTATTTTTTATTTCAATAATAAGTATGAAATTGCTGTGTATGAAAGTAAAAAGGAATGTCAAAAGTTCCCTTCACCCCAGACCACCAGGAAAATCTGATAAACGTGTATCAATTACTGTATAGAATAAGATATATATGCATGAGGTTTATGAGTTTACCCTCTGGTTACGGCTCTGCAGCTTCAATTACGAGCTAATCCCTCTCAGTCTAGAGTGACTGAAAAATGGCTGTGACTCAGTGAAAGCCCAGTTTCAGAAATGACATTCAGAAAGTTTCAATAGAAGGAAAGAAAAATACTTGAATCACAAAGTAATTTACATTCTGGATGTTCAGGAAATGTCTTGAACGATGCAGTTTGTGATTCCTCAAATTGAATTAAAAGCACAAGTCAGGTCCCCGCTTTCAAAGGCACGTGGTGACCATGAGATACTCACAAGATGAGATCCCTCACAGAGGTGACATGTTCTGAGAATTCTGGGTCAAGTGAGCTCTTTCACCAAGGGTCTTCTACATTTCCAGATCCCACCTGGCTGTGGGCTTTCAGAGAGCACGTGAAGTTACAGGCAGGGGCAGCTCCCTGTATTACAGTAAATCAGTAAACTGCCTCTGTAGTGGGAGTAGTAACCAGCTGAAGCTTTCCTCTGACATGAAACAAAATCCTTCTGATTTACATGGTTACCTCTTACCCAGTCTCCTTTTGAGCAACAAGGTGTCCTGTTGGAGCCAGGCAAAGATTACTGTTCTCTCAGGACTGATATGCCAAATGAGAAGAGTACCTCAAGATGATCAAGACATACTAAAAAACATAAAAATTTTCTGAATCTTATGCCCATTTTCTACCTTAATCAAGAATTTCCCAAAAAGTTGCCATACCGCTACAGAGAGTAGTGGAAAGAGCCAAAAGACCACAAAATTGAAGCTGAGTGGAATGTACAATCCCAGGGGCATTCGTGTTATTGCTGAGATACAGCTGCATCACCACCCACACGCTCACAGCAACAGACTGAGAGGCACTGGTACACCACTTCTATTGGACCATTTTTCCAATGATTAAGTTTCCTGTTATAAAGCAGAGGAAATTATATTTACATTATCAGTAACATAATCAATTGTAGTGAAGCATTGTAATATATTAGAATTTATTTCAGGACTTTCTGTTAATTACCATCCAGGAGCTCTATCATTCAGCAGAACTTGAAGGAATTCATTGCATTTATCACAGGGCAGAGGTGAAACTTAGAGGTTTAGATCAGGAGCTGTGTCCATAGCAATAAGCAGATATTATATTAAATTAATTCCATCTTCAAACTCTCTTTCTGAAACAATAATACTTTTGTCTTTTACCTCTTTCATCACCTACCAGCTGTTTTTACAGACACTTCAATTTTATAAACACATTGTTCTTTCTTGATTTTATGACGATAATTTTTTCTCTATGCTCCTGTAAACTCCGTAAGACTCCAGCAATAAAGAATATTTCATTTTCAGTCTTTCTCTGAGCAGAACAAAGCCAGTCCTGAGACTTATCTCTCCTTAAAGCAACTACTGATTACATACCCCTAAAAAAACCACCCTATTGACATTCTCCTGTAGTGCATTGCTGTCCAGGTCAATTAACTGGCATCACATGATCTTGAAATTGATATGACTTGGGCATTTTTCTGCCACTTCAAGGGATAAAAAAAAAAATCTTATTTTCAATTTTATTTCATTGCTCTTCTTGTCTTTATTCAGCTAAATAGTAGGATGGACAGAAGCATTTTATATTCTCAGCATAAACTTCCCCTTTATTCCAATGTGGCAGTCTGTTTTCCAAGGAAAGGAAATGCACATTTCTGTGAGATACTGCAGCCAAGCTCCTACAATGCAAAATATTAGGACATGCACAGCATTTTGTAAAATATGGCATACATTTCTGTTTCTCATAAACAGACTCTAATTCGGCTCACTCGCTACCCATGGACAGTAGGTGTCTGGGCTTTGAGGAAAAACAAGAAAAATGCAATCTGGATAGGTTTTAAATGGAACTTGTTTTAGTTCAGCCCAGAGCAGCCTGGAAGATAGGAAGGCAGCTGAGCAGTGTCCAAGGAGACAAGCTACTTGGAGGAAATTTTTTTTGTCAAACACAGAAGAAAGCAGACAGAAACCAGAAGTTTTCCCCTGCAGCAGGCGTCCCTACAGAGATATGTACACATGTGACATATTTTGACAAACTCCTGAGAACTCACGGCTGTCTAGGGAAGGTCATCTCCTCCAAGCATGATCCCCACAGCTTCCAGCTGCATGCTGCTACCCTTGTGAGGGATCATAGCCCCAACCTTCACTGCACACCGCAAGGAAAGCTTTCACATCCCTCCAGCACGTTTCATTCCTCATCCAGGGAACGGGTAAAACAAAGACCTTTTTTTTTCCCCCGCAGTCTTGTCCCTTTCATTCTCCTCTCCTGAGAGGGGGATTTCCTGCCCCAGAGGGTAAATTGCACTTAATAATATAGAGTCCACAGCTGCTTGGCTCACATGCAGACAGGAGCAGATGGAGCATGTTGTGTCCTGGCTTCCCACCAATACAAATTTAGGTCTCACATCTGCCATCCCATCCTCATCTCTGACAACATGTGCTTCAATCCTCCTTCCTGGCTTCTCCATCCCAATCACTAATTCCCCTCTCCCCTTCCTAAAATGACAGAAAATTGGGGACTGCCACAGCAAAGTTTGAAGGTTTTTTGCCAGCTTTATGCTGAGAGCAAGATTCCCCAGTCAGCAGTTTTGCCTCTTACAGGGTCACTTCATGCTGCTCCAAAAGCATCGAGAGGCCACAGAAAATCAGAAATTCAGGCCTTCCGTGGCTATGTGACAGCAGGAGTTTAGAAGGTTGTATTAAATTTACTGTAGCATGGATGCTTTATGACATCCAGTAAACTGCACATAAAAAACATACCAAGAAACATGAATTTCAGCTTATCTCCCCTGGTCTGCATTCCCTCTCGAGACAACCAAAAAGAACAATTTCCTCCAGGAAAGGGTTCAGAATTGCATTTCAATTAAAGCTACTCTGGCGACTCTTCATTTTAGCCACCCTCTTCCAGCTCGATGAGCAAGAAAATCCAGGGAGAGCAGTTTTCTCAGAGTTAGCTGCTGAGAATAACCTCTCCCACCCCACATCTACACCAGAGCATGATGGAAACCATGTTCCAAAACACCTGTGGGAACTATGCCTTTAATTTCAGTACTTCTAATATTATTTTACATCACTGTTATCAGTGTCACTAAAAGATGCAATTCCTTTTGGATTTCTTTGGATTTTTGTTGTTGTTGTTTAGTTGGTTTTGGGTTTGTGTGTGTTTGTTTCAGCTTGTTCTTCTGTAAAATGGCAGAAGAATTATAATAATACCATTTCCCACTTCTCTTACACAGGAGAGAAGAAACTTGGCAGTTGCTATGTGATATCATTAATTTGATATTAGTATTAGTGAATGAAAACACGACTAAAAAGATCATTTACATTTTTAGAGATTAATGGGATTTCTTGATGCATATTTAGTTTCTGTCATCATAGCCTAATTACCAAAACTTCTTTTTATTAATGAACAGCACAGAAATGTTCAAAAATAAACAGTTTTTTTTTATCTGACTTCAAGTCCTAAATCACTGAAGACAAGAAGAGACAAAGAGCTGGGGACTTTGTGTGGAGCCTAACACAGCTTTTAAACATTATATTCTTATCATATAGTGGAACTTAATAAAGTTACTTTTATTTAGAGAAATCTGTTCTTCCTGAGGACATAAAACTCTTCTTTAAAAAAGGGGCAAAAAAACCCAGATGTTGTAAAAAAGGTTAATCTAAAAGAAATAATGCATCTGGTGGGTTTAGTTGAGTGATGTACTTGTCTCTAAACCTTGTTTCCTATGGCAAAGATATGTTGTAGTGCCCCTGTTGTTACCACAAACTCAGGGGAAGGAAACATATCCTGGTAGACCAATCCTACAATGAAATTTGACAACACCAAGGTCCTATTCAGAGCCACTTTCCACCTTCATGGGAGATGTGTCCAGGTGACTGCCCAGCATTCAGGTAAGGGAATTTTCTCCTGGGACCACAGCATCAGCGTTAGAATTTGTAAGTCAGTTTATGACTCTGAAGGCAGCAAGGTGTCCCTGGCAAAATGCTACTTCCTAGAAAACAGAAAATTATGCAGGTAACTGGCTTCAGACTCAGTTCCTAAATATGCCTTCTTCCCAATGATGTAACACTCCAAGGCACAGAGGAATTAAATCAGTACAATTATGATGTATAATGATAGTAATAAACATTATCCAAAATTAAAAGGTAAGTCTCAAAGGACACTTTTTACCACCAGAACAAACAGGCCCATGGATTTTGTTAAGGTCACTAGCCTGGGGACTTGCTTTTAGGTCAACAATGACACTGAACTCTTGAAAAGAGGAAAAAAAAACCCTATATTAAACCAGAAGCATCTTAAAAACCACAGGCAATGAGACGTAAAAAATATTTCAGAATTATAAAGGACAGTCATATTCTTGCTGCTGAGGGACTTTGCAAACCCTGCATCCAAGCTGGAACTGGAGAGATGAATTCCAGAGGCCTTGTGCTTTTTCCCAAATCTGCTTGAAAACCATGCTCAGATTGAAACCTAATCAGTCTTGAATCATCTATCATTGCCGAAAAGAGGAAAATCACAGATTGCAAAGGACAGTACTGCTAAATCCCAGGACTGTGGAACCTTTTCAAAACACCACTGAAGGGAAATGTGGTTTGCCAGTTTTGCCATGAATCTGCCTATCCTGTTTTGTTTTGAAGACTCTTCCTACAGTAAAAGCACAGCAAAATGAAAAAAAAAAAATGTTTTAGGGCAGAACATTTCATTACAGGACATACCAGCTTTTGGGTTTGCATATGTCCTATTGCATGTAGTTAATATGCAAATTTAGTAACCCATAATCACTGAGGTACCAGCTCTTATATACTCTAAAAAAAAGGAATAGAAATGTACTCAGACACCCTGACTACAAGATTCACTACCCTACAGGACACAGATTTCTGTCCAGTAACAAACCCTGAAGAAAAAATCCTTCCATCATCACAGGAAAACACCTATTTTTAGTTGGGGAGGAGTGGGTGTCTGCCCCTTGCATAAAGTGGGTACATTCTACACAATTTTCCTAAGCCCATGTGCTAATTGCTTGTTTTTGCAAATGCTATGGACAGTTACATAGGAACCTTTACCAAAATTTTATCACATGTGCTACTGTGCCCTCACCTCATGTGCTCTTCATTTAAACATGCTATGAGCAGTCAAAGAAGAGATGTGATTTGTTCTTGACAGACCTCCATATCGGCAGCTTATTCTCAGTTTCTACATATATACATATGGATCATTTAAATTTACAGCATCTTCTCTGCTTTTTGTAATTAGGCTGCCTGCTTAATATTTCCTGAAACTCTCTGCATTCCATCTGTCATTGGAAATAAGGCTTATTTTGTGCCTCCTCTAGTTGTCTGGGATTTTACCCAATTTTAAGCACAGACATTGCTTTAGTTAGTCCTGAAATGCCCTAGAGAAAAATTCATCAGATCCTGTTGAGCTGAAAGCATCTAATTGATGTAAAAGTTCTTTGACCTGTTCTTTCTCTTGTTCCTGTCCCCTGTTGTGTTTTAATGATTGTATTAAAAATAATTAAAATAATTAAAAATAATTAACCTTTTATGGGAAAACTGAGAGAGAATAGGCTGCTAATATTTGGTATTTTCTGTTGTTTACTCACCTTCCTCATGAAGTCATGCTCTACAAGTTAAGCAGTAATTTATTTTAAATCTTCCCTTAAATTATATGGGCACAGATTGCCATAAGGCTAAGGTTCCTATTCTTCCATACCAATTTAGCCTCCACTATTTTCTACCCTCTACTTGCCCTCCCTCACACACTTTCACTCCTTCCCACACCTCTTTGGCCTCCCACCACTTTTACAACTCCACTTTTTTTTTATGGCCACATGTTGCTTTCCAGTCTCCAAACCCTTTTTAAACCTCCTACCTCCTTATGGCCTCTAACTCCATTTCCCCCTTTCCTTTTCCCTGCCTATTACTCCCCCATGCTTGCATTACCTACCCCTCCCCTGCCTCGTTCTTGACCCACCACCCTTTCCTTGCCAACCCAACCATTACCTTATCCTCCCTGACCCTGCCTCACCCTTCCCTCCCTTTCCTTCCCTTTCCCTGCCTTGCTTTGCCAATCCTTCCCCTCTGTGCAGCAGAACAAGGAATCCTTGGCTGCACCACTCCATACACAGCCCGTAAGATAAAAACCTAGAAACATCCCCCCCAAAGAAATCTGGCCACTGAATCACCTGTAAACATTGCTGCAATCATTTTACAGAGGCTTTTCCATGAATGTAAACGTTTTGGAGTTGATTATGCAGGACTACTTCTCAAGGCTACTTTTCCAGATTTTAAAATAGTGGAATGTCAACTGCTAAAACCCTTTGTTGGATACCAGCTGTTGCCTCCTGATAATCATCATGCATCTCTTTTCCAGTGCCTCACACAGATGTGTAAGATTACCACCATTGCTCTCAGAAGCAGGCCTGTACCCTCCATATTTATATAAAATGGTACAGAAATCTCAGGCTTTTCTAGGACCCCATTTTAGGCAGTGCCACCTCTGCTCAGAGCTCCCTGCTGACAACTCAATAATCTGCTTGGGTTTTACCACGTGGGATTTAGTGAATATCTCAGGTTCTGTAATTACTTACCTTAGTGCTGTAGTTTGCTTGTATGACTCTAGACTATCACTTAAATGGAGGAAGGAATACAAAGTGTTTCATTATTAGCATCAGATAAGAAAAAGTATAAAATCCCTATATTCAACACAAAATGAATTCTTACTTTTGATGAAGTCCTTGCCCGTATTCATTACAAGACGCTCTTCATTTCACTTCTGCTTAACTTCACAGCTGTAAAGTAAAATATTTAGTGATATTAACACATCATTAGGACAACCTTTTTAACCCCTTTTCTTAAAAATTAATACAAGGGGTGGAAATGCAAATATTTCCCACAGAGCCAGGAAGAAGCACAACACTGTGGTGGTGAGAATTTCCTTCCCAGTCAACAATGAACTGTCCTTATCTCCCCAGCACACAATCTCACCACAGGAATTATTACTATTTGTACTGTGCTGCTCCTGATCTACAGTGTGAAACACATCAGTGCCATGGAGAGAAGCAATGTAACTTCCTAGATTACACACAGGAGCGATTAGCCCTAAAGCAGATCAATAACATCAATGGTTTGAGCATGAGGATAAATAAAACCTGATATTGATAACAGGTTAATTGTGTTTCAAGCTGCTCATGCCAGTGATAAAAATTTGATAAGACTGGAGATTTCAAAGCCTTGTTGCATTTGGTTCTGGTCCTTTTTTTTTATGACTAAACTAGAGGTTTAAACTCAGACCAAAACTCAATTATGCTGAGAGAGACATAAGAACAAGAAAATAAAATCACAGAATTTAATCTTATGAAGTGTGGTCCTGACTCTGCTACAGCAACAACTCAGTGTGTCACTGTACAACTCTGAGATGAACTGCGGGAGGCTGCTCTGCTTTGCCACTCACATTTTAATCAAGGTTTTTCAGCTCAAACCAGAATTTTCTCAGAAAGGGGCCGGATTCTGACCTCCACAAAGCTTAGTCTGTACCTTGGTGACCTTCAGCACCTGACAGGAGATTGTTCAGTATTTTTTCTAACAAAGCCTCTAAATGTTAGGAACACCACCTTTTGCCCCCATAGCTAAACTTAACTCCTCTGAGGTAAAATTGCACCTTACTGAATAATCAAGCCACAAAAACATAATACAGGTGTAAGTAACAGCTGCTCCCTTTGCCACAGTATATTGAAATTAACATTTTCTTCTCTCAGATTTGCCCTGCATTACAGGAAACCTCTTAAAAAAATATGCTTTGAATATTAGTACTCAACTTTTTGCACAGTTAAGTAAAAGTAGTAAAATCTCATTCACACTTGAACTCCTATGTATTTTCCAATGGTTTGAAATGTTTCTGGTAGCAGTGTGTAACAGAGAGGGGCATGTTATAAACGAGTTACATGAAGTAAAAATGATTATTTTTATGTTGAACATGATTTTTCTCATTTAAATGATCATTGGATTCAAGGTGACTCAATCATGTGCTGAACCCAGGGTAGTTCAGGAGTGAAATTTAATCATAGACATATCTCCTGAGAAACTGAACATAATCATATTGTGATCATATGGAAGCAGTCACTTACAGAAACACCTCTCATTTCAGCCTTTAATTCCCCTCAGAGTTTCCTTTTTTTTCTGCCCCAGACTCTGCTTGCCAGCTGAAATTACTCTGCCACTATTGTGGGTTGCTCTTGCTGACTGGAATATCAGTTTTATATCTATATGTGGCTATAGTTACTTACGTACACATATCCACCCCATTTCTCACTTAAGTTTTCCCATTTACTGATTAACTCTGGGAAGGAAATTTTCAGATGGAATCCTGGTGATTACATGCCCAACTTCCACTGATTTGCAGAACTATCACTTTTGCCCTCCATAGAAATTAACTAGCTAAAAATTGCAAGTTCAAAAAAATTTGCCCACGTAGATGCCCAATCAATTATTTCAATATTAGTCAAGAAGCCTCATATAAACCTCACTGCAAAAGAAGAAAAATATGTAACAAAAGTATGCCTCCTATATTGCCACATTTCCTAAATAAGAAATAATGCTAATTAAAATTCTACTCCATTTCAAAGGAAGAAAAGCACCTCATTATGATTCAGTTTTCCTAATCTCTAAGTAAATGATTATAAAATGCAAATATTTGCCCATTTATGCATAAAGCAATCCCCATTTTTCTTTTCAAAATAAATAGGTGTGGAAGTCAGCTTTAGCAACAGTCCCTGGACCTGGTGAGAGCCACATCTGACCACACCAGCAGACAAAGGGCCAGGAGCATCACAGATCTGCAGTTCTGCTGCTGACAAATTAAATCCAGTTTCTACAGTACGCTTATTCCACAAATACTGGTCAGAGTTGGAAGTCTTTCACCACAGATTTTTTTTTTCATTTATTTATTTATTTATTTTTAGTCTAAAGCTTGTGCTTTAAATATATAACACTGGGGTACCTTCTAGCAACCTACACGTTGTACTGTTTAATGTCACTAAGACGCTGTAGATACCGAGGAACAATATTTCAAAACAGGTGAACTGACCTTTAGAGTCTTTCTGGGGATTCCAGTCATATTTGTCTCAGACAGAAATTGTATTTTGTTCTGGATTTTATTTGATAAAGGAAGGTTAAACAAATACAAACAGCCAGAGCAACAACTGCTTGCTCGCACAAAGATACAGGCGCCAAACATCCTGGATATATTGTAGACATATTCCAAATATTTCCACACATACTAACTTGCAGCTTGTGGCTTATCAGTTTAAGTTTCCATGTTTACAAGATGTGCTTGTTGCTGCTTTGTAGTTGCATTTTCCTACTGGTCAAGAAAATAGGCCAAAAAGCAGCGATGAAATTTATACAGACCATGGGGCAGATTGTCTCAAACGAATGCTGCATATTATCTGCCATGTCTTTAATAACAAACAGCAAAAAGTCACTTCTCTTATTAAAAAAAAAAACCAAACTTGCTATATTTAGGTCCTTCCACAGTGCCAGAATAGGGCCTTGTGGAAACAGTCAGTAAGCTTTTTTAATTAATTGTGTGAGTAATCACTTTGTAGGAAGAGAGACAGAAACCTTATCATCCTTGGAGTACAAATTCTGAGCCTACCCAGTGAAGCTGGTGGAAACCTCCTAGCTTCCAAGTAGCAGCTTGTATTTCAGAGTCATTTGCAAATGCAGATGTAAACTAAAACTGATGAATCCCAGCAGTAAGGGAAGGATAAAAAGACCTGCAGCAAGATGAAAGAGAAAGAATAGGACATAGATCAATAAACCGAGCACTTTAATTGGACTGAGCTATTTGCAGGGAACGTTTCAGAAGAATGAAACATCATTAGTTATTAACCAACACATTTACCAATTATAAGCCATTATTGGGAAGCATTTAAAAGCAGTACCTAGCTATATTTTCCACTGAACCTGGTTATGAGGAGAAGCCTTTGTTTTCTAAGAGACAGTGCACAAAAACCCATCACCCGATCTTGTGAAGGACCCAGCGACCAAGATTACATATTTATTGCTGGGCAGGAGCAAGTTAATGTTTCAGGATGTATAAAGTACTCATAAAACTTTAATACACCTGCTGTATTGAGGTCGATTCTGGAAGAATCTCATCTCAAAAAGCCTCCAGTTACATCTTAACCACTTTAAATACATACTCGAATTTTCACTTCAAATGCATACACACACATATATGAAGTGCATTTATGAGCCACATGGCTCATAAAATGTTTCTCCTGTACAAAATAATTATTTAAGGGATTCAAAAACCCAGTTATGTTGGTTAACTAGAAACAGGACCAACCAATTATGAGAGAAAGTCAAGAACTACAAAAAAAACCCACTAAGAAATAGGATGTCTACATAAGCCTATTTATGGAAGTTTTTGAAGCATATACAAAGAAATTAAGAAAGGTCATATATAGGCTGAACATATAGAAATGTTCCTGGCACTGAAAATGCAGGCTAAACAGCAAGAAGTATTTTTGACAGCAAAACCTGAGTTGGTGAATCAAGCTTCCAAAGGAAGTGCTTCAGCTGGAGCCCTGAGAACTACTCAGAGCAAGACAGGACACACAACATTTTCAGAATCCTGAGGTTTACATTAATTGTCCAGATGCAAACTGGACTCTGTTTGACATGAGAAAAAAACTGTCTCATTTTCCTACTTTTCAGTCAGACATGTCTGAAACTACTACTAGTGTTAACTTATGGACTTGTCGAGATGATTTTTTTTTTCTTAACATTCATTTCTATTATGCAAAAAAAAGTTTTAACTCCAATTACTTTACAATCCATTAAAAGACTGTAAGAAAAGGCATTTATAAAAGTAAAAAATGGGAGTTTCTAACAAAGGCAGGAATAATGCAGTATGCATTTCCCTATAATTAAAATTTCTGCCCTCATCACAGAAGTCACTAACTTTATACAAATCTCATCAGAACAGTCATCTTGTTTGCAGCTAGCTGTGAGACAGAAATCATCTTCAGTAAAATCAGTTTTGAAAGCATCCTTTAAAAGAAATCCTATTGTTCCTTTTTTTCTATTTTACCACAGATATTATTATAATGGTTTCTAGCAATACCTGGCAGATATAGTATTAAAAACTCAGATACATAAAAAATTCAAACCTTAGCGGTGTTATTTAAAAAATAATAATAATCTTGGGGCTCCTGGCTACGATTGCCAGAAGAGTTATTGGTGTATGGAGCAGGTGAGTGGAGCAGAAGGCTCAGCTGCCTGGAGAACAGGAAAGCACATAGATCTGCTGCCCCTCAAGTGTCTATCCCAGCTGTACAGAGAAACAGTCATTTAGTGAATAAATGAAGCGGTGAAATTATGAGAGCAGGGAGGGAGTCCCCTAAGGATGCCAATTTTCATGGACTCTGTAAAGCACTTCAGGCATTTCCCACTGTCTGTGAGAGCATGTTTAATACAGCACACACAAGTCAGCACTTAAACCAGTGCAGCTCCAAACTCATGCCAGCACCAAAAGGTGTCTGACCTGCATTTACATCAGTATAAACCTAGAGTTCAATTTTGCCTTCTAAATATAACAAATCCTTCCAAGTTTCTCCCTTTTCCCATTCCATCTCATTCTTTTAAAGCAGCCTCAAAAACCAGCTAAAAGTTGGAGCTCCTAACAGAGCCATTAGCTCTTCATTCTTGGCTTTGGGGACGTCAAGCTGCAGTTATTGCTGGAGGTCTAGCTGTGGCTAAAACTTTTGGAATACCTTTGTTTTCACTCAGTGCAGCATATAAATCAAAAATTGTTATGAACTGCTTGCATGTTGTTTACTCTCCAGTGCTATTCTAGTTCCATTTTAAGAAGCTTAAGCTCAAAACAGACACCCAGGGAGATTTTAGACACTCCAGACCCCATCATTGTCATTACTGAGAAATAAGTGTCTATATGGACTTGTGAACTGGAAACTGTTCCAGGTCTCATCTGTGACAATGGTGTAGAGATAGGAAGATTGTCTTATCCTACAGCAAATACCATTGCAGCAATCCTAGTACAGCTAGGGATGAGCTGTTTCCAAAATCCTGAGGTGTCTGAGTCCCGACAGGTCAGGCTTGAGGAATGAAACGCAGAAGAGTGATTTCTCCCAGAAGAATCTGGGATGTTTCCTGCTTGGAGATCTACAGAACACCCTTCAGCATGGAGCACAGACCACTCCAAAAGCCTCTGTTCCTCAGGGCTGAAAACCCAGCACCGATTTCTAGTTCCTTGCTCTTTCAACCCTTTCACCATGTTAATCTGAAGCGACGCTGGGATAACAATTTTTTACTGTCTTCTCTGCCAACTGCAGTCGTGCTGAAGACTTTCTGCATATGTTCTGTAGATGTCTCTGACAATATCAATTCTCTCCTACAGCACATCATCTGTGTGCAATCAGAGATCACAGACTTCCAGCAGGGTTTTGCTCTCCACACTGGGAAATATATAGGAATTAAATTCTGTAGAAGATTTTAAACTGCTCCACAACTTCTCAATTTCCAGTGCAGCACCAGCACATTATGCACATGGAAATATAAAGTGGCACATTTAAGCTCTTTAAAATATACTGATTATTTTTACCAGAGTCTTTCTATCATTAAGCAGCTTAACTCTGACAATGTTTTTTCTCTTTACACTATTTACATGCCTATATTTTTAAGTTCTGCCTGATATAGCTGCATAACATACTTACAGAACACAAGAGACATAAAAACCCCTACTGAAAATGACCTTAAGGGATCAGACACAAGGATTTTTGAATTATACCCATATTTCAACCATCTTTAATAATGTCACTTTCCCTTCCCCCACNAAAAAAAAAAAAAAAAGGCACAGTAATACTTTTAGATCAAATTTCCCTCAGGACTGCACATCGCTGAAACATATAAATGAAATAGGGTGAAAAATGTGGCATTTTCTGGTTCACCTCCTATGCATTTAAAATTTTCCATCCAACATATGTGCAGAATTAATACTTGCACACAGAAACCATTTCAGTTCAAATAAGTGGTGGAAAAACTGAAGGAACTGAAGAGTCACTCCTAATCAGAACCTTCCAGGAAAGAAGTCAAGAACAAAGAGTTAATTTGCTATTCACTTGCAATTCCAGTCAGATGACCTTTTTGCCTCAATTCTTCAGCAACAGAAAGTAGTTTCTTCCTGCTGATTTTCTGAAGTTTTTTGGGTTCCTGACTTCTTCCATCAGCAGGCAGCTGCGTGTCCAGCTACAGCTCTCTTAACACTGTTAGGCTTAATTAAGCAGCATTGTCTCCAAGCTGCTCTTAAATTTAATCCTACCATGAATGCAATGGAGTGTTCTGGTTTCTCCCGTCCTGCATCAGTTCCTTCTTGGTTCCTCTTTTCTACTTTGCATTATCCTAATGATTTATTTCTTTGCTGTATTACATGTTCCTCTATTGCCCCCGTGAGCTGTCCTACTGAGCCCTCAGCTCTCCCACCTACAAGAAGTTCAAGTCCAGCTTCCCAGGTGATTACTCCCTAGCTTGTGACATACAGCTTTCCTGAACTGCATTACAACAGCTGTCTGCAAAGGATCACACTGAATATAAATATCAAGTAGTATTTCTGCTTCCACCTTTGTGCATATGACTTCTGGAAAGGATCTGTAGACAAAAGGATGAGCAGAAGAACTTGAGGGGAATCACAGTCAGTACTTCAGTGCTAGTCAATAACTATGTGAATAATTATTTTCAGTCAAATTACAATCACACAGTGTGCACGATTTACCCAGATTATTCAACATGGACAGAACAGGTCACAGTCCAGTGAGGAAACAGGAGAATCAAAGAGTCTATTTTTTATAGGAGACTATCTCCAGTGATGCTCTTGCTTTCATAAAAAGCAGCTAGAAAATAGTGGGTTGCAGCAAACTTCAAGAGCTCATTCTGTGTCAAATGTTTCTAATTACTTAATTTCCAGCCTAAATTTTCAGTAGTGCCATAACATATACCCACAGAAACATCAGCTCTCCTACCTTGCTATGGTTTCATTATCCAGCAAAGGCTCTTTGTTACAAAGGAATAAAGGTGGGAGTAAGTAGAAGCATCCAACTAATATCTCAGGATAGATAATTAAAGACTAGCAAGAATTTTTTTCCTCATAAATTGTCACTGGTGTTGCAAAACATGCTGTTGCTAACGTGTTTTACAGGATGAGGTAGAACTGGAGGTGGCTGGCAATAGCACGTGGCTGCTGCTGTCACACTGGCTGTTAAGGTAAACTTCCCTGATTGGAGCCCTCTAAACCTTTACATTTAACATAAAACTCGACAGAAAAACAAAAAAAAAATCTACATCTTCAAACCTGAATTGCTTGATTTGCTCTGCAACTGGCAGGATTGTCGGAGAGAGAAGCAGAAGCTGGGCAGAGGAAAGAAGCAATTCCTGGTAATTCCACCTTCTACACTGCTTCATTTCTTAAACTGGCTTTTCACAAAAATACCTTTCACAAATGCTGCCAGGGAAGATCTCACTACAGGCAAAAGGACAAAGCAGATTCAGGAGAGAGTGCAAAGGGTTCTTGCACAGTCCTCTACCTTATATTTGCCTTTCATTTTTTGTCAGAAAAAATTATTCCGTTTTTTACCTCTTTGCCATTTCCTTGGCAGCTTACATCAGCTCATATTAGGTTTATAGCTTTGTCTTTTTCTTTCTCCTTTGCACTGCATTTTGGGCATTCCCATTGCTTTTACATAGCACTATATGTCCTCCAGTGGGGAAATCCAGAAAGAAAGAATCCAAATAAACACCCAAAAAGTCCAGATTCCAAATTTCCTGGGAGCTGTGCTCTAGGAACAGTGTTGGAGGTGCCTCCAGAAGAAGCTCTAAAGGAAGCTCATGGTGCAGCCTGTGACCTTACAAATGCTGAAAGGGGGAACTATGGACCTTGTGGCAAGGAACTGGTGTGGAGGTGGAAACCCCAACCTTCTTTCAGCCCTCTGGCTTGAATTTTTAATTTTTTTTTTATTTCAGAGTGGCCCCAAAAGGAACAAATATTAATATCCCATGCAGCCAGCATGAATCCAGCTGTTCATTCCTCAAACACACAGCTCTGGAGGGCACATCTCTACCAAAGGCTACAAAGCCATCAAGTCCCAGTAGGAGAGGAGAGTTTTACACACAGAAATTATTTACTAGAAGGTAGAAGTAGAGCTTGACTTTGACCTTTGAAGGGGACACAAGCTGACACAGCAAAAATCTATTTTTACAGACTTCCAAGCAAGAGGTGAGTGGAGGGAGATGGAACAAGGCCACGCATTTTTCTGCCCTGCCCTCCTTCCATCCCACAAAGAGGGATCTGAGACTTTATCCTATTTTGTTTCATTCCTGCTGCACATAAAGAAAGCTCATATTTATTTAGCTAAAACATCCCAGTCTCAAAGTTTTCTCTTCAATACAAGGACAATATAAGTAGTGAGGACTTTGTTTTAACAAAATGCTAACACTGAGTCTTTGTGATAGTGAATAACACCAATGAAAATATCATTCGTTTTACCACCATAAAACAGGGGCTATTCAACAAAATGCTCAGAAGCATTGATGTAAGATAGAAAGTTCAAATATTTACAAAAGAAGGAAAGTTACTTAAGGCAGCGAAGAGTGCTGCAGCTGTCTGAAGGTCAGTGGCCACTACAGGTGGTATCCAGGACGGCTTTACCCAGGTCTCACAGCCACACTTCACCTTGGGCTTCAGTGGCAAGGTTTTAGAGGCAACTGAACCACATCATCTGTTTTATATTATCCCTTCATTTGATTCACACTGCTCCCACTGTTTGCAACACTGCTTGAAGGGGGTGTGAAGGACAAACAAAATAAATTAATGAATCTGGAGAACACAAGCCTTATTTAACCACCTGACACCTCAGAAATGTGGGAGGTTGAAAAGACAGACTGACCCAGACTAGAAAGCAACATTACCCAGTTAAACTAACTTTTTCCTGCTTTGCTATAAGTACTATAGCTTCTAGTATGTATTTCAAAGTATTTTCATGCAAAGTTTTGAAATTAGGAATCAAACAGGTTAAAAAAAATTAGACATTCAAGCAGAAGCCAAATTTTAGACAAAGAGAGCCCCATAACAATCAAAACTAAAGATATGGCATAAATCCTTGTCTTGACTTTTTATCCATGATTCCTTGACACAATGCAATGGCATCCTTGGCATTAGTGCCAACTGGAAGATTTCTATACCAGCCAATATAAAGTTTTCTGCATCTTCTTCTGACAGCTGACAGCCACAATCTGCATTTCCATAATTTTTGAATAACAACCAAAGATTATACTTACCTTGGTATTTTTTTTCCTCCCATATTTGTCTACCCTCCCCTTACACCTTCCTGTGGCTTTTGCTGCTACACATTCCTCATGGCTAGTGGGGAAAGCAAAACATCTCCTTCATAGTTCACATAAATGTAAACAAAACCAGCAGCTGAAGGTATGGCCAGGTTTCTGCTTTACACTGAATGTCACACTCACGTCACACAAAGGGCTGGTCTCCATGGCAATGAGATGCCAGCACCCATTTCCAAACTTCCATGAATATTTAAGGATGGGCAGAAAAAGTTCACAAATTACTTCAACATTTTGCTTCTTTTTCTTCTCATGAGCTGTTACGAACACCATTGCTGTTTTCTTAGTCATTCATTAGTCACAATTATTTCTGCATTAATTTTAACAAAGAATTGGTATTTTTATTAAGGCACTTGAATTAGAGCCACAACACGATGTTCAGAAATACAGGACAAGGTCACATTGCACAAGATACTGAAAACAAAATACAGATCAGAAAAATGGTTATGGCCCCAGTAATTTGGCAAGTATCAGAAATTAATCATCAAAAAATGTTACTGGAGAACATCACACATTGAAATTTAATGATTTAGTGCCGTTGTGATTTAGTGCCCTTGGAACTGAACGTCACAATTAGCTCTGTCTTCAGAAGAAATGGGGGCGAAATTTTTTGTGCAGACCTGGTAGTAATTATTCTGTAATTTTTGTCTGAAACTCTCATTCAACAAAAGGAGAAATCATTTTCTAAAATTACTACCAAAAAGGCAATAAAATATGTATAGAAGCATCACTAAACCCCTTTTTTTTTTTAAATAAACTCAAAGCTGGCACAACAACAAAACACGAGTTATGATGTCATCATAACAGCAAAATCTGCAAAATCACAGCTTTGGTAAAAGTATTTTCATTGTGACACTGCTAATGTCTTTATTTAAGAAAAGATCTAAGAACTTTTTTAATTTGTACAACTTGCAAGTATTAAGAGATACAAACTTTCTAATAAAAGTTTTTCCTTTTCTCACTAAACACAAGGCTTCTGCCTCTCCCACACCCCAAAGTGAAGGCAAATAACATTACCATACTTTCAATATTTGCTGTTAAATTAAATGGAAATAAAACCCAGATTGTCTGAACTAGCTCCAAAAGATGATATTGTAACCTTTACAAAAGAACTACAAAAGCAAAGAAAGAAAATGTTTCGGCCATCTTGTGCCTCAGCATTATTAAATGCATAATCAGTTTCCAGGTCTTTCTGAAAGAAAAATCCAAGTAGTAAATTCAATCTCATTCAGCCCTTTAGCCTAAACCTTTACATTTACTGCCTCTAAGTACAGAAGACATCTTCCAGCCAAAATTCTATCCCCAACAAGCCAGCTCGCTGCCTGAGACCAGACATACATATTTTTATAAAATCTTTAAAGCTTGCCACAATCAAAAGCTATTCCGCAGCACTAAAGCCAACAGAAGACCAAATTCCCCACTCTTCCATGGGCTGCCCAACCTTGCTCACTCCCACTTTGACAGTTCTGCAGCATTTGAAGCTGCATCTCTAAAAAATGGATCCTTTTTCCCCCCTGTGTCCAATGGGTAGAAGTAGCGCCAAGTCAGATATGTCACTGCATCAAGAAATTCAATGTCTAAAGGGATTTTAATATATTTACATATATTTGAGCCTCTATACATGTCACACGTGTACATACATACACCCCAGACTTTAAACAAATACTCAGTTTCTCACTGGGCAGAGTTTCCAAATAGCCACACACCCAGCAAAAGTACCAGCAGTGTTTTACCCAAGATGATTTCAGGATATAAATAAGCCAAGGACTGGAGGGAGAGGTGATATTTCCAACTGCTATTTTCGGAAAGAAACAGATCATCTTTTGGACGCTAGAGCTTTCTTTGATCTGAGCAGGAAACAAAAACCTTTGATCTGAGCAGGAAACAAAAAAGCTAAAACAGATGGAGAACAATTGCTCAGAGTTTAAAGCTGATTACACTAATCAATAGCAATCTAAAAAGAGATCACTCCTTCCTACATCCATTGCTGCATTGGCAGGGCAGATGGGTGCAATGTCCCAAGTTGCCCCCAGCTACCACTGTGCCCAGTCCCACAAGGACAGCAAGAAGGCAAGAGCATTCCAGCTACATCTTTTCCAACAAACAGCCCTGAAAGACAGCACAGACACAGCTCTAGACCATGCCTCTCTAATTAATCTTCATTTCAGGTCTAATTCTGTTTTGTGCCATGATCTGCATTAACGTGCAGGGATTCAGGTCCAGAAAATGTCGCTTCTAAAGGCAGTATTTGTTTTACAGGAAAACAAGCATGTGAGTTCTTTAAATAATAACATGATTGGTTTTAGGTCAAGTTTTATTGCAGTGGAAACTTTACCTTTATCAGAAGCTTTGTAACTGCTTCTCTGTTGCCTACATTACCTCTTGACAAGATAATTGTTGGCAAGACACGAGCAAACAGAAAACAAGGCATCAGACAGACAACACATCCCTCACCAAATTAAATCAATGTCTCTTTTCAGCTTAGTTTGTCTAGGGGAAAAAAAAAACAACAGGAAATTAAGGAGGATATAGCTCATTTTGGCCAGAATGTTTGGATACATTTGTAATTATTTTGAGGTGTGTGTGCACATATTCCATCCTCTCACTATCAATCCTTCATGAGGATTTTTATACTTTTGCTTTACTATAATCCAGGTATCAGTAATAATAATAAATGTTGATACAACTCAGATCCATTCTGAACTGACTACAAAATCATTTGAACAAATGCAAAGTCATTAAGAGACACAATCTGTTCCTTTTTCAAGAGAGTGAAAATTTATTTTCCCAGCCCTTCATTAATATAATCTATTTTTTGCTCTCCTGAAAATTGAAGCTTCAGCTCTGGGTTATTTATTAACAGTAGAAACAAATTTTTAAAGAGCTATTTTCCCTATTGTAAATCAAACCGTGGACAATTCAAAGCACATACTGCTATAAAACTTCTATTTAAAAAAAAAAAAAACTTTGCTCAAAACTCGGGGTGGGGTTTTTTTTCTACATATTTCATAGACCATAATTAAGTAATTGCAAATTTAATCTCCTTAAGTTTTTGAAATGTGAAGGTTGGTTTTCATTAATTCCAAATTCTGCATTTGGATGCTTAAATTAACATATAAAATAATTTTTCTGGAGAAAAACATCACTAAGCTGCATGAAACTTAAATACAGCAGCCTGGCGCTCTCCAATGTTTGATGGAGGAACGTATCAAAGGATCTCATTCCATCTAAAGAAAGCAGCCAGTCCCCACAGACTGTAATCAATATTTGGATGTTCTCACAATTTACGTATTTACCAAATTAAATAGGTAGTTAGGGATGGATGGCAGTGCAGCTACTCTCACTTGCCTGCCAACTTCAGTCACTTTTAAGAGCATTCAGTATCAAGACAGACTTTGGATCTCAGATGAGAAGGTAATTCCAAAAGGAGACAGAGCTGGTCAGGTGTTGGGGGTGATCCCCACCTTTTTTCTCCCCTCCTCAACCCTCTTTGAAATTCATAGACAAATGAAGTTTCCCTCATCACTTCAAAGACTGTAGTTCATGAGAGGAAACGTGTCTCTTTCTGTCCAATAGCTAAAACGTTTATTTTTGCAGGAGAGTTTTGATCAGTACTTGTAATAAAACATTTAAACAATGCAAGTGATTTCAAATTGCTGTCTTGTTCAGTTCTTATATTTTCAATGGCTCTAAAACAGAATGTGAATATCTAGGCTAACCTGAACGTCTTTAACCAAGTTACTTACTTCAGCTAAGGCTTAAATATTCAGCAATTTGAGAGTATGACTGATCATGGGAGTAACATGGAATTGTTTGGGCAGCTTGACTGGAGGAGTTTCTCTTGTCCTTTACAAGACTGGTGATTTTGGGAATGGGAAATACGAAAAACTGCAATGCCATGAGAGCAGCAAGATTCATTTGTCCTTGTACAAAATGTGCTCAACGTCTTATTTTCCACAGGTTTTTCACTTTCAGAATAAAGCTGAATTGAAGTTTACAGGAACAACAGTATAAGAAGAAGTACAGCTCCTTTGTTGATCCTTTCAATCTTAAGAGTCATGGATTTTCTGGGACTACATCTACTCATCTCTGCTCTGTAGCAGTTGCACCAGAACCTTCTGTATACAGAACATTTGAAGCGGAATTTTTAAGCAGCCAATGCTGAAAAAAAAAAAAAAAACAAAGGATAGGAAAGAAAAGCTACCTGAGCATAATTCAGAGAAAGCATTTCCTGCAAAGGACTCCAGCTGTGAAATCTTCCAGCAGGTCTTACTAATTTGGATTCATCGTGGCAGATTTCAAAGTCATACTCTGAAGAGCAAGGAATCAAAAGAGGTCAGCAGCACTGTGGGAGAAGTGCACACCAGCAGCATCCAGCCTGCAGTGGCTCAGCATCCCAAGGGCAGCCCTGCATCACTGTGAGCTCAGGGTGCAGACAGGGGATGAAGAGCACGGTTCTCCGCAGGCACCGGGCAGAGTGTCCAGGTGCTGCTCTGTCTCTGCTCCTGCCTGCTACTCACGCCCCTCCTCAGCTGCCAGAAGACCTGGGAAGAGCCCTCACCAGTAGGAAACTTGGAAATGCATTCTCAGCCTGACACATTGCCCAGCATCCCCACAGTTTACCAGTCAGAGCACCTGAACTCACTCCCCCCCCACTCCTGCTTCTCACTCCAAAGGAAACTCTCAAAATCTTCTTCTGAATATGCCCATCATTCCCCTTTCAGCTAAAGCCATCACTGGAAAATAATCACATCCTGAATATATATGCACCATTTGGACCTATGGATTTGTTCCAACTTAAATCTGATTTCTGCATCTAAATATATTCTTTATGAGCATTAAGGCGGGAACCAGCACCTCTTTTCCCTGCACCTTCCAAAGCCCTTCTTGTTAACTCTGTAAAGCCAAAAATTAAACAGTTAAATCACCATATGAAAATTACCTTTATGTTTCCTCTTTTGCACGTCTCGGGCTTTTTAGACTCTTGTCTTGCAAATTTATCTTGGCTCTTGTTTCTTTACACATTCATTACGAGCTCTTTACCACAGATATATCACAGGAAAAAAATACCATCATTAATTTGTCCTAAACTTTTTTGGTCTAAATGTATTCAAAGAACTTTCAATGCACAGTGCACTTAATTCCATCATAGTAAACAAGGAGGGATTGCCTAAAAACAGTAAAAAATGAAACCTGTTTCAGGACACCACACTGCATTCTGAGCTGAGCTCATTTTTAGCAGAAACATTGATCCCTATGGATTTATCACATTCTGTCCTTGTGGCTATTACTATTCTTACGACTTCAGCACATCCATTTTGCTTTGTTTCCAGCGTCTACTGCAGCCAATTCTTCACATCATTTGGCAGCTTATATATTATAGTCTTCAGACTGAATTTACATGTGTAAGATATATTTAAAATGTTTTTCTTCAGCACTTAGAGTTGTACATTTGCAGGCATGGTTTCATGTACAAGCCCCCATGTTCAGATTTGAGTGGGGATTTTAATACCTTTTACACACCATGTCACAAGCATTTTTATTGCTATGACTAGAATGTAATTTTGTTTATTTCTATTGATTTATTTCATATCAATTTACATTTATTGCTATAACTAGCATATGATTAGCATTACTCACAATGGGTGTCACTAGTAACTTCTTTTTACATATATATAAATACCGGATTTCATAGATTTTCTGCAGGATCCTTAAGATAATTTTTCCTGTGAGTCCAAACCATATTTGTTCTGCTGCTAAATATTTTTTACAAATAAAATCAGTGTATGACATCACTGTGAATTCAGAGATAGACAGACATAATTTTAATCTTATTTTTTGCTGGTTTAGGGCCTTGTAGCTCAGGTTAATTTCTAGACTGGGCAATGTCAGAGCACTGAACAGACCTGTTTCTGCCAGAGCTATATATGGTTGAAACAGAGGACATTAACATACTTGTGACTTAACAATTTTCTATATTCCTTTCGTAAATAGCTCATATTTCTGTACTAAATATTTCTCTACCTTTTTTGCACCATCTGTTAATATAGCCTTCATTTTTTTTTCTTTCTTTCTGAGAAAGAAGCAGAGCAAGAGCATCACTCCATGCACTGCCCCAGCACAAGGTCACCAAACTGTGTTAAACACAGCCTACGTGAGGTGCATCTTGCACATCAGAGATGCTCTCAGACATTTTTACCTGTTGGTCTGGGCAACTTCAGCACCACTTTAGCAGATGTCTCTGTAGTATAGAGTCCTTCCCCTTCCTTCTCTTTTTTTGAATCTAATTCTTTAATGTGGAGAGCACAAAAGGGGCTGCAGAGAATGACTGCAGAGCACAGAGAACATCTCACAGGTGTGATTTGGATTTATCTATACTAATGACTATGAGCCTGTGAGATGTTTTCAAGCTGAGGATGAATAAAGGTTCTATTTTACAACAGAAACATTCCCTGGAACCAAATCCATTAAGCCTGCAAGAGTCATCCCTAGAATGAGGTATAAGAGAGTCAGAGGAAAAATGAGACAAAAGCATTCTGGTGTTTGGCTAGTTCCATTTGATTTTCATTTGCATTAGAATAGAATTTAGAATGTTGACAGACCAGACCAAACACTCAAAATGTAATATGTCAGATACAAAATTAAATTGGCAGATTTACAACGAAGCTCAGAGGGCCCCAAGTAGTTCCTTTAATGTTCCTCTCTGTTTAAAGCACAAATATGGATTCTATTTAGACAACTTAAAGTTATAGACAAATTAAAGAGCTGACTACACATTGCCTGGGGGATGCTGCTCCTGCATTGCTGCAGGCAGAGTAATTCTGGGGCAAATACACAGAATTAGTTCTGTGCATTTCCAACCACCATGTCCATCACCATGTTCACCACCAGATATTGTGATGTCTTCATAAGGTACACCCAAAACAGGGGAGCTCAAAAGGCGACCTTTCAGACAGAGATGCACACTAATATTTTTACTCTCAAGCAGAATTTGCTTCCTTTTTCCCTCACAACATATGTACATACACTTTCTTTCCAGTAAGGTATTTTCTACTGAATCACAAATGGAAGCACCAGACTACTGGAGCAAACAGTCAAGTGCAACAAGAGACTCACACAAAAGAAAATAAGGGTTGGAATATCATTACCTAGACTGTTAATTGTGCCTTAAAAAGGGAACAAAACCCTTCTTTTAAATACACCAACATGAAGACTAGGAATGCTTACAAGGATTCCCTAACACAAAGTTTCAGCATTGGAAAAGCCTAGCTCTTTTAAGAGCATGCTGTCCCAGAAATATTTTGAGGAACTGAGAAGGATATGTGGGAACCTGTACAGATGTCACAAGTTGTGACATACTGATATTGTCCAAAATCCCTGTCACTGCATGCAGCAGCAATACCAGCCTATCCTCAGAGAGAAATGCAAACAGATTCTGCTAAAGCACCTGAATTATCTCCAGGGAACACAAATCTTAGCCTGATTTTTTTAACCTGTAGTAGAAATGTTTTCCCTTAAATAAAACAAACATAACATTCCGTGAGATAGTGCTTCCAAGGCATTAATTATCTTTATGTCCCAGTAGGCTACCTGGTACCAGAGGAAGAGAGACATTAACTGCCTTCTGGAAGACAAATGGGAGCAACATTTGCATGCATATTTTTCAAGTAAGTTAATGTATACATTCAATAAAATCTCTACCTTATTGCTGAGATGATGTGTAATAAACTAGGAAAGTATCCATTCATGGAATAACAAGGTTTCATAAGTGCTTGATTTAGGATGCACACTCCAAAGTGTTCGCTTCCCAAGGCAGGTATTGTGAGAAAAACAAAATAAATTATTACACATCACAGAGCTCAGTCATCATGCTTATATTGGAAGGGCAAAGCTGCCCTGGATGTAAATTCACGTAGGATGTGCAGCTGCACTACCTTGGTATCAAAGCAAACAGGGGATCTGCCAAGCCATATGGGGACAACAATGAACAATATTTCTCTTTTTACACTGCTATTGTCAGTATAAGTGGAACACTGCTCACCTGCCTACTGAAGCCACACCAGTGTTTGGAAATCTGAGAGTCTGAAAAAGAGCATCAGTGGAAGCACAAGCTGCTCCTGCAGCCCTGACACTCGCCTGGGAATCAGCACAGCCTTGTATTGATCCTTGCTCCCAGAATAAAGCATCCATAAATACAGCCTATATCCACCTGCATTTATGGATGGATACAAACTACTTCCTGGTGGCGACTGTGAATAAAATAATTTTTTTCATTTTTACCTTGGGAGACTCCTAGAGACATTTTATTTTCACATCCCTTGTCATATTCCTGAATTAGTCTTCTCTAAAGTTTGTATTTGATAATTAATGATATAACAGATCATCGAGCTCTGCTGGCAATTTTAAAAGAGTTTTTAGTATTCCCTTCAATAGCAACTGATTTCTTTAATCAAGGGCCTTAGCACAGAAATTGCTGATTTTTCTGCTGAAGGTGCCATATAAACAAGCCCAGATCTACCTTTAAACTACATTGTTTAGTGCTATTAAGCTGCACAACAAACAATCTGTGCATACATCCCATAAACTTCCAGTTCAGTTTTTCACAGTCCATTGTAGAGTAGAAATCAACTGCAAAGCTGGACCACTGTATATCCTGAGTAACTGCTGTGCTAGAAGTGACAGCAGACAGGACACAACCTAGAAAATCATGGAATCCTTGGAAAAGTCCTCCAAGATCACCAAGCCAAATCATCAACCCAGCACCACATTAACCATGTCCTCAAGTTTAGAACCATAAAAATCAAAAAGTCTATCAATCACAGAATGGTTTGGGTTGGAAGGGACCTTAAAGCCCATCCAGTTCCACTCCCTGCCATGGGCAGGGACACCTCCCACTATCCCAGGCTGCTCCAAGCCAACCCGGCCTTGGGCACTTCCAGACATGAGGCAGCCACAGCTCCTCTGGGCAACCTGGGATGGTGGAAGGGCCTCACCACCTTCAGAGTAAAGAGTTTTTTCCGTACATCTGATCTAAACCTTTCAGCTTGAAGCCATTCCCCCTTGTCCTGTCACTACGTGCCCATGTAAACAATCCCTCTCTGTGTTTGGTATAGCCTCCTTCCAGGTCCTGGAATGCCACAGTTTAGCTCAGTTTTGAGCAAAGAGAAATATCTACCACTGGCTCTAGCATTTGAGTAGAAACACACTGTTAAAGTATGTAAAAAATAAAATAAGGTTGTTCAATTTCAAGGACAACTTATTGCCTATTTTCAGCTAATTTTTATTCATGCGTGTGACGGCTAAGGGAAAGAACTTAACAGATGTTCCTCTATGCAAAGTTGTGTATTTTCCTCATGATTTTGCAGACTGGTTGTTTCAGGGGAAGGAGGAGGAGCAGCCATGCAGACAGAGTGCCAGAGAGGGGGAGCAGTAAGACCTCTGGGACCCCACACATCTATTAACATCTATTTTATTCTGCATACTCTCAGTCCAGTGCGTTAACAAGCAGCAGTACTGGCAAAGGAAGCTTAGCATACAGCCCCTGAGGGGTCAGGGAACACAGATGAGCAGCAGCAGTATCAAAAAGTAAAATGAAGAGGAAATTGTCCTAGATCTGAAGGGAAAAAAATCATTAAGTGGATTATTTTTCTAAGTGTGAAGTCATGAAGAGAAAGGAAAAGGACAATGAAGGGGAAATAAGATTCTTCCTGGATGTGTCTTTAGAAGAAAAGAAATCTTTAAGGTCTTTTCCTAAACTTTTAAGTGTAAAACCCAAAACTGTTCCAATTTGAAAATCATCAGAAGTGTCTGGAGTAGCATATGCATTTAATATAATATTGTACCTCCTGGGAACAATGGGAAAGAGCAATAAAAATGATGAATAGGCTTCATTCATGAAGATTTCTTAACAGGCAAGCTGTAGGGAAAAAAAAAAAAGAGGAAAAGAGGAAAGAAAGTGTAAAGAGGAAACTTGGACTTTCTATTTGTGACATAGTGTATTAAAAGTTCCTTGTAAAGTACCTGATGAATAACACATGCACTGACATCGCATTACAGTGGTCATAAGAGGAGAACACCACCATGACTATGTTTTGGTCACACCAGCACCTTTGGATTGCCTTGTTCTGCCTACTTTTAAATGCATTAAAAAATGCAGGCAGTAGATTCTGAGGGCAGCAGTGACGTAGTGGTTTGTGTGGGGGGAGGCATAAAAGGGCACCAAATCACACCAAGCCTTTCCTAAAAAAGAAAACCTTTTCCTAGAACCTTTCCCATAAAAGAAACCACATCAATTCTACAATCTTCAGTATAAACAGAGAAGAGACCATGAGAGGAAGCACCTCTCATGAGCTTCCCTTTCCTTCCCCCACTGGGCAGCAATGCAGATTTGCTTACTCATATCATTAAATCTGGCCAGACCAACTTTCAAAACTTGAAATACTCTGCGTTTCCTGCTGGCAGTCTGTATTGGCACCTGGAATCCTCTAACGAATACTAAACAAGTAACGATCTATAAATGGAGTTTGAGATTCAAATATCTGACTAAATTTCCCTCTAAAACCACAAGGTGGTCAATAAAAGTTGTTTGCATTTTCACTGACTGCTGTGACATGGCAACACACCTGAGCTGGTTTTCCTGAAGCTTGATGATGGGAAGATACAACAATAAAATGAGGCTCCCAAATTCCTATGTGGGAATATTCCATGGAGCATTTCAGGAATATTGTTATTGGCCCTCAGTTCTTGGTCTTCACCTAAGGAGAATCAAGAAGTCTACAAGCAAAATTTGTGGTAAACAGTGGGTAACCACAGATAATGGAAATCCACCACATTAATTGGGAAAATACAAATATTACATCAAATTAAAAACGAAAATAAAAAGAATTGTTATTTCACATGAGTAGATGCTGACTCTCATTTCACATCTGTGCACACGTGGTAACCAAATAAGTGTTCTTGATTCCTATCTAGTCACGTATGAATTCAGGATTTTAGGTAATGTTCTTTGATTATTTTTATAACCTTTTAAAGAGAAGAAAGCAGAAATCAGAAATTTATGCAAATTACTCTACCTGATTTTTCCCATCATATTTTAGGCATGGCAAGTACTAGCAAATTAGAATATTGTTGTAACAGGAGTTGGTTGAAAAACATTCATTATTCTTCAAATATCTTTCATCACTAAGTTTCATAAAATTAGAGTTGGACAGAAGTCAAAGAATAAAGCATTACTATTTTTTTCATGTCAAATCAAAGTTTTTCTTTACTTCAAAATTTTCCAAGAAAATACTTTGATTTTGGAAAAATGTCTTTTAAATAAGATCTTTGTGGGGGAGATGAAAAAACTATGTATTTTCCACCCTATTTTAGGTACCTTCACACATCTAAGAATAATGCTTGGATAAGACTTTTTAAATTAAAAATAGAAAAAGAAAAACGAAAAATATTTCTGTTGAAGACTGACAGAAAGCAATTGCTCAGTATTTCCTGTCAACTTGCTTTAGAGGTTTTTGGGACCTGACGAAGATGCCAAGTCAGACAGTTTATGCCTCTCTAACATAAGGCTTTTGCAAGTGGCTTTCATTTCCAAGGCTGTTGTAACACATCTCAGCTATTTGGGAATCCAATCTGTTTAACCAAAGCAAATGCTACGATTTATATATATAAAAATATACACACACACACACACATATATATGCACCCACCCACCTCTTCTGAGCTGCCTGGTCAGGATACCTTTTTTAAAAAAAATACCCACAGCAGACAGCAAGTTGAGCACGTGGCCTCGTACAGCCTGTGGCACTCCTACCAGTCCTGCTCTCCTGGGGCTCTGGTGAAGCACAGCATAAATTCAGATTTTCTTCTAAGAACAACACAGGAATTCTTTTTCTGTCAAGGAATTAGATGTAACACAGCCAGAGGTGCCCCTGTGGCCTGAACCTCAAGGCACATCTTACCCAGCTTCTCTGAGCTCATCTCCTCCTGACTTTTCATACTTTGCTTTTGCTCTTTTCAGTAGCTAAATGAGCTCTTCCTATCTGGCCCTGCCTTGGTAAGTGTTTCCTCATCTGTAAGAGACCTACACGTGGTAAATAATCTCCTAATTTCAGGATCGGGTCCCAGGGTTACTTCAAAAACAAACTTTCTCATGCCTTTCAAATGCAGTTCACAGATTATACAGCATCTTTTAATTTTGGTTTGGAAAACCAGCAACAGATGGAGATCTGTGATTTGAAGTCACTAGAAATGGCTGAGCTTTGAAGATAAAGACAAAGCAGTAGGAAATGCTTGGTAAAAGCGACAGACAGAATTTACAAGGGCCTGTAGAAAAACAGAGCAGCGAGATGAATACAACTGCATCAACATCAAAGATACAATTACCTGAAAAAGCAGAAAAAAAACATTCCACTACAAGTGTTAAAATAGGCAGCATACTCAAAAGTCCTGAGCTCACAAAAATAATTGTTGCTCCAGTGGCTTCGATTTACACCACCATCAGCAAGAACTCAGAGGCAGCAGCACCCCCATTGATCTCCCTCTCTTGTACAGCACCCAGCCATGGTACAGAGCACAGCCCATACCTTGGAACAACTTCTTTTTTTATGGAGCAGATCAGTGATAGGGTGCACATGGCTCCAAAATCTCCCTGTAGAGTCAACCAATGCATTGCGAGAACTGTAAAAAAACTAAACTCTAAGAAATAATGTTCCCGAAGGTCACAGAACACCATACATTCTGCAGCTCTGATGGCAATGGGGCACATCCCCAGTTGTGCAAACAATTCAAACTCTTGGCACCAGTAATCAAGATCTGAGCTGTATGTGATTATTAGAGGCAGTGTCTTCAGTGAGTCTCTGTGTCTACTCATTTATGGTTTTAAATCATTGCAGTGCTACTATATTCCAGAAAAGCCATAAGCACACAATTCCCTGCTTGTTAAAACATCTTTACTAACAAGTTGCCTGTTTCACTTGTTTTGGCAAGATGGAAATAAACATATTTTCATTTGTGTTTCATTAAATTATTCCGCAACCCATATGCAGTGTCTTGATGCAGTTTGAAAGGTGAACAGATGGGATTTTATTTTTAGCTCACGTTAACACAGCCCATCAAACACTCATTTGCCTGATATACTATCATAATATGGCTTACTATTCAGCCTTTAAAGTATATCTTTGCTTGCCTTGTAACATCCAAATGACAAAAGAGAACTGTATGATAAATATTTAATTACAATCACGATGATCACTTTGTCACTGAATACTAGCAAGTGTAAGTGAATGGAAGAACTTGGGTTTTAAAGAGGAACGTGTAGCAACTGTGTGCCACTGAAATCAAAGCACATTTTTAATCACAATATTTCAAATACAAGCTTTTTTATGATTGGAAGAGTGCTTGAGGGGTCCAAATATATGGTTTTATATAGATACATGAGGCATTTGCAACACCTATTAGGTATTAGAAGCAGAGTGAAACTTTGTTTTAGTACTTAACTATATGAGCTTTCAATTGCATATAGTAATTTTGCAATATTGCAATATGCAATAGTACACATAACCAAATATAGACTACAAAAGACAGAATGATAAAGTAGATGCACAAGCTAAAACTGACTTGTGCTTTCTCACTCAACTAATTCACAAAATACAATTTGGAACAGCCTCCACACCAGACTTCTATATGTTGTATGTTTTGCACTGGGTACACACACAGCTATGCAGAAGACAGGCTGAGTTTTCCAGGCTGGCACAGTACAACTTTTAATTTTACATTTTCTCGATACATTCCACTCCACAGTCAATCTGCTCACCCCTGCAAGGGGATCTATCAGCCAGAGGATATCAGAGTCAATCCCCAGCACAGAGAGCACTTCTCCACACAAATACCTTGCTGAGGGAGAAATGCAGTTGTGAGAGTTATAAAGAATCAGAGAGCAAAATCCCTCATGAATATTGTGCTGCTATCAGAAGGAAAAAATGCAAATGGTTCCCCAGAGCACCATGAGTTCTTATGGCCATCTCATACATTTTAGGGAAATCTCAGCAAATGTAGAGGGAAAAAGAAGCATAGCTGTGCAGCAGAGCTGCAGCAGGTATTCCCTGTCCTGGGGAAACCACCAGCAGCTTTCCAACATTGTGTCTTTGACAGCACTGAAGCAGGAGGGTGAGCTCTCAGGGCACCTCTTACTGCAATCACACATTAAAGCAAGGGACCAAACCCACAGAAACGAGAAAGAATCAAATGTCTGTTTGCATCTGGACCAGCTCTCTTGGCCCTGCTACACCAGGTCTATGTCCTTCAGCAGCAGCTTCAAAAGTACAATCCTCCTGCAGCAGCAAGGGCAGCCCAGCACAGACTATTAGCATGTGTTAGACAGTGCTAGAGTCAACATAGCAGCTTCTCTGCAAATAAGAGAGGTTTCTGCAGAGAAATGGCTAATAATTTTCACATGACAGAGGAGGTGAAAAGTTTTCACACAACTCAAACGCTGCCTTTCATGTTCACTCAGAAAATGTGCTGTGAGGAGCAAAGTACCTTTGAGAAAACCACCAAACCACCGCAAGAACAGACAGAAAGGATTTGTTTTGAAATAGAGCTGTACCTTTAGTGATCAGCAATGCTGCTCATTTGGAAATGTTGGGGGGAAATGGAGAAATTGCAGGCTGAAATGTGAAAGGAAAAAGTAGGTCCTGGTGCCTCACAGAGCTTGAATTTTGTATTTGATGGGAAAGGCTAAATGTGCTTACATACCACTTACTGCTAAATCAACTGAGGGTAAGCAGATGCTACCCTCTCCCTCAATTTTTTTTCATGCTCTGTGCTTCTATCTGTATTATGAATGTGAGAGACAATAGTGATAATAAAGTACCCAGAAATAGTACAAAATCCCATGTGAAGAAGATAAATCAAATGAGGCAAGTCAGCTATATATAAAGGCCCTAAATTATTCAAGCTGCCTAAACACCCAGAAGTGCATTCACAGCTTTATACTAATGATTGCAAATTCCAAACTGCATCGCTATATTTATTTCTAGTTTCTTTTTTTTTCCCCTCAAACGGTTAGGCACAGAGGAATTAAGTCTTTAAATCCGTATTTAGTCAGCAGACACTCTGTACTAATTAATATGGAAAACAATGACCATAGAAAAGGAGCAGATGGCTTGAAGACAGAGAATGAAGATAAGCTGAGAGAGATCTGTGTGAGGATACCAAGTACATACTTGAGCTTTCTTAAACACTGAAAGCTATAATATAGCTCCTTAATAGATAGATTTGATTTGAAATAACATTTTAAGCAGAAAGGTCAGACAAGTCTCCACATTTAGTCAGCAATAAACCTTTTTCCCAAGCTCCTTTTTTTATCAAATCACATGACAAAGATTATTTCCCACAGGATGCTGATCATTTGATGTTTGAAATACTGTCATCCCTCACTAACAGCTAGAAACATTTCATCATCCTTTGTTGGTAACTTTTCTAATGCAAAAATTAAAACTAAAACAGGGAGAGAAATAAGAAAAAATATTAAAATGATTTTTTTTTCTGCTCATGTTTCTGTTAAATAGATTTAGAAGAAAAAAGGAAAATGTGTTTTGATAATTTAGATATGAGTATTATTCTCCCATGTGAAAACAGACTCCTCAGCAGAAGGATAGGTATAGGATCCTTCTTTTAATACAAGAATTCCAGCTCCAAACTATTCTTGGTAGGATCACCACAGCCTGTAGCCCTAGACCAATACTGCAAAGCATTTGTATTCCTATTAATTTATAAGTTTAAAAAAACATGGAAAAATAGCTGCAGCCACCTACTCTTCCTATTAATCAGGGAAGTGACTGAGCAACCTCAGGGGAAGCATCAGACTTTAAGAAGTGCTGGGCTTGCCTCCCTTGGCCTCATTAGCCTGAAGAAATGGAGGGAAAGGTGTTGGGAATTGCCCATCAGCTGCTGCTGGAGTAGCACCAGCATCACATTAAGGAATAAATAACAGAGGCTGAACGGGTGCAGCAGAGTTTCAGAAGATAGTTTGGTCTGACAACATTGTGCGTGTGTGAAAGCATCGAAGCAGTGATGCTACACGTCCTAAACTGAACAATTCACAAGCATAAAAATAAAATGCAGGGGAAAACTTAATGAGTAAAACAACCCACACAGTGCTGTGAAGAGAAACAAAACATTTTGCTTTGTTTTCGCAGATATTTGGGGAAACACATGAAATACTTGGAGCAACATTTCCTGCAAAAAATTTCAAAAATTGGAGAAAGCCAGTGGCCAATGTATTGGTGCTGCTCATTTCACCTTGAGGCTTAAACCTCTGACTGAACATTCACACTTTGTACATTCATTGAAGCACCTCTCTTACCTGGGTACTGACACTAACTCTCTTTGGTTTTCTTTGCAGCTCCAGTAACACAAATTTCAATCCCCCTTTCCCCTGTATAGACTCTGTAAATACTGTCACACCTGTACCCAACCAGCAGTCGTGTTAATTCACTCTGTTTGTTCATTAGCAATCCCTGCCTTCAGTACTTGCAGCATCTAATAGGAGACCTGGAACTCTAAAGCTCTGCACAGGATTCTATTCAGGGCAAAGAACTTAAAAAAATTCTTCATACTGTTAATTTTCTACTGCAATAAATCTTCAAATCTTTGCTACTTCATGTTTTTATGCCACGATCATCAATTGATCTTTGCCCCATTTTTAGCATCAAAGACCAACAGAAATTATTCCGATGAAAGTTAAGAGTTTCTGAAGAAGCAAAATCGGATTTACTTTTTTCCACCACAGATGCATTTCTAAAATGACAATGACATTAGAAATTATAATTTAGCAGGTTTTTCTAAGGGTTTTTGTCTGTCTACTTCACCTTCAAGCAGCTTTCATATTTGGCCTCTAGGCAGCCTTAATGAAGCCATAGTCCATGGGTAAGGTCATGCCAGGCTAGAGGAAAGGAAGGAGGAAAACTTTAGAGATTCAGAGAGAAGTTTATTCTTAACCAAGGAAAAAACTTTTTTGCAACTTAGTGATGTGTCTAATTGAATGACACATACCCAAATATAGTCGATTCTATCCACTAATGGCATTCCCTCAAATTACAAAAAACTTCTTTCCCTGTAGAGACCTTTTTTCATAGATAACTAGAACTCCAATTTTCATCACATTATGATGAGTTTTAAACTCCCAGAGTAATTTTCAAATGAGTTTACTTGACTATAACTTCTTCATCAGCTTTAAACATAATTTCGCAGTGCTGTTTCGGTTGGTGGCCAGTTTTCGTGGGTTTACAGACACATTTCCTTATTAAAATAATCTAAACCAAGAAATTACATAACAGGAAGGGGGTCATGGGTAAAACTCCTGCAGTGAAATAAAGAACATACGCATATCCTGCTCCTAAATAAAGCAGTCTGAAAGACACCCTACTCAAAGTCTCATTAAGCTTTTTTGTTTCTATGATGTTTCTGTGTCCCAATATACAGCTCTCTAACCTTTCACCTTTCCAAGACATAAAATTAACAATACTGACATTTACAAGATATTGGCTTAAAAATGTCAGTAGGGGAAAATAAAAAAGTGGAAACGGAACAATATTTATCAGTTGCAAAGATTTGGCCATGATAAACGCTAACATTACCCTTGACAAAATTATACACCTGGAAGTATTCTTCTCTTCAAAGTACAAGTTTCTGTATTTCTGGCAGGTGACATTTATAGAAAATGCATGACAAGAATTACTATGGTAACAAAAAACAAATCTTAAAAAATAATATTTTTCCTATTTCTGTTTCATTTTTCTTTCAGAATAGGTTAACTTTGAGCGCTAAGAAATCCTTATTATTTTTCCTTGGCTCTGCTATTGAGCTTCCTGAATTATTGGTCTTTGGCCAAAGATGCTGGGCTGTCCAAGAGCCCCAGCACTATGAGGTGATGCTCTGCTTTCATTTCAGATTCTAAGGCATGTTGCAAATCACAGCTGTAATACTAAAGGATTACAGCAGAGAGACACACTTTTTAAAATTGCATATGAAAAATAATAGGTATATTACAGGGCCCATCTCCTGGGATATTTAAATTAAATGGAGAAAAAAACTCTGGTAGCTAACATACCATCCAATAGAGAACAATCCCAAAGGGAATGGAAAGCACTTATTAGTTTTACTTCTACTCCTCTGTAACTTACAGGATTCTGTTCTAACAGACATATAGCTCTATTCCGCTGAAATAAGGCTATTTTATTGATTTCAAACTCTCTCATAAACTTGAAATATTTTAATTACCAAATAATCCATTTTGCATCTCACAGGCAGCAATTTGCTGAGCAACATAAACCTAACAAAACAATGCCTGATTGAAAAAGTGAAATATGCTCCTGTAAACACAAAGTACCTGGTATGTCCTTGAAGTCTATTGTTTTGGGAAGGTGCCAGAGGAAAATATTAAAACATGCAATTCAAGAGAGGATTTTCTTAGTCTTAATAAGTCAACTTTTGAAATTCCCATAGATTAACATAAGACAGAAACCCTCCAACACCTGCACTTCAAAAATGCTCAGAAAACAGGGTGGGGAGATAAAAAGACTAATATCTGCTATTGAGTCCACTCTGAAGAGAGGAAGAGAAAGCTGATAAGGGTCTTCATCCACTGATGTTCAACAGTATTTGTTCTCAGTCTAATGTCACTTATCTCACAGCAAGTTAATAGCAGCCAAAAATTTCCTTCAGCCTCCAATACTCCTCTTAGCACCAGCACAGCACCTTCAAAACCACGCTGTACATAGAAAAGCAAATTAAAATCTCTGCTCTCTTTGTGTCAAGCCCTGCAGTGCTGGAGCCTGGGCTGCCACAGGGCTGCTCTGAGCTCTCACACAGCAAGTCCCCTTCACAGCTCTGAAGGAGTTTAATTATAAGAAAGAGCTGCTCTCCCCACTTTGCAGTGAAGACACAGATAAACAGAGACACCCTATCTGCAAGTAAGAGATGTTAAAGTCAGATCTTTAACCTGAAGGCCACACCAACATGCTGCAGAATCTGTCACATTTCTCCTTCATTAGCATAAATAATTCTTGGTTGTGTCAATCAGGCTGGCTGCAAATGCATTTGAAAGCTTTTGAGGTGTGTACATAGTCCACAGGAATACCACATTACAGTTTAATATGCAAGATTATTGTATTTCTTAAAGTTAGGCCAAAATCAAACGTTGCAGAAATGAATGTAACATTCCCCCCATGCTACAGAGCTCTGTGGAATCCACAGCTTTGTCTAAAGCTCCACAGTTCACATGACAGACATGGATTTAAAATGCCAGCTGTTGCTCACTGTAAATACACATACTATGGAATTGAAATTACCAATCTGCTATAGCAATGAAGTTTCAATCTGCAAGAAACACAGAAACAGAGAATAATCACTGTAAAAGTAAGGCAAGCAGAGGATTATTCTTTTAATTTGTGGGATGTTAAGGCTTTTTCTCAAGATAAATTAATGCATTAAACTGAACTCAGTTTTAATCTTTTTTTTTTTTTTACTTGCCTTCTTTTTACAGTGTACATTTGATCTGAATGAGCATCTGAAATATTTAGAACAGCAGTGTGGTTAGCCGTTAACAAATCTCCACCTGAAATCCCCTTTAAAATATTTCAGCTTTCTTTTCCTTTCCCTCTGCAAACAGCAAGACAAGGGAAAGGGGGACTAAAAACTAAAAATAAACCCACAGCCAGTTTAGCTGGAAGAAGTGCTGTGGTTTTCCTTGAGCAAGGTTACCTAAATCCTCACCATCAGCTCCCATACTCTGGCACAAGGAGTAAATAAGAGGCACTCACAATGCACAGGCCAGACCAGCAAGCACCTGCCAAAAAAGTAGAGGAGCAGGTCCTCACATGGTTTTTCAAGGTTTTCTGCTGGCTGTCATCATTGTGGTGTGTGACCATCACACAGCAGCTCTCACACAAGCATTCTGAGTGAAACTTTTATCAGTACCAAGGCAAAGGCATTTGGATGAGCACTCTCTTCACCGCCAGTGTCTGGGTGCAGATATCCAAGAAGCAGGAGAGGAAGATCCAACTTTCTCCCAGTTTGGATGCAATGTGACATTTCATTGCATTCTGCCTTCAAATTAGCATTTCAAAGCCTTGCTTATCCTTGTGCTTGTTTCAATTGTTCTTCAAATGCCCTGACTGTCCCTTCTGTCCCCCTGACATTTCTGTCTTCCAGAGACAAAGTCAGAAAAGCTAAACATAGAACAAATGCAGTGAGGGGACACCCATCATCTTCCTTTTTGTGCCACACAACTCTGTGTGTTCCATACACCTCCAGGTTCTTCCCACGACCGACCCTGGGATCGTGGTGCCTGCTGGGTGAAGCTCCAGGGCAGGAGAAGGTGACCTCATCCTTGGGGCATCAGAGCCCAGGAGAGAGGGAGAGATCTGGTTTTTCCTTCTCACTGCTGGACAAAAGAGCAGGAAGAGCTGAAGGCCTAGGGAGGGAGGGTGGAGGACAGGCAGTGCACGAGGAAGGGCCCCTCTCACCAGATGTGATTCCAGTCAGAGGGCATGCCTGGGGTTTTATTTACAGCATGACAGACATGCTGCCAAATTTTCTGCTTCCTGACTCTGCCTTGGGATGCTGCCCACTGCTATGGGAGCTGCATGGAAAAACCTTAGTTATCCTCTGTAACCCTTATTTCCAGTTTGGAGGACTTTTTTTTTTTTTTTCCTCCTGATGGGTTTGGGACTTTAAAGTTTTGGAACAAATCTGCCTTAACACCCACACTTAAAAATGCAAATAAGCTTTTCAACAATGAGGCTCCTGAAGAGCAGAGTTTATTGAAAACATAAGGCTCTTACACACTAAGCCAGATTATCCAGGAGGGAGGAGACCTGTGGGAAGAGGAAAAAGTGAGTGAGCCCCATGCAAAATGCATGAGTCTTGATAGCTTCCTCTAGTCCACCATATGCATATTTCATGAATTCATTACAGCAACTACTGCATCTATACATCAAATAAGCCCAATTGTTCAAATAAAATGACCAGTTTGATATACAGAAAACAGACGCTGTTAGGGGAATGCTGACAGGCTCCACACTGAAACTGCCACATGGCTGTCAAGACTACCCAGTGTCCTGTAGGCTTGGCCAGAAGGAAACACAGGAGAAGAATAGTTGTTTCCACAGGATCTGCATGAATAACTGAAAGGACTGATCCTCAGAAGCAATTGTAGTAGCTGAGCTGCAAGCTGTAGCTCCAGCCATTGTTAACTCACATCCAAAATGAAAAGTTTGTAGATGACAGACGATGTTCACTCTCAGGATCTGCACAGGGACAAGCACTAAAAAGATGACAAGGACCAAAAGAAAGAAGCCAACAATGCAAAAATACTCTGTGCTGCCTCCTGTCAGACTGAGTGCTATGTATTTTACACATGGAAATAGGCTGAGAGTAAATTGGGAGTGAGAAATTCAGGTTGTCACACGGATGGACACAGCTGCACAGTGCTTTTGGCAAGGGGGAATACCTGCTCCGGACAGGGCCCTACTCTGCTTTATTTCTGCTTTATCAGAAACCATTTCTGATCATCCTCACATCCACTCCAGCAGGCACCAGCCACGGGGACATCCCCTTCCCACATCCTGGAAGCAGTGGTAACTCAGTGTACAGAGCCACCAGGATCTGTAAGGTCTGTGCAAAAGTATAGGAAAAGAGGGCAACAGCAATGGAAATTGTTTATCCAGCAGATGCATCACTAAGAAAGGCCCAATTTGTTTACCAGCATGGATACACAGAGATTCAACACTATTTTTGACCTGGCTGATGAGAAGTCTGAACAATGGGGAATGATATTCTAAACACCTATTCTTTCTGGAGATTCAGATTAAAATAGAATTTAGATCTAAAAGCTCCAAATTTTGAGCAGTAAAACATAATTCAAGGTTTTTAGGAGTGAGACTCACAAGGAATGTCAAAGACCAGGAGGTCTCACCACCATCCACCCCAACCTTACTCATGCACCAGGTCCCAAACCCAGCACCCTCGGACTGCATGACCTGGGTTTCATTGGGGTGAAATGAAGCAATAAATGTCTTCCCCAACAGTGCATCTAAAGCTCTTCCAGTGGTAACAAACACTCATCCACAACACCGGACTAGGCAGAGTTAAAAGTGGAAAACACCACCATACTTCATCAGGTACTTACATCACTTCACTGCTACCATAACACTGATCCAATCCTCCTTTCCAGCACAGACACAGCCAAACAACACCTCAGCTTTTCTTAAAACAAAACAAAAGAATCGTTTAATTATTATCTTTTGGAGGCATGGAAATTTAATGCAAAATTATCTCAAATTAACTCCAAGCAGTTTGAGATTTATTCACAACCACAGCATGGTTTTCAAAGGCCCGCTCACATTTAGTCAACTTGTCACTGCCCAAGTACTGCGCCTTAAAAAAAAAAAAAAAAGAAAAAAAAAAAAAAAAAAAAAAAAAAAAAAGGAGGAATATTTAACCTTTCTTTTCTGGATACAAAATAAATGAAAGTTTGTGAACTTTATACAGTAACATTTGTGCTTTGAGTGAGCTTAATGTGCCTCCAGCAAAGCTGTACGACATTCGCCACTTCACAGTTTAAAAGTGTGTTCTAATAAAAGGTCAAGGGAAAGAGAAAAATAAGGGAAAGGCCTTCAAGGTTATAAATATACTAGACAGGAAAACCATTTCTGCTCTGCTAAATGCCTGTTTAAATATAAGTCTATTAGTCTGATGAGGTTAAGACCTGAATGTAAATTGATGTCTGATTTTGAAAAGAGTGGTGGCATCCCCTTCTTTTCCATTTTTCCTCCATTTTTTAATTCTCTTTACTTCTTCCTCTTTTCTTTCTAACGATTTCTGAGGTTCCCAGGGCTTGGGGTTTAAAGATTTAAAAACAAAGCCAGAATATTTAATAAAAACATCTCATCAGAAGCAATTAACTACTTTCTGTGAGAAGTTGGTGTTAAAGATTTTGAATGGACAAACAAAACATGTGGTTGACCATAAAAAGTTTCATATAAATTTTCAACAATCACAAAATTAATTCTTTGTCTGAAGTTTTAGAGGGGTTCTGAAGCATATGTACAGCTTAAAACCATTTTCCAGCCTTCATATTGTGGAAGGACTTCACTGTCAGTTCCTGTGTGTGTCAAAAGTGGAGAGCAGTAAATTATGCCTTCCCAGGCTGGGTTTGGGAATTGACAAACCCACTTTGAAGAAGTGTCAAGCTCTTCTAAACACCTTGGGACAGAAGCCACGCGGAAGTTTCAGATTTCTGCACTGTCAGGGACTAAATTTGTCCAGCAGCTGCATCTCTTTTGTCCGGGACTCTCCACAAACCCAAACCCCAATTAATGTCTGTCATCAAAAGAATCTGCCTGTGATAATAGAACTCTGAAAAACTACTAGCTTACTTAAAAGTAATTTATTCTATTTTTTTCTGGAGGTGAGGTCTATTAATTAATATTAGACATATATCCAGATATTTTAAAATGTAGTTGTAGAGTCCACCTCAGTAAGAAATACATACCTTTCATATAAAATTTTATAATGTTTAAAATCCTGCTTTATAGTCTCTATTTGATTTTTATTGCTTAAAGGATAATTCCAGCATTTTTAATAGGAAACACTCATTTAAATTAAATCGTATATTTAAAAAGTACCATGCACAGGAGCTGATTAAATATCATAAAACTTACACCGCTCTGTCAATTTTTTCCTCATTTTTTAACCCTGTTGTATATTTCAATTTCTAATTTGTTTTGGTTGATATAATATAAACTTTAAGGTTTGTGATCAATCCTGCATCTGTAACCATTTTGCTGTTTATGTTAGAAACTCCTCATCTTGTATTAACATGCAACCCTGAGCCTGAAAATTCTTGCATCTCTTTTTGAGATATCCACCAAAAAAAAACAAAAAAGGCAACAATTAACCATAGAAATTCTGTACCAATTTTCACTTTGCTACTAAAGATTAAGAAAACATTGCAAAAACAACAAAATCATGCTGATTTACAAGAGAGCCAGAATGCAGTTTTTACCTGAATAGTAGCCAATAACAAGAAAAACCTTGCTTCTAGGAAAAAAAAATTTCCAGCATTCAGAAAATTACAAAAGTATAATCAAGTCTACAAAATATAAAGGAACTGAAAACTATTACTTCAATTTTAAACTATGTTTATTTAGATATTGAAGAAGGCAAATGTGGAAATTTTTAAAAAATAGAGCTGGGAAAAAAACAATATTCATTCCTTCCATTATGCAATGCTTGCTAAAATCACTATATTTATGTCATTTGGTTAGAATGTTTATCTTTGGTGCTCAACACTTCAAAGCAGCAATTTTATCACCAGAACCACAATGAAAGACCGCCTCATTTAAAATTTTCTTTAAAACAAGGATTAGATTTACTGCATTAGTTGATACGTTGAGAAGAATAATTTCTTGAATAATCAAAGTGGTTGGGAAAAAAACCCAAATCCTGTACCCTGCTATGTTGTTATTTTCTGTTTCACCATGCCAATGGTTTAGCTCTGGTTTGCTCTTAAAGCTTTGCAAGTCTGCCCTGCATGTTGCAGGTAAATAACTGACTCAACGGGACAAAAATACAAGCTTGGGTGAAAATATTTCCAGGAGTTGATGGACAGAATATCTAAGAGTGAAAATTTGCATTAGACTCTTAAAATCAGTAAATTTGACACTACTTTTATGTGGCAGATCACCCAAAAATTTGCCTAAACTTTTTCTGGGCTGTCAGTAATATGGTAGAAAGACTTTCAAACATGTCATCCTTAAAGGGCTGATAGCTTTAATTCTTGCTACCTGAGAATTTTTAGGTAAAACATCTCTTTTAAGAGATAAAGACACTTTGTCAAAACTGAAAAATTTATGTGAAATAGAATTCAACATGTTCCCTGATGCATTTTTGTGCAGATGTATTCAAACCTCTATTGTCATAACTGCAAATTGAAGTTTTGCTGAAAGTGAATTTTTAAAAAAATTGCTATGTACCTGGCATCTGCCTTTTTTTTTTTTCCTTTTAAAGATTTACAAGATTTTGTGATTTCATCCTGATTTAGGATAAAACTTTTCAAATACAAAAACAAGTCAAAATATCTCTTCATACTTCATGCTACTGCATGCAGATTAATAAGAACACATAATTGGAACTGAATTTGATAAATAGGTTTTCCATTCATCAGCTTTCTGAAAAGTTGTTGTAAATTTCAGAGGGAGAAAAAGATTTCCTGAGAGCTCTACAGATTCATACTTACAACACTGATTATCTTTCTTACAACCAGTTCAACTCTGCTCTTAGGTGGAGCCAGCCAAATCATGGAAATATGATGCTTTTTGGGGGGAATTTCAGATTTTGCAGCTTTTTAGGATGATATTCAGACACTCATAATTCTAAAAATGGCAATTTTGCCATAAAATTCATCCACTTTAGAACATGATCCCGAATTGAAAGTCAATTTTTGCCCCACTTCCTTAGGGAAGAAGTAAGAGTTCATGGCTGTAAAGAAGATTGCGACCATGTAGGCACTGAATATACTAATAATAAAAGCTCATCATATGTTTAATTCATTTTAATCTCTGAGCATCATCTGCATCTTTTATCCTTGGTAACACCCACTATGCCTTTATTTGCTTTTCACCAAATTACCTTTGTGCAACTCTTTTCATATCAATCACAACTTCAGGCAAACTTGTGAACGTCAGGTCCATACCCCTTCCATGAGGACCAAAAAAGAATATGGAAATGCCCTGACTAGGTGATTGTAGGGAGTTCAGAGTTATTGTTGCTCTTTTAAATTGTCATTCAAAGCAATGTTTTAAAACTTCAGATTATCAAAAGCCCAGTGAGCTGGTTTCAAGTTCTCCAGACTCCTAACAAAAATGGATTAAAGTGTACTTCTCCAAAGACTCCACCACACTAGTGCAAAAACATATTCAGAATGTAGAACAATTTTACACTATCTTTACATAAATGCATATTCATCTTTCTATTCCTGCCCACCTCCAGAAATTAATTAATCCACAAAAGATGAGGAACAATGAAAATCTCCAGTGGCTTTAGCCAGAGACATATAGGAAAGAACATGCCACTACCAAAATACGCCATACAAGTCAGTACCTATTGTCTTTGTCAAAAACTCCATATTATGATATTTACAGTGCAATATTAAACAGGGAAAAGTATCAAAATGATTTTTTTTAGTATTAAGCCAAAGACAATTGCTGTATAAACATACCCCTTCCTTAATAACGTTGCCGTTTCCTAACAAAAAGATATTTTTACAGCATTTATAACAATCCTTGACTTCTAGCTGTCATTTCCAAATAATGTTCCTACCATCAGGTGCCCTGTGTCCTTTGATAACATTTTCTGAGACGCTGTGGCAGAGAAAGCCACCCCCCACCAGGGATGTCAGACACCAGTTGACACACAACACTCGCCACTGGATTACGTCTCAAGCACTCTTGACAATAAATGTTTGAAAAACTAAAGCAGCTACAAGGTACTTCAGTTCCTCATATTTAATGAGCTGCTAACCCTTCAACAATTTGCTTTTGCAGCCAAGAGGTATTAATGACAAATAATAGCAATAAGGCAATTAACAGGTGACGCATTGTGCAGAAAACTGTAAATCAGAGCCAGCGCAAAGGGGCTGTGCTGAGCCACACCAAGGCTTCATCCAGCCACAGCTCCTTGTTCCTGACAGCTGCCTGCAACAGAAGCCTGGGAAAGCAAGCAAGAGCCACACAAGCATGAAATGCTAATTCCATGTGACTTTCTTCCAGGTTCCAGTTGTTACCACCTCAGGGGCTTCCAACACCGGGAGTTGCATTTTAGACCGCAGTCATTAGAGCAGAGTCCATCCAACACCCTCCTGGCTTTTTCTTGGCTAAACACGCCTGCTGACTTCCTGAACATTCACAAACCCTGAAAAAATTGATCACGGTGAATGATCAATGATTCAGAAGTCAGACTGTTAGAAGAAACTGGAAATGCTGTGCAATTACAAGCCTTTACTAAGGGTAAAAACGGGAGTGGATGAAACAGCAAAAAACCTGTGCATGGGTGTAAGTGGATGCACACATAAATAAAGCTGCATGTACACACACAGAGACTCTGAGCTGCATGCCTTGAACCCACATCAACAGTTTTTGGATGGAGAAAACTTCAGGCTGTACTTCCAGGATACTCTCCAGTCACTAAAATATAAGACAAACATTTTCTGGCTTGCTCCATCATCCAGTTTTAATTCCTGCACTGGATATGAGGAAACCACAGCATCCTGAAAAAGGAAACATCCTGAAAATTGCTTGGGCTACACTGTCTGGAAATCACCATTTTAAGCAAGTTTCAATCATGGACATACCAGGCAAAAGTGTTCTAGACTTTACTTCAAAATACACAAACACAGAAAAAATTACTTTTTTTCTGTGTTTTGTTCCATGTGCTTTAACAAACATATTTTTACGGAATTCTCCTGCATTTTGAAGACACATTTTGAGTGTAATCAAGCAAACTGCTTTGCATACAAAAATATTCACTGAAGTATTTTAAAATATATTTCAGTGTAGTTTGTTATCTCCACAAACATTAAAAACAGTTCACACATGAAACTATAAATACTGAATATTTGAAGCAACTCCTCTACTGAGAAACCCAAAAAAAAAAATAATACACTGGCTTAAATATATCTTTAGAAGACAGTCGAAATAATGAATAATTTAAAACAGAATGAGTTCACTAACAATTTACAAGAGAAAGAGCTACATTCTATAATATGTCCTTTAGTCAATATTCTCTCTTCTCGTTATTGCAGTTACTTTTCATAGCACATTATCTAGCTTGACATACATGCTACAACAATTATGCATACAGAATATTAATTATCCAATATGATATTCTCTGAAACCCCTCAATTTTTTTTTTTCAAATTAAGTATATCCTTTTGTTTCATCTACCCTTTATAATTCTTTTCATCTACTCCAGGACATTCAAATCCATTTTCTATGCCAGACCCATAAATCTGAATGGGGGGGTGGGAAATTACATATTCTAAATTAGCCCCTCAGCTAAAGAATCCAAGCTCTTTTCACACTGAACTTGCTGAAAAAAATCCCAGTTCCAGCTGTTTTCCAGCCTCTGTGGGATCAGGGGTATCTGCTTCAGGACACTGGGCAAGTCCTCAGAGCTTGACCAGCTTCCCAAAGGTGGAAAGATGTCATTTTGGGGGGAGTACTCCTGAGGTACAGTTTTGACAGATTCTGACTACATCCAGGTGAATGCAAACCAAGGGTAGTCGGTAATAATAATGAGATAAAATAAATAAATAATAAACAATAGGTGAAAGACTCCCAAAATCATGCAAGGTTCAAGCTGCAGCTGACTGGCTTTGCCACATTATCTCCTTCAGTCTCCTTCCCGTTCATAAATACTTGGGATTATAAAAACATTGTAATATCTTTCTGAGTAACAGATGTTATTTCGCTCATACAATGGCTCCAAGTACCAGATTGCAATGACTTACAAGAATCCAGAGTACAATATGTTTTTCTATTGCTTAGCAATTCATAGAGCTGAAAATAGGAAATATCACTGAAATCAATGTATGTCTAATTCTTTTGATGGCAATTTCCTGTATGGGAAACTGTAGGTTTTTATTCGGAATTTTGTATTTCATGAATATCTATACATTACTTTCTAAAAATAGATATTTGTGTTCCAAGTGAAGCTAGTGGATTTATATCATCCTACCAGAGCCCATTCCATTCACAAAGAAAGGCTCAAATTCCTGCATCTGAAACCTTGACATCACAGGGAAATATGATTCAGAGTGCAAATCTTGAATGTGCTGAAAGAAACCCCAGGCTGCTCAGGACCGGTCCTTCCTTCCAGGTAATCCCACAGACCAAAACTGAAAACATCTTCATATTTCAGGTGAAATTCCTGCCTCTCTTCATATTTCAGGAAGAAATTCCTCCCATTCTTCTCCCTCACACCTTTCCTACATCAGGACTTTACTGATGTAGGAAAATATTCCAGGGGATACAAAACTATTCCTCTTCCACCTCCTGTGCCCCACCCATTCCAGAGGATGGCTGTGCTTGAAACAGAGATGCACAGCTCAAGCAGAAAGCACATCCCAGTTTAAATCACATTTGAGTTCCAAAAGTTCAGAATATAACAGAGGGTGCTGCAGTGTTTGCTCAGGCTGTATATTTTATGACACAGTCAAAATAATGTAAATATACATTAAAAGTCATGAACATGGAGGGTAGGACCCTGCTTTGTGCCTTGCAAATACACTCAGGGAATAAACACTCTCCCCAAATAATCTGAAAGTGAATTTAGCTTTTCAGGTGTTTTACTTGAAAACAAAACATTATGCATAAGCACAAGGAATTTGACATATTTTGATAAATGATAAATAATAAAAAGATAATTAAAAAAAGTGAACACATTTTGGACTCGAGGGTTAAACAACCAAAGCAGTCACAAGCAAATGGATTTATAGAAAACATAGAATACTATTAAGTGCACATGTTTGCATCAGTAGAAATGAAGGTGCAGGCTGAAGAAGTGAATAGAAATTTGCATCTTATAATTGTTTCTACAAAAGACTGAGAACATCATGTTAAATGACAGCTGTCTCTTTCTCTCTCTTTTCTTGAAACAGACTTGTCACCAGCTTCACCACCATTATTCAGCCATCAGCAGATGATGTGGTGGTTCTGGAGCATTTTCTGTTATCCACAATCATATTTTTTAAGGTTTGGGGGGGAAGGGGATTTTGTTTGAGGGGGTTTTGTGGTTTGGTGGGATTTTAACCTTTTTTGTTTGTTTGTTTGTTGGGTAGGGTTTGTTTTTTTTTTTGCGTGTAAATGAAAAATGCATTTTTCTCATTGCAGTTGTTAATTTAAAAAATAATTAAGAAATACATTAATTTGTACCATTAGCTGGCATGCTGCCACCCATGCAAGATGTTACCAGGCTGCTGCCATAACTGAAGTTTTGTTAGGCAGACTGTCTTTCAACAAGATCCACTTTGCCTGAGGCAAACATCCTGATAAATAAGTAGAACTGGTAGGAACATTTGCCAGAGTGGAGGGGGAGCAATGACACAGGATTAGAAGTCCCTATCCAGATTCTGAAGATATGTACAGCCAATCAGGAAAACTGAAAATATTTTCTTGGAATGGCCAAAAGCAAAGCCTGCTCTTGGAGGGGCTGGGATGCTGCTTCCAAAGAAGTGTTGCCAGCAGAGTTTTGTCACCTCCACCTGACAAAAGTCAATTCATGGTGAGAAAATTGATAATAAACATTTCATTCTGTGCTTAGATTTTATATTGTATAAATGCTAAAGGATTAACCAACATTATCAATAAATACAGGGAAAATAAGAGTGAAATCTTACTAGCAGCTTGTGGTTGGCCTGTAAAGTGTGTTTAAAACCCAATAAAATGTAGAGTGAGCAGTATTTGCCCACCAAGGCAGTACTTCTGGCCTCCTGGCAGAAGGCTAGAATTTTAAAGAGCCACTTATTGGAAAGATTATAATGGCCATTTATTGGAAAGATTTTCTGTAAAGCTATGCAGAAACACCACCTGATGTTTCATAAGGAATCTCTCAAGACACCCCTCCCTCTGTAAGGAATCACATCACACAATCAGCACATCCAGTATGCAGAAGTAAAACAGTTTTGCCAATGTGCTCACTTGCCAAATACCTTTAGCTTTTACTGTGTTCAGGAAAAAAGACAATTATCTGGAACTGTATCACTTAATAAAAAGCCTTTTATAATCTCCTGAGTTGCCTTCTCCTCTTGTGCTATATACTAAGACTATAGGGGTATGTCACACAAAAGGTGCTGAAATCAAAACCACACGTAGTTCCATTTTCCATAAGGTTCCCTTAAAGATGCATTTTGCTGAGAGTATTATGCACATCTCATAGGAAATAGCTGGGTTTTACCATGGGAAAAAATGGCCACAGCTTGCCTTATACAGTCCCAAGATGTAAGCTGCCATTCAGTCCCAGAACTTCACTGCCAATATCCCGTTTAACAGGATAGGATATTTAATACTTTATAATCCTTCTCCATGTTTTGTAGAAAACTCTGCCCACAGCTCTAATGCCAGAAAAAACCATGATAAGCAGGACTCAAACCAGAAGCAGAGGAGGTCTTCAAAGTCAGATTTTTACTCTTCTTCCTTAGGGCTGCTGCAATTATTTAATTATTCAGGGGAGGAGCAAGTAGATGTCAACAGGCAGGGGAACAAAAGTCTATTCCTCAGCAAGACTTCCAAGGCAAATTAACACTGAGCTCACCTTAAGTGAACAGTGTCCAGGTCACTTCTCTTCAAGACAAAAACCAAAAAAAAAAAGCTAATAAAACCTAAATCATGTAGTGATGCTCAGCTTAAAAGTTTCTGCCTTTTAAGCAGAGGAATGAAAGGATCTGACTTTTTCGTATAAAAATAATGAAAGCATGAGAAATCCTCACATTTCTGGAGGTTGTAAACATATATGACACAAAAGCACAAAATATGAAGTGCCTTGAAGTATGATCAATTCAGTCAAAACTGAAATAGGTTAAATATTAATTAAAATATATTTTGTTCATTTGGCTGAATATTTTGCACTTAAACTGTTTATAAGTAATAAACCTATCACTGTTTATAAGTAATAAGACTATCACTACAATGCAATTGGCATAATTTATCAACGTGCTACTTTAAAAATGTAGTTAATTACTATATCAAGGCTTTTCCAGCATAAAAACAAACCTTTTTTTGTGTATTCTAAAGAAGCTGCCACAAAAGATATCTGCTAAGCTATTCAAAATCAGAATCCTCCATATCAAGAAAAACCTTGTTTTTAAAATCATTTGCTACATGTAAAAACATAATGTAACACAATTCCAATTTCTAGCTTAATTTTCATTCATTCACAGTCTCATTTTTGAAGCTGCTTTAATTTCAATGTAAAAAGGGACATATTAATTTGGAGTTTGTCTACTGGGACTTCATGCACAATATTATCTTACATATCTTACATGGGGTCTAATCTTGGAAGAAATATCACCACCTTTGCTACCCATCAAAACCCTCAGTACCTCAAAACATCTATTTTAAACTGCAGTATTTTCTACTGTAAGTTGATTTTCATGGTAAGGTTGCTCAAGAGCAGCCATGTGCATCACACCCCCAGAAAAAACAAATGGATCTTTATTAAAGAATAATTGGAGACGCTGATGATGCAACTCTTTAATACGATTTTGCTGCAAAGTGCTTGTTTTCTTGTTGCAAAAAGCTTTGTTACAAATATTTCTAAATATTTGTATATAAATATAAATATTTTCTGTTCTTGGTATATAGATTTGCTTGCAATAGGAGGGGTGGACTACTCTGCTCACCAACAGTGTCCCCACAACTATGCAATGTATTTCCACTCAACCAAAAGTGCCAAGTGCCCAAAAGAAAAAGGTCATCCCATTGATAGCTGAAATGATGGAGCAGCCATTTGTCTTGATCTCCTGCACACCTTGTTAATGATGGACTGAACAACACCGTGACAACAGCCAGCTGACAGGAATTCTAACCTGATTAAACATCCCGCTATGTTTTAATACCCTTAAATGGAATTTTTATGGCCTGTTCTGCAAGCATATTATTAATACAGAACCATCAAAAAAACCCACAGACATCCATAATAGCTCATCAATTTATAGCCAGGCACTTCTGACCTTGGAAAATCAGCTGTCTTTCAGATTAACACAGCTATGTTTTGGGAAGGAAAAAAAAAAAAAGAAGCTATAAAATTATCATACTTATTTTTGTCACATGCCATCACTGCAGTAGGGAATAAAGGCCACACTGCTGGCTTTTTATTGATATTGCTGGCAACCTCTGACATGGGAATTAGAATCTGGGAGACCTGTTTCTAATAAAAATCCACTTAGACATTAACATTTCAGCTGTGGCAGGCCACAGGATGCGCTGCTGGTGGGAAGGTGGTGTTTAGTCTGACTTCCACTGCCCCGTCAGTGGGTTTTCACATTTCCTGTCCTTCACAGAAGACCTCAAAGCACTTAAAAACCATTTCTAGTGTGGACCACAAAATCCACCCACAGAACAGGTCAAGGGCTCTTCTGGGAGAGGAGATGGTGAAAGAAAAGGACAAGTGGAAGTCAGGAATTCCATCCCCATCTCTAAAGCAGGTGGTGGTGCATACAATGTGCTGGTGACAGATTAATAGTGCTGCAACATTCAGGGAACAGAATTACATATATACCTTGGGGAATGAGGCTCCAAGTTGGTGTGGTGGGAAAGAAATGGAAAAAACAAGGATGAAGGTTGTTATGAAAGACGAATTCTCATACTAGAACAAAGCCACTAATGGGCTTTCTGAAGGATTGGTCTCAGGATATGAGGCAGGGAGATGCTCCTTAAGGTAAGAGGAATGGCAGATCATTCCAGGCTGTGGAATATTTCCATTTATAGCTAGGGGAAAGGCCCAGGGGACACAGTCTTATAAGCAGATTTTTAATTAATTTTTTTTTCCTTTCAGTAACAAATGGCTCACAATTGGTTATTTCTGAGGAGCCTCTCCCCTGGCATAAATAACCAAATGTACCTCCAAACACCAGCTCAGCACTGGCCTTCCATTTTCCATTTGCCAGGCCACTGGGATCCAGGAACCGCTTCTCATGCCTTCAAAGAAACACTTATTATGTACTAAATTCAAGACAGATGCTTGCCATTCAAGTTGACCAAGGTTTTTGATTAATGGGGTGTATTTTAATTGCCATGAACTTGACCTAGTTAACTTTATTATTTACATTATTACTTTGGACTACGATAGACTCACAAAGGAATTTTTTTAAAACAGACTTCCATATACTTTTAGCAAGCCTGTACCTTCTTTTTTTTCCCTGCATATGTTCCTTCAGAAAGCAAAGACAAAAATCATTCTTCTCCATATTCTGTTCTTTGTAACAGATTTGTTTGAAAAATTAAGCAAATAATTTTTTTTAAGACAGACCTTTCCGTCTCAATTTCCTTCCTTTTTGTCTTTCACTTGTTGTGAAACAATGGAAGTAGAAGATTCTGCTTCTCCTGGTCTGTGTTTTTTTATCCTTTTGTCTTCAGAAAAATTAATGAAAAGAAACATCAATAAAACAGAAAAAGGAGAACAGTACAGGAAATACTCCCACACAGTGATTTTAATGCTCTTCTAGCTTGATTAACAACCTGTCCATCCAATCAATTAAAGATTCAGTGAAGACAGGCATCTTCCATTCATTTGTATAATTACAATGCAGCATCCAGGAGAATCATAACAGCACCAGGTGACAGAATCTCTCTAGTATATAGAATATTAACTTTACCTGATCTTATGATTACATTGTCTTTTAAAGAAGATGTTATCAGGGGAGGCCCATATGACCATTATTCACACTGATATCAATATCAGATGAGGGGAAAATAGATAGACCAGCACTACAAACCATCCTATTTTTGTCAGTAAAACTCAGCTATTAAAAGCCAAAGGCAGTGCTGGTATCTCCCTCCTGGTCTGAATCCTATCAAGTAAAAATTTGAGAATTAAATGAAAAGTTTAAGGTGCCCTTCTTGAACACATTCACGATTTTCTGTGAGATTTAGAAAGGATTTTGAGTGGAGACCATTACTTAGCGAGGATAATTTAGAAGCAGTGAAGGTGGAAGCAAAAGGGTGAACAGCAAAACAAAATCCTGCAAGACTGTAATTTATAAACCAAATCAAGCAACCAACAAAACAAATGCCTGTTACGTACAAAAATCAGTACTAACTGTTCCTTTGTGGTGTTCCTAAATTTTGATTTTAGCTAAATGTCAGTCTCCTCCAAACAAGCAGTAATGATGTTAAAACCATCAAGTTCTCCTGCAATCATCTCTGACACTTTATTAGAAGTGTCCCAGAAGCAACACCTGAGCAATTCATCCTCATCAGAGCAATCTCGTATTTGTGCCACAGAAAATCGAGGCAAGGAGAAAAACCCACTCCCAGCCTACACATAAATGCCAGGCATCTTCCCACAAACCATGGCAGGCTGCCTAAAGGTTTCCAAGGCTTCATTTTACCACAGAAGGCTCCTCTGCTCTCCTGGAGACAGGCAGAACAGTGACAATCAGCCTGGTGCCAGCGCTTGTGCTCTGTTGGTGAGGTGACACACTGAACCACGCAATGAAATATGCACCATCCTTCCCAAAGCAGGTGTTCTGCTGCAGCTGGAATTCCCACAGCACTGCCCCAAGACTTCTGGAAAAATGAAAATAGCACAGGGAGGTAATGGAATCCAGGTCTTTGCAGCACAACAGTAAGAGATGAAAGGCTGTGATTTTGGTCCTTTTTTAAGGAGACGCCCCAGATCACTACAATGTTTTTGCTTTCCCATGTGTTGAAGCATGTGAAGGGAATCCTTTGGAGATGAAATTGTGCAAAAAGGCAGAATCCAAGAACCAAAACTTTGCTCACTTGACAGGACCTGGCCACAGATGCCAGAGGATAATCTTCCCTTCAGCATATTCAGTGTGAAAATAACAACATCAAGATCAGCTATTCCCTTCTCCCAGACCTCTGTGGGCCCATAACACTTTTTGATGTGGATATATTCTCTCAGACATCTTTTGGGATATTTAGCATAGTGCCAAATAATCTTCATTCTCTCTAGCACCTGCACTACAGTGCAGCATTTCCTACAGATTTGTATTTCTCCTATTCCAAGTTGTAAGGCTGGAGAAAACTAGCCTCCTTAAGCCAGAGACTTCAGCCAGATTTAATGCCAAAATCAGACAGGTAAAGTGCACAGTAAAACTGTTTAATCTCTGTGTCAAAACTTTCTGAAGCTCAGAGTAACTGCAAGCTCATTAGATCATATGAAAAAGAGGTGGCAATAGCATTTGAATAATAGTGGAAGAGGGTAAGTTTCATGCTTCACAGTAAAAAAACCCCACAGTTTATATGCTTCACCCTCATGTTTTGCCAAGTTGAACAAGGCTGATACTTTTTGTTGATACCTCATAACAGGCTAAATGAAGCTGACCACACCTTATGTATTTATTTCTTTAAGGTGCTCTTTGTTCCTGTATTTGTAGCTCACCACCACATCACTGCAAAGGTGCACATAAAAATCTGTTGTTCCAAAGGGGTTTGGGTGTTGCAGCACACCCTCAGAGATAACCCCCTTTGGAGAAACAGTTTGCAGGGGCTTTTAGTCCTTATTTTCCATATCCCCCAACGGACCATAGAATCACAGAGTGTTTGAGGTTAGAAGGGACCTTCAAGGATCACCTCATTCCAACTGCCTGCCGTGGGCAGGGACACTGTCCCCTAGTCCAGGCTGCTCAGAATTTCATCCAGCCTTGGACACTTTCAGGGATGGGGCAGCCACAGCTCCTGTGGAAAACCTGTTCCACTACCCCCAGGGGTTATTTTTTTTTTCCTATTATCTAACCTAAGCCCAGTTTTTCAGCTTGCAGCCATCCCCTGTGTCCTGTCACTACATGCTCTAGTAAAAAGCCTCTTTCACTCTTTCTAGTAGGCTCCCCTGAGGTACTGGAAAGCTGCACTTTAGGTCACCCCAAAGCCTTCTCTTTTCCTGACTGAACAATCCCTCTGATCAACACTTGGTGTCCCTCCTCTGGACTTGCTCCATGTCCTCCCTGTGCTGAGACCCCAAAGCTGGAAGCAGCACTGCAAGTGGGGTCTCACCTGAGCAGAGCAGAGGGGTAGGATCCCCTCCCTCCATTCACTAAGAGGAAACAACTCTCTGCTGTCTTTCATCCTCATCAATCCAACTTTGATCCTAAAATTGTGACAAGTGCTGTGACTCTACTCTGCAGCAAGAAACTTTGCCACAGCTCCCCTGAGTGCTGTTCCTGAGTGCTTCAGTGTACATTTCCCTTCTATTCCCAGTGAACACTCCTAAGTGAATGCCAAATGGGATAAATACAGCTCAGAAATGCATTTGCACATAAAGGGTCAAGGTTACAAACAAAGGACTGGACTGACTGAATCAACCTCAGTAGCACCTTGGCTACCAGCATAACACAGAGCCAAGACAGAAACTGTGCACACAAGCTCTTGGAAAGCCTTTCCTTACCACCTTCCTACTCCTGAAGATTTCAAAGAGCTTCCTGGGAGGTGTTAAGTTACTTTTATGATAATACAATCTGCTAGGCAAACAGCATAGGCTATCTAAAGTGTGTAGTGTGCGTATTTAGCTCTTTGTCTTTCATGAAGCAATTATACGAAAAGCAAAATATCTTCGTACAAACAAATCAGCAACTTCCCTTTTTGCCGAATTGGGATAAAAGCTGAAACGAAAATAAACAAAAAAATCCCCAAATTACTTGTTTCAGATAAGAATAGTGTGTGCCCTAGCAAAATTCACAACCAACCTGGACTGGTTGCACCCTGCAAGAAACACTTCCATTTCACACACACATACCCACACATACACTCAAATATCTGCTCATTTACCTATCAGCATTCCCAATTTAATCTTAAATTATTTGTTTTTCAGAAAAAAGCCTTCAATTACACTCTGAATAGCTGTATTTTATGTTTAGCTTTTCATTTTTGATGGTTGCTTTTTTCTCCACTTCCAGCACTAGAATAGAATCACAATAAAGTCTCATTTTAAATATCAATTTTAGCAATTCAAATTAAAACACTAAAAACTTGCACTGGCACAGTATTGTTTCAGAGGAATTTTGGACTCTCTTCACTGAAAAGTAATTAGACCAGCATTTTGCAGAGGAGATGATTTGTTTTCAAAGGTAAATAAAGGTGAATCTGTGGTTATAAGGGCAGTGAAGGGATATTTCACTCATTACCTACACAGGTAATGAGTTCCTGTTCCCCTTGTTGACAGAGCAGTATGATTGCAGGGCTCTGAAATGTGTAAGAGTTTCAAAGAGAGTAGGTTTGGGGATAGATTTGCTGAAACCATTCAGGCCAAACTAAATTTTTATCCCTAAGTTCAATCACAGATTGCCTTAAAAGTCAAAATACAGCTCCTTCTAGAGGTAGATGCATGTTCACATCAGCACTAAGTCATAATAAAAACTATCCTTACACTTACAAAAAGAGACAGAAAAATGCTGCTGTCTTGTGAAAATCACAGGGTGTAAGGGAATGGATTATTTGAAGAAGAAAAGAGCTTCTTGCAGCCTGGACAGATCCTGATTTCCAGCTGCTTTCCAGCTCTACACCAGCATAGCCCTCTCGACTTCTTGATGTTATTTCCAATTCATGGCAAAAAAAAACCTAAATAATAGCACACAATGAAAACTAGCTACAACCAGTGCAAAAAGGAAGCAAGTTTCTGTATTAGGATGACACTGCTCCAGAACACCCAATTCAAGGCAAGTTCATGGTTTTCCTCAATTTTCAGTAAACATATTCTAAAGCAGTTATGTACTGGCAGTAAAATGAAAACTGTGTGAAAAAATGCATTTAATGGCTTAAATGCATTTAATGGCTTAACTCTATGATCATTACCATCATTCATTTTTTACATTTTTTTCACCACTTGGTAAGGAATAAAAGACAAATTGCATTATTTAGCACTAAAAGAGGAGACACAATACATGACACAAAATTCTGTAAACAGAGAAAAAGCATGATGCTGCAATTTGCTGGTGCTACTAAAGAACTTGGGGCTGACTTTCCTTCCAAAAACACATAAGAAAAAAATATACTGCAGTACTGTAACTTTGATATGCTGGCAAAAGGGACCAGATCAATAAATAAGCTATGTAACTTCAGTTATAAATATTACCAAAGTATTAACACAGTCTTTCATTTAACATTCAGCTCAAGACTATTTCCTCCTCCAAGATTTCTTTTAATTATATTTCTGTGCATTTTATTACAAGTTATCAAGTACTAGCTTCCCATGTTTGTTTTTCCCAGATAGCTGCAGGCACCAATAGTATGGTGTCCTGTGGTTTCCTCCATCCCCCAGATATTTCTCCTTTGTTATTTTAAGTGAGAAAAGCAGGGCATGAAAATAAATCAAAATCACAATAAACATAATAATAGGCACATTTTCCACTTCCATGTAATAGGTACATTTTCCACTTCTCTTATAAAGCATCTACCAACACATTATCTAGAGCCATAACACAAAAAACTGACCTAAAATCTTGGCAAAAGAATGTGGGGAAGGGGTGTCATTTCCAACTAACAGAAAAGTCATTTCAGGTTCAGCCTCTCTTTTGCTATATTTTATTATTAAAAAAAGAAAAAAAGGTTGGCTTGCTGTAGTAAATGTATGTAGGATCAGTGCTGAAAATAGTTGTGGTGCTGCTATTAAGGAAAGGTGTACTGAGGATGGCTGGATGAACAACACAACCTACGTGCATGGTTTTTACCTCAGTCAAAGGAGCTGTGTTAGTTTCTGTGCTAAATTATTAAGAACAGTGACCATCTGCATTCACAGATGTGCAGAACAGATTGTACTTCAGTTCTGAGAAGGAGTTCATGGTTCTCTACTCCAAATTTCTTACCTACCTTTTAAAAGGAAACAAGTCTGAAGAAACAGACCCCGATTTTTTGGTGCAATTCTGCTCTCCCACCTACCTTCCATGTTTTGGCCATTACTGCCACTATACTTTCATTGGTTTGATCCCTTTTTCCAGCCTCTTGTCCTGTGTTTGCTTTTCCTTGAAGTTCAGAATTATTTCTTCCCACAGCAGGGACCGTAAAAATTAGAAAATAGATTTTTTTTTCTCAAATACTCTTATTGATATTTGTCCCTCATGACTATCAGTTTCACTAGCTGTTTACCAGGATGTGACTAATCCCAGTAAAATAGACTGAGCTTGGTAAAGCTGAAGGAATGGCTGCCCTGTTCCTGAAGGGGTACAGAGAAGGCCAAAAGCACGTTTTCCATGTATGAACTGAAGGCAGACTTGGAAGCTGGCCAGAATTCCTCTGCACTGGAAGTACTGCTTGTGCTTGGGGAACTGAGGATCTGGGGAGAGGGCTGGGCAGTGCAAGGGATGTTTGAGATCCTACCAAATCTGCCAGCCACAAGAAGCCTTTGGTCTGGCACTTCTATTCTACGTAACTTCCAATTCCTATTGTGCACAAAACGCCTGTCCAGCTTCCCATTCTCATGTACAGTATTTAAATTTATGTTTTATGTTTTGTATCTTCATGTGTGTCAGCATGTATATAAACAAAATATACCTAACAGTCAAAGGCTTTTTTTTTTTTTTCCATTCTAGCACCAAACCACATTTTCAAATACTGGAAATGAGTGTGGTGATTTTCTGGGCAGTAACTCAGTGTCCCAGAACACATTTATTAACAGTTAAAGGAGAACACTTAAATCTGGCTAACAGTGCTTCAGCAAACCAGCACTTAAGAGAAGCACATATGGTTCTGCCTTCTGCCTGGCTCCACGCTGCCAACAGGAAGAGTGGGAAGAGTAGGAACTTAATTTAATGTTGGCACTTAATAGGAATCTATTTTTTTCTCATTAGCAGAACTTTGTTGCTTCACATGTCTGGCCCAAGATGGACAAACTTTGACTAGAGTGGCTAAGCTCCCAACACAAATAGGAAGCTCTGTTAAAAGTAATTGCAAAGGTTCATGCACGCCGTGGAGCTCAGTGCATCCTGGAGTGGTTAATCTTTGAGCTATTTCATCCATCTGCTTAAAAGAAGTGAGCAGAGGCTTTTTGCAATGAAGAACCTTTCAACTGAAGCATTTCAGGATCAGAAGCAGTGCTGAGCTCCATAGTCATTATCCCTGTCTCTCCCAGTAAGGACACACGTATCCATGTGAAGCACTGGAACACCCAGGGGAATTCCATGGGACAGAAGCTCTGTTTGCATAGGAAGAGGCTGTGTGAGTCTGGGAGAGCTGCCTGCTTTCCTCCTGGACCACAATCTCCTACTGGATGGAGCTGCACTGACTGATCAATATTACTTTCCTGTACAATAATATCATATTCAAGGAAGTTTTTGATGTAACCTAGACTTGCCCCAGATTAGCAGAGGTGAGGGGAAAAAAGTACATTTCTAGAAATATCTGACATTCAGTGGAAGTTTACTTCCTTAAAGCTTCAGCAGCAAATCAGAGCTGCAAAGCTGATCCTGCAACTAACCCCCTTCCTTAGCCCAAAAGCCCTTCCAAATCCCATCAATTCTAGAAAAAAAAACTGGGTTTGCACTATTGTGGCCTTCTAGCCCTTAGAATTTTCTATGCCAAAGCAAGGCACATTGATAGTATGAAGGTGCTAGCAGAGGAGACTTTTTTTAAGAACTGCAAAGAATCGTAAAACTCAAAGTCTTTGAGTAAAAAAACAGTTGAATGACAACCAGCAACAGTTTCATAATCCAATATTACTCTCTAGGGAAGATTATCATAAGTGAACTTTCTGTACAAACATTTATTAGAACTGAAATTCATGTGACTGGGGTATGTAAAAGGTTTTATGTAGAACTGACAGTATATTGAGATTTTCAGTTTTATATCCATCTTTCTCTAACTTTACAGAAGAACAAACTTATTTTTGCAGGTTAGCGGTTGATAGTTGATATTTTAAAGAAAGGAAACTCTATGCAGAGACATATTAATATTTTTATTTAAATTAGCTCACAGGTAAATATCCTCCTTTATCTCCCTTCTTTTAAATAATCAACTTTAAATATTTATGATCCACCAAAGGATTTAGGAAGCTGAGCTAAACCCTCTAAATGTCTTTATAATGCCATTTGATTTGTCAGAAATTTTAAAGTAACATGAAGAAAATGAAGGAATTTCCACTCGTACTGGATCAGTGCCTTAGGGCTCCAAGATCTTTAATACTGTGGCTGAGTTTGCAGCTTTGGAGCTGATATTTGGGAGTTCAAACTTTGAGAGGATGCAGGCAAATGTATTGGCTATCACTTAAGTTCTAATAAGCTCTGTTCCCTAAAGACTTCATACACTGCACAGAGGAAAAAAATTATTTAATATACAAAGATAGGCTACAGCAAAATAATTTTTCTCTGTAACCTGACTCAGATGTAACTTCTTTAGCATATTGTGAGTCACATTTTGAATGTGTGGTCCCAGTTCTAATTAACATCCATGACAATTACTGATTTTAATCTTGCTGTACTATTTTAGCTCAAGCCCAAACTGCTTAAGATATTTTTTTTCCTCTTTTGTTTCCCAAATTAATTAACAGTTGGCTGCTGTCTTGCCAATGGACCACATTTTCCTCTGCTGCTGTTTCACCATCCACACACAGAGCTTGGAATCCCAGTGAGCTGGTTGTGCTGACACTTCACACTGGTCCTGAATGAAACTACACATTTTAACAATTTATATTTATGTAAATTAATCCCCTGTATGGAGCTACTAGGGTAATGCTGTGGGAAAAGGCTCCAAGGCATGGACATGTTTTCCAGGCAGTGGGCAAAGATCTGATTGTTCCTTGCCCTGTGGACACCATCACACTTTCCCCCACATACTTTAGTTGTTTCTTTAGACAACAGAGTACAGCTTTCCTGGATCCTCGTTCCATTTCTTGCTCTTAGGTATTCCCCACGACTCACCTGAACTGCACTGAACAAGCACCACAAATCTGTGTACAACCTCTTGACACACTAAGAAATTTCAGTGTGAAGTCTCTCTTATTGATATTTAAACCATTAAACCTTTGTCCATGGGGAGGGAAAGAGCCAAGAAACAGATAGATAGGGATCAGACGTAAAGATAGCCCTAGAAAGGGAATGGAGCTTATGCTGACTTCCAGAGCTAGACCCTACAGCAAAAAGGAGTATCTTTCTTTAAAAAAAGAGAGAGAATACAGAAGTCAGACAAGACAAAGAGTCAGTGTTACTACAGCTCACTTAATTGTTTAGTCCTGAACAGCTCAGACAGGAAGATATGATATGAAAATAATCATGAAAGCACGCAAATATTTTCAAGTTAATACAATTCCAAATTTCATCATTAAATCATAGACAATTAGTTTCTGCACAGTGGCTACTTCTAAGAGCCAGCCAGAGTTCTCAGGCCTCAACAGTATTATTCAAATGCCAGTGTGATGCCCTCAAGAACACTCACTGAGGACAAGATAAAGAGATGATCACCAAGTACAGGTCATTTAATCTTTCCCTACACTGCACACAGTCAGCGCCAATGCACCCTTTGCAAAGCTGTGCTGGGACTGACTGCAGGTATGGGGTTACAGGAGTAGACTTGAGACCTCATCATCTTCTATTCTTTCATACTAGGGGAAAATGAAGACACCAAAGTTGCCTTATAAATATTACATAAGCCTGATAAATGAAACCCAAGAGCTACTCAGAGTCAAGCCTCATCTTCTTGATGGCTAAGTCAGAAATCTCTCCTGTCTGTTATGAGGAATACTTTTGTGCCGTGCCTTGCCCACAGGAGCCCACTCCCTCTGAGGGGAGCTGGGACTCTCAGCCTCCCCTTCTCTCCTGCTTCTCTTGCTTGTCCCTTTTCCCTCCACTACAAAGACTGACTTGCTGCCCTGGGAAGTTTTTTGAAGTTAAGACCTTAATAGAATTTCTTCCTTTGTTTGATATAGAAATCTCTGATCTCTGTCTCTTCAGGGTTCTCTTCCCCCAGTCACGTACCCCTTGGAGCTGTGAGAAGATAGCTCTGAGCATTTTAACAAATACTTGTTGCAAAAAACCTGGAATTAGGAGTTTGGGCTCTCCTCTTCACCTCCCCTTCCTCCCCCCCTCCCCCCAACTATTTCCTTAAATGCCTAGAGCTAATTTAGAGCAAGTAAAGAACACAGATCATCTCAGATGAAGCAGTTTTAAAGTCTGCTGTAATCCACCCATCATAAGAAAGATATTCATTGTAAGTATCTTGCCAAATTCAGTTTGGTTTGGGTTTTTTTAATGTTATCTCAGGCAAAAAAAATTAAAAATCACAACTCTTTATTCTGCCCATTTTTCACTGCCTTGAGTTCATAAAGAGTGAAAGAAGCAGAGGCATAAATGTGAAAAATACACTTTATATTATATTAGAAGACAGAAGGAAAGATCTAGATATTGTCAAAGAAGAACATTTAAAAGAGCAATATATGAAACAGGATTACTTCTCTAGGGCAAAATCAGACTGCTCCTTTCTAAGCACTTCAATTGTACATACAAATAGAGTGATTGCATCTAATAAAGGAAAGAAAGAGGAAAATAACCACAGACAAACACAGATGGATATGTGGCTTTCCTACATATATGGTTAAGAGGAGTGTGTCTGTATCAGTATAGGCCTATACACATGTCAAAATAGGAGATACAGCTGAATGTAACCAGCCCTAAGATGAACTAAGAAAAACAGCTCATTATTTCTATGTTCTCACACGGCCCTTAAAAGTTTTCTTTGCTAGCAAAATGAATTGTATTTGTTCTAATTACCAGTTATGGTACACAGGCAAAATATTGTCCTCGTTTCTTTCATTTTAATGTTTTTCTATTGTTTCATTTTGTTATAATTTAAAATACATCCGTAATAATCTTATTCTTGTTTTGCTTAACAGTCTAAAAAGTTATTAGATATATATCAGCTAATTGAAAGTTACTTCCAGTTTAGTTTCCCCCCACCAGAGTTATATGAGATAATGTACCAGCTCAAAAATAATCTTTAACAAATATTAAATTATTAACATGTTAATAAAACAAGAATGAAACTGACAAGGAAAACTATAATTTTGCATTCCTAGTTTTATTATGATCATATCTTTAGTTAGTCACAGATAAGAAAATATTTTATCACTTTTATTATGCCTCACCCTTCTTACTGCTCATCTCCTTCTTGAACCTTGGACAAAATTAGCTTGGACAAAATGCTTGAAGACAGAGGTTGCACAGCACTTTTGTAATTATCATCCCTCCTATAATTACGTAAGTCTTACTTTTCCAATGGCTACCAAACAATGGATTATGTTATTTATTAATCTGAACTAAATCCCCTTAAATCAAAAAGGGAAAAATTTGGTCCAAAGTATTCAAATGACTCCATTCATGTAGGCAGAAGTGTACATACAGCTATAGCATGAATTCCTGCTTGGGCTTGCCTTTTCTGTTGTTTTTAAAAATTCCTTCCCAAAACATTGATGATTTCCAGGAAATCTTCTGTGCAGCGCACTATGGTGCTAAGAACCCAGCAGAGTCCTGAAGTGAGTTTTTCTGAGACAAGGAGACAATGTCATCTCACTAATTAGAAAAGGTTTTATCATTTAAGACCTTGGAACTATTTTCAGGCTGTTTAGCAATTATGGGCAAACTACTGAACACTACTGAAAAAGTTATAAATAGACTACTTGCCTGCATTAAATTATTAAATAATCCATCTACTTCACACCAGCTGCACAGTTCCACTAATCCACCTTCCTTCACTTTCACAGTAGATGAACTCTACGAGTTCACTCCCTTTTTAGTCTCACAGGTAAAAGGTTTTATACATTTAGAGTAGGAAAACAGAGTAGAGCTAAGAGCAGAGGAAGGCACAGTGAGCAAAAACCCCTCACATCAGCACACTGATGTGGGAATGCTCCAGGCAAAGCCTCCAGAACCAGTGCTGGAAGAAAGCAAACCTGAGAGTACCCCAGCCACGCAGCTTCTAGGGAGTGTCTCCTGGAGCAGCACAGCCTCTGCACTCTTCCCAATCTTTGTTCCAGCATGGACTAGAGGGAATAATTCCAAACAAAGCCAAAAGCCTCCTCCTACAGCTAAGCAATGCAGATGATCAGGGTACTGTCCATGTGCTCTCTGACCTTGCTCACACACTGCAGACACAGCAAAAGCCTCTAAGAGAAGCAAAACCAGATGGAATTCAAGAGTCTTCCATATTAAGCCTTTTTCTAAAGACACAGCACTAAAGCAGTAGTTCCCTGTGATACAATTTATAGTAGTGCCACTACACTGTGCTATACTAATTTGTAAGTGTACATGATAATTTTTTTAGAGGCTTATTCTGCTTGGGTGCAGAAATGAAACACTGCCCAGCTCTGTTCTGCACAGGTCCGGGAATACAAACTAGGTCTCCTCTGATTTTAGTAATGCCAAGAAATTCTTGGATTTTACACTGGCAATCTCCCAAGGAGAGGAAGTCAGTGATTTATAGGAAAAGACAGCTATAAAAAGCTCTTGCTTTCCTCAGTTTTAATCGACTACAGCACCATTGGCCTTTAAGATTTACTTCCCCTCTAGATATCTTTTTAAGAAACAACATGCGTTTTGCAGAGTGCAGATTAGACTGATTCTGTTTGTTTCCCCACTCCTCTTCTAAGAGAAAACCTCAAGAACACAGATGATGAGAGTGTGGAAACCACAGCCATGTCTGCCCCAGCCAGGCCCCAATCTGGCTGGATGGCACTTCCCTGATATTAACATTTCTTATCAAAAACGAGCATCAGCACAATGTGGACGCTGCAGAGCACCTGACACTGAGTATTTCCATTGCATATATTTATGTGCATACATATGCAAGACACGAGGCCAAAGCTGCAAATCCCTCTTCCCAAGCACACTGTTTAATACTGACATTAACACCAGGGAAGCATCCTCTCAAACAGTGTAGGATGCTTTCATCTGGAATAGCAAAATTACACACCACTCTGGCTTGCTGGGACATGGGAAGTTCAGGTCCTCCTTGAAATCCCCACACAAAAAGAGGAGCAGCACCATAAACCCAGATGTACACCTGAGCTAGACCCGTTCTCAATAATGCTATAAACCCACTAAATCCCACTTTCACCTATTTGTGCTTCTCCACAAAGAAATTTCAAGATGGTATAAAAACAACAGCTGCCCAGGAGGGACCAGGGGGTGGCCCTTCAAAGCCACTCTTGTTATGCCCTTCTCTGTGCCACTGCTCTTGGTACAGATGTTTTCTGCATAACTATTTTCTGCTGCTGGAATTAGCAGTCTCTGCCTCCGACCCTGAGAAGCAGAGGTTTTGGTGTGATATTAAGCAAATGATCACACTACAGAGAAATGCCTGTGTACAGCATGTGAGTGATCACAGAGCCATCCAGTGGACCAGCAGGAAAAGGAAGGAAGGAAAAGTCATCTAAAAAAGGGAGATGAAGTTATATGTAGGGAATCAAACAGTATTCCATTCTGCTGAATGTTTTCCTATATTTATCATGGGCAGTGACTAACAATAATAATAACAACAACAATTTTTAATGTCATTATTTAGTAAATGCAAATATGCACAGACTCTAAATAGATGTTAAAGGGCAAATTTTCCTAACCTATATCTTCAGCTCCACTTTCTCCTTACACAATAAAAATTGGAAGAAAGGGGTTTTTTTTTCCCCTTTCATAATGCCCCAATGATATTTTCATCCATTTCTGCCTCTGTCATCTTATTTTTCAATGAAAACTCCTTCATGGATGAAATATTCACAACTAATTCTTCTTGATCGGTCTTCACCTACTTCTACACTCTCGGTATCAGAGACAAAATAAGTTTTCTTTAAATAGCTTTTCCCAGTGCAGAGGCTACATTTAGTTTTAATCTGAAACAGCACACATTTTAACTAGCAGGGCACGAGAAGCCCTATACACTGCACAAATATTTACTTCCTAAACTCCTCCCTCCCGACTTGTTCTCAGTCTTCAGCAAAATAGCACCTATTGTTACAAATCACACAAGAAAAAAGGTTTTCTGTAATAGAAACAGCATTCAGTTAATGGAGACAGCAGGTGAAACAAAAGAATTTCACTGAAATGATAGAAACACACTAGAATTTAATTTTCCCATTTTATCATTTTTACTTCAGTTTAAGCAACGTGGTATTAATTTTTTGCCTTGTCATACAGAGCACTGAGATTAAAAACAAGATCTCTTTTACTCCAAAAGGTTTGAGATTTTTTTTTGTAACCCTCTGAAATTTTTAAGTAATCACCCAAGACTTTGTCATATCTACAAAGGAGAACCCAGAAGGGAGTTGTAATTGGTTAGATATCCTGATGGGAAAAAACTGCATGGAGTCCCTGGATGGGACAAACAGGTTAGTAGTAACTCTCCTTGGTGGTCCCAGATTATGAGAGAGACGTGATTTAATTTGCTACAGTAAGCAAACATTTTTCTAGATACTGTGGGCAAGAAACAAAAATACAACTCATCATTCTGCTGGAAGTGACAGCTCCCACCAGTGTTCCTGAAATGATACTGAAATAAGCTGCAGTTATAATTAGATCTCCTCTCCAGGTTCCCCTGCCTTTCCAGAGCATCACATTAGCTCACCTTTGACAAAACAAATGGCAATGTCTCAACTTCAACTTGCAAATGGTTCAAGCAGCACAATTGTTAACACAAAATGAGCATTTTGGAGGCGTGATTGAAGTGTTTTGACCTTGATAGACTCCTCCATATGGAGTTGTGCTTGCAGGTCTATTGCTCTCTGCTTGGTTGAGGAGGAGAGGAAAAAAGAATGGAAGTAACAAAGAAATACATAGATAAAAGATGCCTCCATACCCCCTCCACGGTACACAGACCTCCACACCACTTCCACACCACATCCCACACGCTCCTCAGTGAGTTACATGCACAAGAAACAATCAGACAAAAAGTTACAGTATGTGAAGGAAAGCTGACTTTATTCCTTCATTTCTTAATTAAACAGAATCCTGCTTACTTAAGCAGAATTCCTAGGGTTTAAATGCTTGCAAAGGGGGAATTGCACAGTTTGCAACCAAGAGACACAGAGTTATAGAAATAAAACTGGAATAGGCAGAATGGGACCATTCATGGTAGGGTTGTATCCCTGTTCCATGCATATGGAATGAAATTTCCCTGATGGGTGCACACCATTGTAAAATAAGTCATTTGCATTAAGGGATATGCCAGATGACTGAATAGAATTGATGCCACATGCTTACAGTACAAACCAGGGTGATATTTATATTATATTTCTACACATTTCATGGCTAAATTCTATTTGTGTTTTGCCTTTTTAAGATCAAATTTGGGCCTTTGCTCTATGGCTTGTCTATCTCACTCACAAGTCCCCAGAGAAGCACTGCATTTCCCTCTCATACATGACATAAGATAATTTTTAATGCTATTTTACATACTGGTAGAAAAGTATATTACCATTTTTGATTAAAATAGACATATTTGCATGCATATTTGCATCACTGAAAATACATGGATTAAATCAATGGATTAAAGCATACTAAGTGAATTGACTATTCAGGTGACATTATCACATTAATAAGCAGACATATACTATGCTTTTAATACAACTTTTTCAATACCATTAGATACTTGTTAGCTATTTTTCTTGTGATTAGAGAATACCCACAGGTATCTCATGACAGAATCAGTGATAATTAATCAATATTTCCATGGATGTCTGTGATGGTTCTAGAGCAACTCAGAAAAAGCTGCAATATGTTGAAATGACTTGTGAACTTGATGGAAAAAACTCAGCAGCATGTCCTGATCCTGCATCTCTATGCCTAAAATATGGATGCCATTCTTTCTCTTTTAAGATTTCTATCAGTACTATGGTATGCTGGAATGAGTGGGATTCCCGAATTTTAAAATATGGAACAAAAATTCATGTAACAATGTCACTTCAGACATACCTGGAGTAGATACTTACATGTGAATACAGTTGCAATAATTCTTCATCTCAGTTTAAACAGAATCAGAGTCAAAATGCCTAGAAGAGGTGAAGAAGTCACCCAGTCCATTTGGGCTCCTAAGGCAGACACAATATACTCAACCTGTAACATACTATTCTAACCTTTAAGCCCCTCCAGAAACTCCTAATATTTCAGTTCAATGATTAATTGTTCTATTTGCTAATGCTAAATTCTACAATACAAAGCCTAAACTCTGTAACTAATTTAAAAATAAGGAAACTAGCAAAAAAAAAAAAAAACCATTAAGTATAAATGAAACTCTGGACAACTAAAAGGGAACTGGTGCAACAGGCACACAGGACAATTAAATAAAGGAAACATCTTAAAGACACTGTCACACTTGGACTGCTTCTTTGCAGAAAAACACAGTGCAAATATCATGTTTTCTTCCATAAAAAGAGAGAATTTAGCAGTAGAACACACTACTGTAACCATCCACTTTTATCAGAGTGCCCCTGTTTTATCAAATAAACATGTATGTGCTTATGCATACAAACACAACAGGGATTCAAAGGAATTAAAACAAACCCAAGAATTTTTAAAAGTATCTTTTCATTTTTTTAATCATGTACTTTTATACTAGAAAATAATTTTTCTTTTTTTTTTTTCCTCCCATCTAGGGGTTGTTTTTTCATTTCATTGGTATTAATGCCAGAAGAGAGTATCAATATAGGAACATATATAAAACTTTCTCTCATCACAAGAACCAAAGATAGCCATGAAGCAGATTCACACTTTGGGCAGAAAAAGAGTCTGAGAACAGAAGTTCCCCTTACTGAAGAAAAAACAAACTTGGGAAGAGAGAAATAAGACAAAGAACATACTACAAAAGTACAATCGTAATATAAAGGAAGGATGATAAACATGACTCCTTTGTGGAAAACTGTCAATGATATCACAAGGCATTATACATACCCTTTTTTGGGGTTTTATCTATACAGGGAAAACACCCATTTTGTGTTACAAGACCACAGGTATTTAGACTGCTATTGAGTGCCCAAGATCCACCTTTCCATAGGAGTAAGACTAAGTCAAATAATACAAATTGTATCCTGTTTTTTCTGCATTTAGCACTGGTTAATATGCAAAACAAGACCTCAAAAACCCCCACAGGTTTGTTAAAGATGAAGATCCACCCATCCTAGAAAGACACACAGGTGTGTGTCCCAAAATGTCTTCCCACACCTCACCAGCTTCCCATTTAAGTGGCCCTTGTTTTCTTGCTATTCACTAAATTATCTTATTATTCCAGCTGAATAGTATAAGAAAAACATAGAACACAGCAAAGGAAATAATCAGTCACATAATAATAACACTTATTCATGTTCAAGTACAGTAAGAGAGCAATAGGTAACTGGTATTTACGAGATTCTGCAGGGAAACATAGAGGCAATTGCTATTCTTGCCTCCCAAAATAAAATTATTCCAAAAGAACAATTGCAGAATCAACTATCTAAAACACCACAAAGGAATCCCTTTTTCCTCCCTACGTGTTCCAATACAGACAAAAGAACAGTACAAAGCATCTAAAAACATAACACAGGCTCACCAGAGAGAAAACAATTGATGCATCCTGGATACCCTTAACCTCTGCACACAAACTCCTGCAAACAGAGCCTTTCACTTAGGATTAGAAACAGAGGAACCACCAAATTCCTCCCCACCGTGTGCAATACTGAGGTTTCCACTACAATCAAAAAACAACTGTTTACACTTGGAGGGGAATTACAAGAAGCAGCATCATGAACAAGATACATCCTGTCCACACAGAAAATTTGTTTTCGGTCCTAAGTATTTCATTACTGATTTGTGACATTTGCTATTTGAGATCCTTTATGAAAATTACATCCCAATGCAACTGCAAATGATTGAACTGCAGCCAGAAATATATGCTCCCTTTTTTATCCATTTATCGTGCCACAACAACGCAGAAATTTGGGCTATTAAGTCATCTGTTTAGACAATAAAATGGTCCTTCTTGCCCCATGGGACAAAAGGAAGCTGGAACTGGCTGTTATCTTTTACACCCAAGTCCATCCTGGTGCCCCGGCAACCACCACAACTCAAAAAGATTTTATGGCATTTATCAGGCCCTACTTTTGAAAAGCAATTTATTTATTCCCTTCCACCATTCCCCCAGCTTTGATAGTCAAGCTGAATACAAACGTTGCTCCTGGTATTTGAAACTTATCTTTTGAAAGGTATTATCTGTCCAACCAGATATGAACACAGGGTTCCTTCAACAGGCACCTGGGTGTGTACAAAGTGGACTTACACAGGAAAAGGCAGAACACCAAAGTGTAAAACACCTTCATCTCTGAAAACAGCATTTCCTACAAGGTCTTAGACCCTAGAGAACAGCAACTGAAGTAGTAAGGATTAGGGGGAAAAAAAGAAATCTGAAAAATCACATGTATTTAATCTTCAAAGCACCATAAAACCAAAGTGAAACATCTTTCTATTTTACATCAAAGCTGACTTTTTAAATCAGTGTTCTGCCCATCAACAAAGATAAAGCTGAGAAAACCTTCTTGTTGCCAAACCCAGATGGCTGTTCCAGAGACCAGGGTCTGGAATTTATGGAGACTTGCTTTCTTCAGCAGCTGCACCTTTTCCAAATGTCTTTATGTTTGTCACAGAAATCTGAGCAATGGGCAGAAGGCCAAGTTTACATACCCCACTTCCCCCATGCACATCTCAGCTGGCATTTACTTCATATCCAAAGGATCTCCCTTCCAAGAGTTTGCCTAAATCTCAGTGGGCAGCGAGTTTAGGCATCATGTTTTCCTTTAAGATTATACAGCACAATTGCCATGTAGAGTAAAATATTTCATTTTGGTCAGACTGCCTTCATCTCACCTCCCAAGTGAGACCCCCAAAGAGCAAAGTGATTTCCAAATCCTCAGCGCAGTGTGTGTCAAATCTTACAAAACACCGAGCCATGAGACAGCAGCACTGGCACAGCACCAGCTCCTTGACAAAAATGAGAGTAGTTTAGTGTTGTTTTGCTGGCTTGTGAAAGTAGATTGCAGCCCCAGCTGCTGTGCAAACTGAATCACATTTTCCACAGAGGGAAGGGAAAAGGAGTCTCCTTTCAGAAGTTCTTCCAGAAGCATCACCACTGTAGTGGTTTTGGTTCGGTTTCCCAGACAACACACCGAATTAAATGTAGTGGGTTTAGTGCTGGCCAAACGCCAGTGCACCCACTAGAATTATTTACTCATTTTCTGCTGCAAGATAAGGATTAGGAGGAGACCAAAGCCGGCTCAAAACTTTAAAGGGTATAAAGAAAACTTCATTAACAGAATTAAAATAAAAACAATAAAAAATCAGAATAAACCTTCGTAACACTTCTCCTCCCCCCAGCTTCTTTTTCCCACTGACAAGGTAAAGAGACAAATTTGGTATTTTCAGTCAGTTTACCACTTTTAAAATAATCTTTCTTCGGTCCACTTAGGGAGAGGAGTCTCTCCTGCCATGCCATGGAGACTTCCCACAAGAAACAGTTCTCTTGTTTTTTAATTTTTCACAAATAACAAGAGGATCAACTTCAAACTGGAAAAATACCACGAAAGGGAAACACTTGCCTAAAAACGCTTACTCAAAGTGACGTGTCCATTATTAAACCAACAGTTTAGTTTATCCCTAGTGATTAAAAATGCTGAACTTCCTAATGGAGTCCAAATTCACCATTATGTTTTATATGGATGACAATATATCTTTCTGCATTGGATCATCAACTATTGTTCAATAATGTCACCATGTCAAAATAAAAGCAATCCCAAAAATTTGAAACCATGGCTTTGGAGCTTTTCTTACTTGTTAGAACAGCAGCTCACACAGGGGCAGTTACATTGCAAGAAATATGCTGGAGATTTATCAGAACAGAAAACAATTTCTTTGTAAACTGTTTAAAGAAAAACAAATACATAAAATGCACATATTTTATTCCCTTATTAATTTTTAAAATTGTTTCTCTGGGCTGCTTGCCTTACAATAGGGTTTCACCTGATTGCTTATGTCAGATATATTACTGACGTGTTACAAACCATGCTGTACTCTAAAGCAGATTAATGATGAATATTTGGTTAGAGATGAGAAAACAACAGAGCACTGATTTTTTGGAGAGCGAGGTCTGAGCAGAATTAATAAGGCAATCTGCACAGGGCAGAGATCTGCTTTGCACAGATTCTGTGGCTTGGCCAGCCAGAAAGGAAGGATGAGACTGTACATAAGAGTTTTCAGAGGATGAAGCTTTAGCAATTATTTTCTAATGTCAATAGGAATTTTTGTTTGGAGATCAAAGTTTCACTGAAGTAAACAGGACATTCATCTTAATGCTTAGTTTGGTGGAGTCACCATCCCTGGATGTGTTTAAAAAAAGACTGGATGTGGCACTCAGTGCCATGGTTTAGTTGAAGTGTTAGGGCTGGGTTGGACTCGATGATCTTATAGGTCTCTTCCAACCTTGAGATTCTGTGATTCTGTGATTAATACAGGACATTCTGCACTCATTTAAATGGATGTACTTGCTGGATGCAAGCAGGTGGCAGAGGGCAAAACATGGAAAACCTTACCTAGAGTTCTGCCATTCCATCTGATCATAAACAGTGCCCCACTGAAATTACTGAGAATTTTTTTCAAATTGTTACTCTGTCGCTACCCCTTAAGGTACTTATTCTATTTTTTTCCCCTGTTGAGCTGAGGCAAAACAAGTTTAAGCCACTATATTAAATTTATTGCTGCTTTTAAAGATAGGCATAGGAGGAAATATCACTATTTTTAAGCAGGTCTTCTCTAAAATATCCACTCATTTGTGGGGAAAAACTTACTAAAATCTCAATTCATGATGTGCACACATTTTGCAAAAGTTGCCGTGCAAGTATGTTTTCCTTATAATCACCACCAACCTATAAAAGCCCAGATGCCCCCAAAAACCTCTACCTTCTTTATTCTTACACAAGAAGACAGACAAAAATGATTCTGATGAACTCACACCAAGGATAAATGGAATTCTCTCTTAATATTTATAAATTCAAGACTTGACACACTCCAACACCCTGCTTTTCCCTCTCCACTTTGCAGCATCCCTGTTTGAAATCTGCTGCTCCAGAGACCCTCAAACTGTTTCCCAAACCTGTTTCTTAATGTCAGTTCAGCATTTAATGGTCAGGCTACAATGTGCTTATCTGAATTTGACATTATGAAATGGAAGTGCTTGGCAGGGAGAAGAGGAAAAGCCCTTTCCCAGATGCTGTACACTCTGAGCCCTTTTCTAGGTGAGCTGCATGCACCCTCACAGCTTAAACATCATCTCATTTTATCACAGGATTGCTTGCAAATACTCAGTTTAGACAATTGTACTTCAGAGTCGAGAAACAACTGTCCAAGGAGGGCATGTAATGTTTGTTCTGTTTATTCTACTACTTAAGGCTTTTTTGCTGCAGAAGAGGAACTGAATATAGAATTTTCACACTGTACTCTTGGTCTATCAACTACATCATGCATTCACCTACCCAATTCCCAGTAAAATCCAACCAGCTGGCAGGGGACACACCACACTGCTTTTGCATTTGAAATGGATGCTACCAAATACATAATAGAAGGGGGAAAAAAATCCTCTGAAAGTAATTTATAAACTGTCTTCAAGGTCCAAAACAAGTTTCACTGGGAGGGAATCACTTTGATTACACATTCACAAAGCTGCAGCCTCATGGTATGCATCACTGGGCAAGGCAGACAATTGCCTGTAGGAGATAAGCAGCCATACCTTTGGAAGCTGAAGTGTACAGGGTCACTTAAGTGACACCTACTCAGAATATGTGTCCCACACGATGCTCAGGTGAAGTTAACTTAGAGCAACACAGTGACAAAAAAGCCATTCTGCCATTTGATTGAAAATCAAGCTGTTAGTAAATGTTGGCTTTGTGGTTCACCATCACAGATTTAAAACATTCCTTCCCTTTACCCCATTACTTTGTTTAGCCTTCTGGGTGTGGGGGGGAAACTAACAGAAAATGCAAATACATGACATCTGAATAAGCAGTTCAAGCACTCATTAAATCCAAGTGGGTGAGAGCTGCCTCAGCAAAACACTCAATTTTTCCAAGTATAAAATACCTCCCCTTAAATTGCTGAGTTCACAATATCTATTCCTTATCACGAGATAAGGAATACATATTGGTCTCTCTGTACAATATCCTAAATGACTACCAACATTGTTTGTCTCAGAAATTAGACAAATCATTCTAGCTCCTCTGAAAAATCAGGAACAACCTTTCTATACCTCCCAGTCATGACAAATTTAGGCTGGTTATCTACAGAGAGGGTGTTAAAATGTTCATCTTTTTTTTTTTTTTTAATACACCTCTCTCAAAATCATATGCACAGGTTTTAAATCACACTTCAAATTCAAAATACATACAGAATGGCACTTGCTCAGGATTTACAACCAGAAGCTGAAATAGGCACTTGCTGATTGCATCTGAAAGTCACTAGTCACAAAGAAAATCCATCTACCAGCTCATGCAAAATTATCTTTTGTTACTTATTTTGTCTGTCAATCTTCATCCAGATGGTTTAATCTTCTCTTTCAAGGTCTGTCAAGAATCTGTGACTGAATCTTAAGTGATTATTGAAAAGCTTTAAACAATCTGCTATCTTACTCAACTGTTGTTTTGTCCTCTAAATAGATATTACATCAAATTGTAGCCTGTAGAACATGAACAGAGTGAACATGTTTGAGCCACATCCTTACTCTAAAGGATGCTACTGAGGACCACTTAGTTGATATGTTCTTTTACTATTTTTGGTATAAAAGGAATACAGAGGGAAACTTTAGTGTGATTCAGTGTCAGTGAATAGATTTGACACAGCATCACCTTCACAGTTGAAGGACATATTGGCACTTAAGATAACTGTCAGTAGATAGTTTTTAAATTATTTGGTGGTTTTTAACTGCTTTATCCAACAAAGAAAACTGTATTTAACATGCCCACATGGTTATTTTTCCCCTCTTTCCAAAACAATTTTTTTCACCAAAAGATTTCCCATCTTGAAAATAAAATCACAGAATCACTGAGTAAACTGAGTTGGAAGGGGCCCACAAGGAGTTCTGGCCAAAACCACAAATTAGGTTGGTTTCAGTTGCAGGAGGGAGGAAAGAAAAGAGAATATGGTGTTGGTGCAAAGAAAAACTACCCGCATTGTTTTAGCCAGTAATTCAGCATTGAGGAAAAAGTGAATGGATTTGAACCCTTGACAGCCACATTCCAGGAGTGTGCTGGGATAACCAGGGCCACATCCTCTAAACACATTCTTCTCTCTGCTGGTATTCCACTGGGCATAAGATCACAAAATACCTGTTGCAAATATTTATTCTGCCTCCATATGAGAGACAGATACAAGACTATGGAATTAATCTGTCTCTCATTATCATTAACTACATGGAGATACATGACAGTGAATAGCACGGAGAATAAAGGGTGAAAACACCCAAAATCTGGTTTTAGCTGTTTACCCCAACTACCATTATAGTGACAATTTCCCAGCAGGCCATTATCTCTCCTTATCTACCACACTGCAGATTCTTTCTCTCCCTGCCTTTTTCTGACATAATAAATTTTCAACTACTTCACACAAAGCACACCATTGGGCACAAACAAAAAAAGGAGTTTTTACCCTAAACCTTCTAGCATAGGCACTCTGAACAGATTAGTGCTCTGGACTCCTTAATCAGAATAAAATTATGTAAGTCACCTTAGTGAGTGCCATTATTCCTTGGTGGATGGGAAAAAAACCTCCCACAAAATCTAAGTTATAACATCTGTAGTCTCTGTTGGAAGGGACACTTCTGAGAATTCAATGGACATGCTACCAAGGCATAAAACCACCTTTATCTCAAAAATATACATATTATATATGTATTTATATATATATTCTATTATATATATAATAGATTTTATATAGAAATTATTATATAGAAAATGGAAATATATCTGTAATTTATTATAAAAATCAATACAAAGAAATACTATTATTGGTATTATACTACTAGGGTTTACTTAGAGGGCAAACTAATACAGTTCATGCTATGCATCACTGCTTGAGCCTCCATACAGAGCTCTGTGGTTTTCTGATCCCAGTCAGAAAATGCACCTACATATCGACCACCACAATCAAAGCTAAGTGGAACAAGGATACATCACCACAAGGCTGCAAATCTTTCCTCTCTTCACTGAGAGTGAAGCAGCTGAGAATAGGTTCCTATATAACAGTGACCACCTAAGAAAACACTGAACAACTGAGCATTGTCAATAGTGCCAGAAATTCAATCTCATCTGCCAGCATTCATGGCTGCATTTTTACAGTTCTGATTATCACTCAGGTTACACAAGAATTTCAAACTTGTGTATTATTTTTGTTGATTTCCACACAGGCAGCACCTGCTGGAAGAGCCAACACAGCAAAGCAGGCCATCATCACCCCTAATTCCCCTATGCTCCCCTCTGTTACTTCACATGTATAATATGAATATAAGATGAATTACATGCAAAATTTGAGATGAGCTTCCAGAACTTAAAACAAACCAAACTTAATAGGATCAAGATACATATTAGTACAAGAGTAACATTACAACTCAATTATTCTTTTCCACATGAATAGAAATATAATGTTTTTCTGACTTGATCTTTCTGTAAAAGAAATTGAGAACTTTCTCTGTAACAGGCTGTTCTGAAGAAACTCCTACAGATGTGTATGAACATATTTCAAACCGGTTAAAATGCAGGTTTAGTAGTTAGAGTGATCAAAGAATTCATTAGACTGCCAGAAGTTCCTTATCAACTGAGACAGATGGAAAACATACCTAAAATAAGGAGTATCTTGAGAACATTTTATTTAACTAACAAGATCAGCTTTTTTATTTAGGAGTTATGACTTCAAGCCATTTTTTATTCTGATCATCATAATGAACAGTTGTTTACTGTGTCTGTGCTGATTAAAACCCAGCACCATTATGTTTGCAGCATTGTCCTGACACTTTTAATAGAGGCATAGTAGAGTAGCACCAGGAAGAGTGATGGAATGCATAATTATGCACAGATGTCATATTAGCTAAAGTAACCCCCAAATGTTTGTGATAAAACTTCCAGTGGGGCTAATAGATCAGATAGATCTAAACAAAAACATATATTTTGTTTCACTACAAAGGATAAAGATGAGCTAAATATGCTTCACTTGTATCGAGGAAGCTCAGTTTTACAAGTAATCTAGATGAACATGGAAATAAATGTTTGTGACTATGGTTCTGCATCCTTAAATGTATTTACGTTAATTGTTCAGTCACATATTGTATTTTATGTAAATATTCCAGCAAGAAGTTTGATGACAGAATGTTTATACAAATACAAAATTTCAGATGAGCTGCTTTCTATAAGTTCTCTGACAACTCTAACAGAAAGATTCATTGAAACAGGAAATAAAAATAATTGTGTGATTCTGGCATCCTATCAAACTGCTTCGATTTCAAATGGTAAGTATTTAGCATTAATTACAGACAACTGTAGTCAATTTATACCCCAAAAACTCACCACACTGACTGTCTGCTCCACACTGCTGGATGCAAAAATCAAATACATCTGAAGACATTCTTAAGGTTCTTTGTGAAATTCAATTAAATATTCATCAAGTGATTTTTATTAGTGAAATATTTCTACACACCTCTTCTTTCAACACTAAGAGTACATCTGAAATACAGGGGGGAAGTACTACTGATTTTAAATGATCACAGCAACACTAAAATCTTGGGTCACAATGATGAAAAATCTGTATGGACCCCAACGTGAGCTACTGGACATGGGTGTGTGAACCTAGATTTTCAAAATTCAGTGGATAACACACTGCTGAGGAAAACCTCACAGCAGTACATATTCCATAAAGGCTGAAGTTCACAAGCACAGATCAAGAGCTAAAAAAGGCAGAAGCATAAAAATGGAAGTATTTTATTACCTGCCCTTCTAAAATGTCACTTTTAGTGTAATTAGAGACTTCAAACTAGAGGTGCAACTTTCTAGTTCTTCTTATGTTTTCATCTATTTTAGAGTAAAATCAGGAGAGCCCTGCCCTATTCAACCCCATTTGTTGAAAGATCAGAACCATTTAATGATTGCACGCCAAGAGAACCCCATGGTGTAATCCCACATGAGAAGAACCTGCACAGCCCATGGTTTTGAGTACAGGATCCACAGCAAGAAACATTTCAAGTGTCAGGAAACCTAACATCTCATTTCTTGACTTCATAATGTTAACCTTTAGCAAACACTATCAACCATCCAAGGATGCCAGTGACAAAGACATGGCACATCCCAAAGCTGGCATTGGCTACTGCCGGGATCTAAGCGCTCCTGTCAGCAGTGGAAGGATTAACACTGAGTTCCAGCAGTTTATGGTTGGTCTCTAGTTAACCTGAAGGAAACATTTCATCCTTGGTCACTAACCATCACTAGCCAGCAGGTTTTAGACTGACTACTTTCAAACACCTTACAGAAAAACTGACTATGCAACTGCGGCGAGTGACTCAAAACAAAATTCAAGGCTCTTCACTAAGAAGGGCAAGAGCTGTTCCACCTCATGGAATCACAGAATGCCCTGGGTTGGAAGGGGCCTTTAAACCATCTAGTTCCACCCCCTAGTTGCCGGGACAGGGACACAACTTCAAAATATATCATTTAACAATGCCTTTTATAAACCAGTTTGCTTAATTCTGATGAGAAAACATTAACTGAAGTCCTTCACAGTTACCTAAACTTTTCTCATAACACATCAGCCAAGCTTGGCTTTCACTGGAAAAGTAAATATTACAGTGAAGGAGAGGGCTCAGGGTTTTTTCTTTTTATTTGTACAATATAATCTTATATTTTTCAACTTAACTTGAGGACTTGGAAAGCCTTACTACTGTTCATGCCAAGGCATTCTGGTATCAAGCTCCGTTTGGTATAGCCATGACAGTTCCCTACAGGAAAACAGGAGGAAAACAGAAAACAAACTTGCTTTAAACACAGTTGTGCTTGTTTGCTGGGTTAGAGTCTGGGTGTACAGGCTTGGGCAGTGGCTCTGGCAGCTGCTGGCAGAAGATGAGGCCAGGAATTTCTTAGACCAACCATTGCTACATTTGCTGTTGCCTGTACAGCCACAACCCTCCCGGACCAGAGAGACAGAGCATAAGCTCTGATTTCTCATCTGCACATAAATTTGTGTTTTCAGACCCTTCTCCCAAGGGTGGCCACTCTCTGCTAAGCCATGTCACTGTTTAATGCCTTTACAGAAGTTATCATTTCTACCTTTAAAAGACAGCTGATTTTCAATTTCTTTAAACTGCAGCAAGTCCCATAACAGAGAGACCTGCAGCTCTTGAAGATGCATAGGACTTTTTTTTTTATTTAACAGTTATGGAAATCCACAGTTATCCCTTGGGCCTTCAGAGCTTTGCTGCAAGCTCCCTCCAGGTTTATTTTGCTAGTTTGGTTTTTTTTTGTTCTGTTTTGGTTTTTTGGGGTTTTTTTTAATGATAACAGTTTTGCAAAGTACCATACAGTTTTAACACACCATGTTTCACACAGAGAGTGGAAACACCAAAGCTTTGATGTGTGGTTTGTTTCCACAGCTGCACTTCCTTGTGCACTCTGACCACATTAAGGACTCAGTTTTAACATCTTGACAGAAGATTTCTGAATGGGATTGGAGATCAGGGTGAAAACTGGAACTTGGAAACACTAATTCCCTAACCACTTCACTATGGGCTTTGATTTAGAGTCCTCTGCCCTAAAATGAGTGATTAAATTCTTGCCTGTTGTAGAGGAATGGAGGGAAGTAAAAGAATCCAAAAGAAAACAGAAAAAAAATCCAAAACTTTGTAGTAAATGAACTTCAAAAAGGCTAAACCCAGATAAACTCCAGCTATGGTGCAGATCTCAATTGTTCTGCTACAGGAGACTAGAAAATACGGTTCTGGAATTCCCTTTAAGTCATATTTTCCTCTCTGTACATGATTTTATGTATTATATTACATAGAATATGGATGTTATCTGGCAAAGCATTTAGAGTTTCAATTGTTAACAAATCTAATAGATAAATATAGCAAAACCTCGAATTAAATATTGATGCTGTAAATTAGCATTGCCTTTTTCTAATGAGCAACCTTTGCTCCTAAGGAGCAGAACCGCAAAGGAAGTGTAATTGCAACTTCTTTTTCAAATATCAGTCTCTTTCTTGGCTAAAAAGCAGCTATTGGAGCCCTCCCTTATCACCAGCTGAGGCAAACAGATTTTGGAAAATTACACTGTATGTTCTGTGTGGAGCAGCAGATATGTGATTTCTCCCAGTTTCTCCACACAAGTACAGGCACAAGAAGCTGCTCGCGGTTTCACACCCATTTGCTGGTAGTTTGTTCCCTGGAAACTGAAGTTTGGGTTCTGCAGAAAAGGAAACTCGAGGCTGGAAAAGCTCAAACATTTCAACTGGATATTTTAAATGGAGTCACTGAGACTGAATCTTGCTAAACATACCATGGAGTATCAAAGGAAGCAAAGCCAAAAAATTCCTGATAATTGTCTGCTCTATTTCAAGTCTGAGGGACAAACTTGACACTTTTCTGATTTCAGAAACCTTTTTCAAGAGAACCCAATAACTAAACTGGGGGGGAAGCCATTTTCTAAAATAGTCTATTTCCATCAAGGAATTTTTCTCTCTGGACTGAACAAGATCAACAGGATGGGCATTAGGTTTTTTTTTGCATATGAGCAAATAAGCGGCAAGAAAATTAAATGCATCTTAAATTATTGCTTTAAAATAGGAAAAAATCACAGAAAACAAAACCAGCATTCCCGACCATTACACCTTGGCACTTGTGCAATTCAGTAGTTTTGAATTAGAGGAAGAAGCTGTGATTTTTCCAGCTACAGACTAGGTGTGTTATTTAGGTGCAATGTTAGATCAGAGACAGCAACTGCTTAGAAGGACAAGTACAAAGACTACACTGAAATCTACTTTAAATTTTCTTTTAGGATAAAGGCTTAATTTATAATCAATATAATCAAAAAACCCCAAAACATTAATCCTTCTACATGTTTAATCAACCCCCAGGGATCTGATTCAATACAAGAAACAGTAAGATAAACATCTTTGCTTTCCCCAAAAGTTTGGTGGCAACGGTTTTTAGAGAGAGAAGGCTACAGTAAGCAAAAAAAAAAAAATTTATAAGAGCTAAAAAAAACAACCAAACATAATCAATACTTTTATTTCATTAGCTGTTCAAAAAGACATTCAGTCAATACCACGTATGGGTAGTATCTATCACCACTTACAAAGGAATAATTTCAAAAATATTCTCATTCTGATCCCACCTCTGATTTGAATTAGGAAATAAAAAGCATTGGAGAAGTAAGAAACTATTAAAGTCAAAGTGCTGCTGGCTATTAATTATTTTTAAAAATAGTATTCAAGTGAAATTAAAATATCAATGAATGATCAGAGTCCAAAAGCTCTACTTGTCTTGGCTCAGCCCTGTAAGCATTCTCAGGTTAAAGGATCTGCAATGATTTACTCTTGATGATCTGGTCTCTGCAGCTTCACTTCATTTACTCTAATTGCATTGGCATAGACAAAGATAATATTTGGCTTGAATACAAAGCCTGTGCCTAGACCTACTTTATCAATCTGGCTTCTGCCAAATTTAAAGAAAGAATTCCAAAGTGGACCAAAGAAAAGACAGGACAGACTGGAAGAAGAATATTATGATTCCTTTGAAATTACATTGATTGGGGCTCTGAACTGGCTGGAACTGCTTTACTCAAACCTCCATAACAAATGGAAAGAGTTTTTCTGTGCTACTGCAGCTGGATTTAGAAACTTCCCTTTGTGTTCCTCAGCACAGGAAAGAAAAGCATTTCCAGAAGTGTCATGCATAGGGTTTTGCCTTTAAAGTATTTATTTTTAATATCAGAAGCATCTTACTTTCTGTGCTAATAAACAGTTGAAACATATAAATATACAATTTATGCAGCCATATTCACTACTCTACAGGGGTTTTCTAGAAAGAAATCATTAATATAGTCTTAATTCATCTTGGATGTAATCAAATTATTTAATTTATTTTAGAAACATACATATATTTCTGTCCTCAGAAGTAAACGTATTTAATGGACAAGAAAGTGCAAATAACCTAAAGGTTTGTAAATGTGTAAATCAAAGAGACTTTTATCCCCATGATTTGTCTTTGTTCAGAATATTTAACCTTCCTGCAAAACACCCAGCCAGCTAATGTGGTGTTTTGATACGAATGACAGAGGTTGAAGTTTGACTTACACATTTAAATATAATGTCTGAAGCTGAGACATGCTGGGTCTTGAGTTTTGCTGCCTCAGCATCTGAGCATGGCCACAGCCAAAGCTTGCCAAGGCACTTTAGAGAAAGGCAGCTAAAAGTTATGAAGGAGTTGAACTCGATCAGGAGAAGAGCTGCAGCACCTTCTTAATGTGAATTACGTTGCCTTGGCAAAAGCAGCCCTTTTTAGGCAGATTTCTAAATTCCAAACACTCAATCACTGAGCAAGCCAGCCCAAATGTAACCCACCACTTGTTAACGGCAGTGGAGGATCCCAGCACCCAAACTACCACCGTGGGGCTCAAGGGATTCAAAGTGTATTTCAAGAGAAAGAACAGCTGGCAGCTGGAATGGTAACCAGACTTATGGGAAATGGGCACACTGGCAGTTTGTGGAAGCAAGGTGACAGATGGAAAGAGAGGAAGATGCACAAAGTGCTATTAGAGATTTTAGGCAGAAGCTCACCAGCTACTAATTTGATCATGTGGAGAAAATTGCATTGAAAATCTTCAGCCAGAAAATTGATTTACTGTTCCCCTACCAGGTGGATACTCTGGTACAATAAAATGCAGCCATTTTACACCATGAATAGCTTTAAAATAACCTGAGTTACTTTGCAGCCATTAAACAAAGAGATTTAGGCATGATGAAGCAATACTTATGCATTTTGTGTGAAGAAAGTAGCTACACTGGGAACACAGACTTTGGTACAATGTTAACAACAGTACAATGACATGGATGAGTTTAACATCTGTCTCTTACTGTGTTTACATTTGCCCAGATCTTAAGACAAAGATAAATAATCCTGATAAGTGAGAACAGTTATCAACAGCTACTACAGGTATAAATTCAGCTCCAAGAATAAAGAAATGAAATTCAATTATTTGGATATTCATTTCATCCAATGTGATATGATCAGCCTACTTCAAGTTGCCTCTTCACACATAAATTAACAAGAAGTATAGGAAGCACCATTTGTATCACCTTTGTTCAAATACCCTCCCTTGAACCACCAATGACTAAAATCAAGGTGTACGTTACAAAGGCTCTTTTTTCAAACATAAGATAAAGTTATTTGTGCTGGTTGTACAAACATGAAAGGTGCTGTCAGTTTTAGTCAAAGCAGTATCAGTAAGACAACCAACATGCTAAATTTGGGTTCAATAGGTCACACCAATCACTTGCACGTTATTTTATTTTGTCATTTTGCTTGGATAATCAGATTATACCTGCATTTCAGCCTTTCACTATTTAATTAGGCAAAGCCTTCATTCATTCAGGCCACTTGCACAATTATGGCAGATAATTTAGGGAAGTAGACAAAGATGAAGAAGAAATCAAAGCTGACATGATGTAGGAAAAAAAACTGAATTAGCATTTTCTCTCTGTCAGAGGTTCCTTCTCCACCTGCGCTCCCTCTCCTCCTCTCAGACATCTGTCTAAGCAGAGTATTCACAAGCAATGACAGGTTGGCAGATTTCCATTAATTTTTTTTGGACCTGTAAACGTCCATTCTTTATTTAGCAGTGCTGCCCACCAGGTTCCAGCAGCTTTGCAGTGCAGGTGTGCAGGACACTGTCCGGGGTCACCAGCACAGTGCAGCCTCTCAGAGACACCATCACACAACATCCCAGCAGACTTGTGGTGGACAGAGAAACTTTTTCAACCTCCAGGAGGAAAAGGGCTGAAAACTTTGGCAAGTCTAGAAAATTCTGCCATTGCTGTATTAAAAAAACGCTGCAATTTTAATACAGCTGATTTTGCCCTTTTTTGTAGATGGAAACCTGTTGTTCAACAAGCAATTGAATTGCATATTCAGTATGCAAGCCCTGTTAGCCTGGTTTTTAGTGTGCTTTTTGTTTGCAAGCAGGAGGCAGACAAGTAAGAGAGGGAAGGCTGTGTAAAGTGTTAGAGTAATTACTTACAAGGTCTGTTTCAACAGCCTCTAGAGGTGTTATTTGTTGTACACAGCATCCACGTTTGGATAAGGAACTGGTACTACACAACTCGAAAGCCCTGCTCAGACACGAAGCCACACGAAGCACTGCTGGAGAGAGCTGAGCTTCTTGTTTGTTAATTTAGAGTTATTTCTTCAAGTATTCCAAAGCAGAAGGGAAACTAAGATTAGCCACACCTGATTTCAAAGTAATGTACACATAGAAAATAGTATCTTCTTGCATTTTAGATGTCAGATCAATTAAAATTTCTGAGACAGACACAAATTAAAACTCATGAGCTGGAAACTGTGCAGAGCACAACTTAGAATACAACAGCCTGGAATTCTGTAAAATAAGCAGATGACTACAAATAGCTTCAGGATTGGAAGAAAAGAAATAAAGCCACAACTTTAGCAGACACCACCTCTGAGCATCGTCATCAGGCAGGCACTAACCCACTCACAAAGGCTTGAAATTCCCTCATTCAGCTTCGAGTAACACTGCTCACTATAAAAGAAAACAGGGTGAAACAGAAAGCTCATAGATACTACTGAATACATGATGGATAGCAAGTACTTATGAGGCATTTGTATTAAAAAAAAAAAGAAAAAAAAAACCCCAGCAGATCAGGTAAGCATCTACAATTATTCAGTAACGAAAATAACTATATTAAGTGTATACTATAGCTATACAATAAACTACAGCTCTGTCACTGGTATTAGGACTGCTGCATCTACAAGTCACTGTAGTATAGTCATATACTGAAGGATGTGTGTACAATTCTGCACTTCGGAGCTCTGAGGCTGCAGGACTAGAATCAAAATACTTCATTGTCCAGCAGTAGCAAACCACAACCTTTTTAAAATTTGTATGACTCCAAGAGGACCAGGAGACTTAAAACTGAGACACCTGCTAGGCCTCTAAGGATACAAGAGGAGAGCCACAGAAGAACAGCCCATGGCTGCTAGGAATTCCCACTGCTCTGATGTTTTCCTGTTTCCACTGATGGTTTTTACGTGTTCACATGCTCCATACTTACAAAAGGGTACATTCACCATTCAACTCAACTGCACCTGATTTCTATTTATTTCCAACTCTCTATTTCCTGCTCTAGAAGGTCAGGATTCTCTGCAACACACAGAGATCAGATATAAGCTAAAACAAAAGCTTCTCTATTTGTAGTGGAAAGCTCAGCAAGTATTTGATGAATGAGAAAGGTACTGCTGAAATTTTGTGAAGGGCTTCCATTTGAATAAGACTGCTGAATAAAACTTGGACAGTTCTTGAAACACATTAATTTATGGGAATTTACTGCCAGACACCTTCTCAAAGACATTTTATATCACAGACAGTTTCTTTTATCAGTTACTGGATCACTTTGTTGGTTTTCTTCTTTAATTGAAGACATTTGTTACTGGCTCCCTCTCTCATGACCTCAAAATCAGATAGAACTGTATTTCAGGCAACCATCAGCACCCGAGCCCAGAATTCATAATAAAGACTGAAAAGCTTCAAGCACTCTTTTGTAGCACCTGTTTTGTTTGATAGGAAAATGAAGGAGGCTTTGGGGGTTTGTTTCCCAAAAGCCTACGAACACGGAAGGGGTTTTTGTGTCAGTGCTTGATGAGATTAATGACAATTTAGGTCATTTTCGCAATGTTTGTAACTTGTTCAGAATTACATAAATACTGACAGAAGTACATTGTGCTTTGAGAGCCCTCCAGCAATTTTAACAACCTTTCATCATGAAATAACACTTGATTTTGATCCTTCTTGTGTTTGGGCTTTACTTCAGAAATTTGCTTTCTGTTTTACTGTATGCCTCAGGCTCATCTATTCTTTTTTTTTTTTTTTTCTTAAGACTTCAGATTTTCAAAGAAAAAGCAAAATTCAGTTTGGGAATGAGAAAAGGTGTGGCAGGAAGTTACCAGGGTATGTAAACTTCTTGGACTGAAAATTAATTCTTTCAAATACAAAAAGGAGTAAAATAAGCTGCAAAAAAAAAAAAAAAAAAAAAAAAAAAAAAAAAAAAAAAAAAAAAAAAAAAAAAAAAAAAAAAAAAACCCAAAACAAAAACCATTTTTTTTAAAAGTATCCTTACAAATACCAGAAAACAAGAAGAGAGATGACAAAAAATTAATTTCAAAATAAGAGACTAAGAGGACTAAATTTTCAGGAACAAATAAGTGCTTATGCTTCCCAAATACGCTTCAATCCGAAGTTCCTGGTAACTAATCTCCACTAATTTGAGCCTATATCTTCAGCATTTAAAGTCTGAGGAATTCAGAGTCAGCACAGATTCTTGCGCATCAAATTTACTTAGATTCTTGCTATCAAGGCATCAAATCATTTTTCCTTGTAAAAAAACATTTTTAAATTGTTTTGATATTAGGATTGCTTAAAGATCAATAAGATGAATATGAGATCACTAAAATCTATGAGGGCAGCTCTGAACACCAATTCCAGGAACGTTTCCATTGATACTTCCATTAAAAAAATTTAACTGTACATCCACAGTGGAAATAGTCTTACAAGTTAGACCCATCTTCACTAGATGCAAACAGTATCAGATGCAGATGCCCAATTTCAAAAGTGTGACTGCTGGGTTGGTAAGAAATTAAAGATATTGCACGTTGCTCCTGCCCTGCAATCCTTAAAGAGTCAGTGGGCTCATTTCTATAGTCTCACTGCCATGCTGACAGGACTGACAGGGACAGAGCTGAAACTTTTGCATAAGCAGAAATTTATTTTTTCTTTAAAGGAAAGAAAATCTCACAAAATCTACATTAAGAAAAAAAAACTGGTATTAGCAGCAGACGAGGAAAAAGAGAAAAATATTCATGTGTTAGGCACTTACATTGCTCTACCTTAAGGACTCATCCAGGCAATTTGGCACTGTCACAAGTGCAACGATTTTATTTTATTCCCATCATTTTTGCTTCTTTGAATCTTCTTTTCACAAAAGAAGCTTAAAGGTCTTGGACTTCGACTTCTTCTGACCCAAATATATGATGCTACAGAGAATGTTTCATTGGGAGACACTAAATAAAAGATAACTCTTTAAAGCATCAGAGAAACAGGTGACAATTTGAGATTTGATTCATCTAATGTCATGGGGAAAATAGCTTGGCTGAAAATACCCTGACTCGCAATATATAATTTTCTATCATGTATGTTGTTGTCATACCTAAAGGATTCAGAAAACTCCAAAGGAAAAATTGAACCCCTAACTGAGAGATTCCACTTTAGGGAGAGATGAGAAGTACCAGCACAAAATGCTGTTAAACATGCTCAGCTGCAGCAGTGCCTGAGATGGCATGGCACCCCCTCTACTCCAGTTCTATGAACTTGGGATGCTGAGCCGAGTGTGGGCTCTCCTGCTGTGCCAACACAGCTCAGGAACACGTTGCCTGACTGGAATAAAGGCTTTCCCATGCAGAGTCAGGACCTTTGGAGCACCAGCACAGCCGAGTGGCTTTTGGAGGGTGTGCTGCTTCTGGCTGGGGTAGGGAGAATTTTCCTCCCAGTGCCTGCTATGGGGCTGTGGTTTGGATTTCTGCTGAACACACAGTCAATAATACAGAGACGTTTTCATAATTTTTGAGCAGGGCTGACACAGAGCTAAAGCCTTTCCTGGCTTTTCTCTTTGGGAGGACAGGCAGCTGGGACAGGTGATTCACACTGAGCAACGAGAGGTTCCAGGCCATATGGCAACACAATCAGTATATAAAGTGGGGGAAAGAAGGAGGAAGTGAGGGACATTTGTAGCAATAGTGTTTGTCTTCCCAAGACACTGTTATGTGGGACAGGGCCACGCTCTCCTGGAGGTGGCTGAACACCTGTCTGCCCATGGGAAGCAGTGAATGAATTCCTTGTTTTTCTTTATTTATGTGCACCATTTTTTTCCCTATTAAATAGCTTTTATGCCTACCCATGAATTTTCTAGTTTTTACTCTTCTGATCCTCTCCCCAGTCTTGCTGGTCAGGGAGTGAGCAAGCAGCTGTCTGGGGCTTGGTTAAACCACACCAGAGAGAAAGAGGACCACAGGGAATCTTTAGTTCTTCCAACCTATTTAGGAGTATTAATCAATGGTTCCCCTCCTTCGCCAAAGTTTTCACGTGTTTTTTGGTAGCCAAGGTCCTCTACAAGCTATTCCAGTCACATGGACTAAAACTGTACCTTACATGTCTTGTTTTCTGCTACAACAGAAACTTGCCAAACAAGACATGATGGACATGGCTAGTAGTGCTGAGCCAGGGCCCTACTCCAGCTGCTTCTGCAAGGTGGATCCAATCCTTCCCAGAGGGGAAAAGTCTGCACACAGGAAAAACTAGAATGAGATGTGATTCACATAAGCTTCAAGTGACTCACAGCCACTGCAATAACCACCCCAAATATGAAGAGCTGGCACAAAATAGAGCAGGACTTGCATCCTTCTTGCACCAAGGCTTGGGCTTGCCCTTGTATCTCAACAACCAACCCCATTTCAGTTAGAATCTACCCTCTAGGCAATGTAAACTTGATCTCTTCAGTGCTTGTGCACTAGCACAGTATTTCTTCATGAGGTTTCACTTTCAGGACTAAAATAGGTCCTGACTTGACTTTCAGGTCAAGTTCAGTAAATGAATTTCCTTTCCTTAGAAGGAAAACAGAACCTGTAATGAGAGGGCAGTCCCACTGCTCAGGATACCACATCTGTAGTGTGGAGCCATACTAAGAATAAAGAGTGTAAAATGAGAAAAGGGGATCAGGGGGAATCATCTATGCCAAGGTACTTTTCATCAACTAGAGCACTGACCAAATTCATCTGTTACTCTTTGGCTGTCTGTGTTCCTGCATGGTCAGCAAACAATTGGAGGGACTGTGTATTATTAGAGTGATTTATTTTGTGTATCAGTCACATAGGAGTACTACCCTACTCCATAAAAAGGAAGAACTTATGGGTAAATATCTCCCTGTCAGCTTCAGCAATAAATTGATGCCAAGAAAAAATTCCCTGCTCAAATCTGAAGACTGAAGTCTGTATCAAACACAATATTTGGCTCAGTCTTGGGACAGTCAGGACCCTGGATGAGGGAGGAAATCCACCCAGCTGTTTCATTCTCAAAGAAAAGAACATGGGATGTAAGCCTGACCTTCCCTTCACACAAGTATATGGATAGTGTTTCAAAATACAGCATTCTTGAGAAACATGCAAGTGCAACATTTCCATTTGCTCTGGTATTATCAATTTAACATTTCTGCAATAGGGCTTCTACTCATACCCTCTTGCACTCGCTGCTGTCAAGACCTTTATATTTTTCACATGCAGATATGGATTCTGCTATTTAAAAAAAAAAAAAGCCTTTTTCCTTTACCAGTAATCAGAGCTGCTTTCAATCCCTCCATCTTGCTCATTCTTTTTCCTTCTATCCAAAATAATTCAAAGTTACTAATAGAAGACAAACTGACCAACAGGGAATCTTATAGAAAAAAAAAAAATAGGAGGTGAGTAATAACAAGTCTTGTGCAAAAAAGAACTGAAGCATCCACATGGCCTTTTGCCACTGCCTTACTGTATGGATATGTTTACATGAGAAGACAGGCAGGCTGTGAATCACAACAAGGACTAAAGAATAAGAAAACCCAACAGCTTTAAATTAAATTATTTTTAATGGAAGGTATTTAGATTAATTGATGTCCAGAGTAATCTGTGAAATGGGTGAACAGCAAAAGTTAGGAGAAGGAGTGATTAACAGCTTTTTTTTGCCATATTACATAGGTTTCAACTGATGTTGGTACACTCAGCTGTAGAGTAGAAACTAAAGAAACCAGAAAACACACACTTGAAACACACCAGAAGCAGCACAAGTTACCTAAACGAACTTGGGCCAAGGGAAGCATAAAGGACTCTACCAGAGACATCTTTAATGCTAGGGAATAGACTGAATAAATACAGTACATTTTCTTCTCTCTTTCCCCAACCCTCCAAACAGGCAGAACGTAAACAAAGTGTTGAAATTACTAAATCGATAGAACAGGGGAAAAAGTGAAGCTCCACTAAAAAAAGGCGGGTCACAAGCTCCCTAGGGATATACAGCATCTAGGGGGAAAAACCTGAGGGAGAAATCACCCTGTAAAATCCCAGAAAGTAATACATCAGATACATTAAGAATATTTTTTGAAAGAAAGACATTCTATTAGTAGGTCAGAACCCCAGCAGAAATGGTGATGGGATAACTACAGTTATTTTTCTGTCCAGGGTGATGAGGGAACAATAACTGATGACAAGAATGGCATCTAGGAGAAAAGTTTTATTGGCAGCCATTCAAGAATACATTTCTCCAAACAAAAAAAAAAAAAAGTCAATATGCAGCTAAAAATAATGGGTTTAAAAGTTAAAGCAGAAAATGTTTAAGTAATCTTAAAATGGTGTCAAATAAAAAAGAATAAAGAGTTCAAAGTTACTACTAAAAATATATATGAAGTGGGAGTACAAAAGAATGATGAGTTTCGTGACTGATTTTCATAGATGCTCCATACTTATTCCATAAAACAGAGCCCAACAGTCCATTTTCTTTTGCTTATTCCATCTGTAATTTCAAATGACTTGAAGTCTGGACACATCAGCATCACAGCACTCAATTTCTCTGTGCAAGTACCATGTGCAGAGATGAATCCTGGAGTTCATCAATCAAGCTACAGCTTAGGTTATAGTTCCTTGTTCTGAAGGATGTATGGATGCACATTCCATTAAAAACACAATAAGAAACCTTATGCCCCCTTCAAAGGACCAATAAGCAGATGGGAACTACACACCACTGAAAAATTTCCATTATAATGTTCTAAAAGCAGCAAGTGAAATCAGAAGTTATTCTACTTTCGATATGCAGCTTTTTGGCAGATATGACTTCTAGATCAGTTTTGTACAAAATATCCTTGAATATATATATATATATAGTGGTTACAACTGGAAAACTGTACCCAATGTTTACTCTCAGCTTCATTTTGATGAGAAATGATAAATATTTAACCTACACACCAGACATTTCTTTTCCCAGACAAGTACTCCTTAAATCCAATACTTTTATCAATCCTGGCTCATTATATCACGTTTGATCCAGTGAAAGACCATGCATTTTGGAATTACAGACCAGTTGGGTTATGTGCTGTTTCCTGAAGAGCCATTGTTCAATTTAACATGAAGCAAATGAATTTGTATTGCATTTAATGCAATTTTTAAAAATAAAGCACTGAAAAAACCACTGGATATGCAAGAGGAAGAAAGAATACAACCCTTACTGAGCAGACATAAACATTCACATATCTTGGACAGCTTCTCACCTTTTAAAGGCTGGTCAAGGGAATTATAAAGGAACAGGTGGTAACTGGGGCAGTGAGATGAAAGGGATTGCTGCCAGCAGGTGAACCTTCTCCTGAAAAATCAGTTATCACTGTGAGTCATTACATGACTATCACCTGACTCAGAGATGATGTTCCACATTTATCTGAAGGAGAAGCAGGGAGAGGGTCACAGCAGAATATAAATATATTTAAAAACTGGTCTAAGGCAACTTGTGAAAGTCAAATGCTAAAATATTTTGGGTAAAGATAAGACCAAAAAAAAAAAGGTAAATTAGAAAAAAAACCCCACAATATCAATCATTGCCTATGAATGATGAAGGAAAAAATGTTTAGTGAAGAAAAGAAGTATTATGTTTGAGGCACAGTAGAGGCACACAGTGGAACAAATGACCTTTATTTTGGTCAGCTTATTGGGAAAGCACTAGGTGATTACAATGGTGATTTGAATGTCACAGGAATTTGATGAGGCATACCTCAGAGCTCTGCAAATCTTGCTTAGCAGCAGAACCAGAGGCATCTCAGTCTAGTATAAACTACATGTGGCACAGATTATAGGACTTGGTATTTTTCCCTAGGATATTTTCTCCAGAGGCACAGTCTATTACAACGTGTTCACAGCCTCACAAGCCATACAGACTGCGAGTTCACGGAGCCTGATTCTCAATTTATTGAAGAAAAATGTCAGCCAGTTATAAAAAAAGCCCTCTCTAGAGCTGCCCCAGGAAAGGAGAATTTGAATGAGTAAACCATTTGCCCCCAAACACTCTGATGCTCTGCACTCATGTTCTGTCCTTTGCCTTCTTCCCTAGGCAATGCATTTTTGGGAAAGCTCAATTCCAGATCTGCCAGCCAAAGCCACTGCTCCAAGGCTCCAACCCCCTTCAAATCTCTTAGTCTGTTGACCAATAAATCACTGGGATGTTTCTAAAACACTTCCAGTAATACTGACTGCCACACAACAAGCTGGAACCAGCAAAGCCAGAGCACCAGTGCCATTGGGAACCCCAGGATGCAGCACAGCAGTTCTACAGCAAGCAGAGATTTCCTGACGTGGATGTTACTACTTAGGGAAGATACAGACCAAAGTGCAGAATCAGTGGCATTACTGGGAAATGCTGACAGTACTCTGAGATTTGGCTTCACTGATGCAATATAGCACTGTTTGGAGATGGAAATCATGACATTCATCTCAACTCAAAGAGATTCACTTTCATTTAAGAATAAGAAAAGCAATTTCATTGCTATTATTTAAAGTAGTTTTAATTAAATCCATCCCCTTTATTTGGAAAAGTAAGGTTTGATAAACTTCATTTCCCAGTGGGAAATATGAATTAAAAGAGAGAATTCTGCTGGTTCTAAAATGGCACTTTATATCTCCATATTAAATAGGTTAAATTACTTTAAAACACTGGTACATTAAAATCCAAAATAAAAGACAATTAATCACTATCAAGTAAAATAAACAGAGCCACCATTAACATACTCTATCTCCTTCATTATGTTTGTCATAATAAGTAAGTAGTTTTATTATGAAACATAAATTTTGGTATATGAACACATAGAGTAAGAAATAATTTTTGTATATATTTCTTAACACGCATGAGAATATATGAGAAGTAGGGATCTACAAGTCTCATAAAACCAAACTGTTGAAAGAATATGCATGCAACAGAGCCTAAATCAACTCTAGCTATTAGCTGTCATTTCCCAAGTACACAGTGCAAACAACTCCTCCAAAATGCTTTCCCCCTCACTTGGCAGCCCTTCATAAAACAGGAGTATTCCCTGGATACAGCTGGAAGATGTTTTTGGCCGTCCTCTATAACCTCTGTGAGCCCCAGTGGTTTTTCCTGATCTTTTTTCCCAACCTGTGCAATGACAGGCTTTAGCCTTGCCTGGCTGCCTTGCTGAGGCGTTCTGGGGTTTGTGGGTTGGTTCCCAGCAGTGACCAACCAGCCAGGTACGTGTCACATGTGCAGGGGAGCTGGGCAGAAGAGATCCAAGGCAAAGGAAAAGGGAAGATGCTTGCTCTGAAAAAGTTGTGAGATGCTGTATCGGAAATTCCTTGCAGCATTTTTTTATGCATAGGTGTCTCAAAATAGGGTGATAAGAGATGTGTTTCCTTTAATTTCGCTCAAAACATGGATGCTGTACATTCAAGAGGTAAAAAAAAGTAAAGTTATACACCAATCATCATTTAGTACTTTATGGCAAAGAACATCAGCCTTTCTGTCCTCAATACTTCATGAAGTCAGATAAAACTGTGAAGCTTATTGATCTATCATGTACCATTTCATTAATCAGAGTAGGAAAGAGCACTTAGCTCCTAAAAATACACAGCATTGGTAAGACGCTCTTCTCAAGTGGGGATTTTTTTTTTTAATAAGCCATTTTCTGATAACTAAGCCTATATGTACCAAATAGAGACATTTTTAAGACAAGCAACCATCAAATGGTCACAAGCAACTCAAACACACTCTAAATACCTGGTTCAGACTTTTTCTTCCAGTTTATTTCTGAGAAGACAAAGTGTGAAAACCCAGTTTTAGCATAAACAAACATTATAAGGGACTAAAGATATGCAAAGTAAATAGAGGAAATCTTTAGATATAATGTTGGGTGCTTTAAGAAAATTAGTTTTCTATTGTAAATTCTTTAAGAGTTGTTCCCACAACTAGACTTGAGCAAGTTATTTGCAAGGAGCAATTTATTCAAGCCTGGATTTGCCCCTGCACGAAAATGAGCTAAAAGAATTACATTACACAGAAATAGCTTTAGCTAATCCTTTATAATGCACCAGGGATGTATGCAAATTAATTTCCTTCTCAAAGTTTAAAACATTGCACAGTGTAGAATCATTTTATGATTGTCTGGCAAATTGTTGTAATGTTTGTTTATGCCTGATAATGCATATTACAAAAAAAAAAAGCCCAAATTTAACAATGGTGAACACCAAAGGGACTTATAAAGACATTCCAATTTGTTCTGTGTAAAATTAGAGAATCAAGTCGTGTAAGGATGGATTATTGTAAAATACCAGGAATATCTGCAGCATCTCTGTGGAAAAGTCTCTACTGCGAAGCTCCATATAAGATGTTTGAAGGGAAGGCCCTGGGATGACCCAGCTGCAGGTTTCCAATTCCTGAAGGGAATCCACAAGAAAGATGAAGGGGGAGTTATTACAAGGGCTTGGAGCCACAGGAAAAGGGAGAATGGCTTCAAACTGAAAGAGAATAGGTAGAGATTAGATATTAGGAAGAAAATCTTCCCTGTGAGGGTGGGGAGGCCCTGGCACAGGGTGCCCAGAGAAGCTGTGGCTGCCCCATCCCTGGGAGTGTCCAAGGCCAGGTTGGATGGAGCTCTGAGCAACCGGCTCTGGTGGAAGGTGTCCCTGCCCATGGCAGGGTGTTGGAAATGAGTGACCTTAAAGGTCCCTTCCAACCCAAACCCTTCCATATTCTACTGGTTTTTAATGGCACATCAGAGGCTCATACAGAAGCTGCTCCCTGGAGATGTTCTGGAATATTTTGATTTGGGATGCATCCACAGTAAATATTCCTAATGGGAACCAGGTTTATACAACAATGATTTCTCTCATGAAGAAAACCCAAAAGCCAGACTGTGCTTACTTGACAATTAAAGGAACAATGGAAGAGGTGTCTCCTTCGCCGAAGTGTTTGAGCACCAGCACAGCTCCAAGCACTTGCCTCGTACAAAGCATACTTCACTAAGAGCTAATGTCTAATGCAGATGACAGCTCTAAAGACTTGGTTGCTAATTAAACCATGTCTGCTGTAGAATGAGTACTGGAAATTACTACCATCAGCTGCAGAGTCATCTCTCAGCCCACATGACTTCATATCGAAGGATATTAATTAAGAAATAAACACTCCAAGTCATACTGCTATCCCACTGACAGAGCCTCCAGATTTTTACTGGCACTGGGAAATCCAGAAGTGAGAGTTGTTGTCTGTGAGTTATGGCTTTTCTTTTTTCCTATAAGCTTTTTCCTATAAAGCACAAAGGTATTAGAACCTCAGCTGTGGCCACCAGAAGCCCACCAATACAGCCGTGAAGAGGAGAGTCATTGCATCAGCAGTTGAGGATTAAAGGTAGCAAAAGAATCCAACACAGCATTAGATATAGTAAATTATGACCTTGAGGTTTTGTTTCTGGCTCATCATTGCACCACTACAACAGTTTGATATCTGAAGCACATTTTGCAGTAGCAATGACTTTGCCATTATCTATGATACACATTAGAAAATGCCCATAGAACAATATATATACCAAAAAATTCTTCACTTCTATACAATTGTACCAGAAAGGGAAAGGACTTCTACATATTTCTAAAATATCTCAGAGTATAAACATTGCTGGTATTTATACCCTTGCTCAAGGACAGAATAACTCCATTCATTGCTACCAAATTAGCTCTTTCACACGTTTACTTGCCAGATCTCATGGTCAGCCCCTAGAAACAAAGAACAATCTTCCCAGAAAGGAGCAAATTCTTTCTCCTTTCATCCTCCTCCTCCTGTTTTCTTTCATGGCTAAGATTTCAAAGCTAAACGTACCCTAGGTATAACGTTGTACAGAAATCAGGAAATGAGGACAACTACCTGGATATTAAATAGAGAATTTGCCAGTAACATTTTGGTTTGCATTTATGTCAACATCTGCTTGGGCATTTTCTAGTCCTGAGTCACATCAAGATGAAGAAACTCAATTTATCCCACACGATATTTCCTTCTATGCCAAGTGTCACACAATGACTATGATGAAAGCAAAGACTGAATATGTACTTATATTAATTAGCAATTATTAAAAGACAGGTCCCTGTGATTACTGCTTCACGGGCATGAGAATGAATTCATTATTAAAAGACCGTTGCCACCACATGAATATCTGATCAGCGCTGGCAGATCAAAAAAGCAAATTAAATAAATGAGTAATCAAATGATAGTGTATCATTTGTATAAATTACCAAAGGACAACCTCCCCTTCTGATTGAGATACAGATTTCACAGAGATCATTTAAGTAGTTTCACAGAGCAAATCCTTTGTTACCCCAAGTCCTGCTCACAGAGGGAATGATTGTTACAAGAAAGATGGTAAAAAACATTGATTCAAATAAGTTATTCATCTTTTACCTGATGGTTCTGTAGCACACAACTACCACTGATTTTAAATGAGTAGTCTTTTGACCCACACCACAATATTTCTACGTTAAAACAAAACAAAAAAATTAAAGATGGATTGGGAAGACAATCCAATATATTCTAGATCACAAGCATAGAGTACCCTTGTATTCTGGAGAACATTTTTGTCAGACAGTGCAAAACAACACCGTTATTTTCAGAAACACACAAGGCACTGGTATTGAGATAGCCCAATATAACCTTAGAAAAAGAATAGAGTGGTTTCAGGGCAAGAAATGTATTGCTTGCTGTTTAGATACTTCACAAATATGTGGACTTTTCTTCAAACTGAAGTAATTATGAAAATCAGCCACTGAGCTATTTCATAAATAGGCAGCATAAAACCAAAGGACTTGATTGGCAAAGAAGTAAAGGTTAATTGGCAACAGAGGCCACAACTTGCTGACCAGTTATTTATCAGATTATATAGAAGAAACAGCTGGCAGCAAGAAAGCTATTGTACAGATTTGATTCATATATACTCGAACACACATGTAAGAAAAAACCAAAATTTTATCTATCACCTAAAAATTTATTTAAAAGAGCTATTGCGTATGTTCCAGAACTCCTTTCATCATGCCTTGCTTATATCTGAATTATATCTTCAGAAGGATTGATATTTCAAGTTCATCTAAATTTAGAGGCTTTCCATTTCCTGATGGATTTATATTTTCCCAAATTTATTATTGGGCATGTCTCTTGTAAATAAGGCTTCTTTCCTGTCAATAGATTCAGCAGCAATAAAAAATATTATTATTATCCAGTCCGATGACTAGGATGTTAAACCTTACCTTTTTTTCTTTCAGAGAAGCAAATAAGTGCACAGAAACTGGCTGAATTTATCAAGTGAATCAGAAAACTTTTTATCAGATCTGCAGGTAAATTCCCAACATCCTGGTTATGATTATTGGTACAATGATAAAACCATTTTTTAAAGCACTCAGACTCCCACGTTCTCTCCCCCATAATTTAGCCCCCCTCCTAATTATGTAACTGTATGCAAACATTAATATGGGAGGATTTTTAGTAAGAATACAAGTTAGACTGACATTACATACTTCAAATTTTAAAAACTGCAAAAAATTATAAATTAAAAAAAATTAAAATTTAAAACGTTTCTGGGTACCTTTTGGATATTTTGATTACCAGTGTAAGTATTGTTTTTGCTTATATTGTACCTTTGAGACCCAGCAAAATATTATTGTTTATTCTGAGTATGGGTGGACAAAACATTCACCTTGGCTTCTGCTCCAGTTAAAATGCAATCAGGATCTAAATATACATTTGCAGGAAACTGCCAGTTGTGGATGTGCTTAAAGATAAAAGTTCAGAGATATGCATGGCTGAAAACTCTGCATATGCAAGCTCCCAGTGCGCAAAGAGCAGAATATTTATTGCAACAATTTTGAAGCTGCAAATTTGAGTGAGGATGAAGAATTAAGAAAACTTAAGCAAGGAATATGGGTTTTAATTGGCAGAGTGGAACTGGGAAATTTGTTCTGGTTCCTCTACAAAACCAAAAAGGAACTGACTGGGCAGGTTCAGCTGAGACAGAGGAATTATTCAATTGCTATTTCCATTTAGTTACAAAGGTTTAGTAGATTATTTGCACCCAGTTATGCTACTTGCTACAGAACCATTGCTCCCAGTTACCCACAGCCTATAATGAGCCTTAAAAAGCCAAAGGATTAGTATAAAATTAGCACCTAGAAGTCCAGTCACTACCTCTGTGGCCTCTTCTGGTGCTCTACACCAGACCACTGGCTGGCACACGCAACAAATGCAAATGCAAAGCCAACAACCATAGTGGAAACAAAGGCAGAACCAATGGGAAATGGGGAAAAAAAAAATCATGCCATTATTCCACCACACAGGACTCTTGTAATTTAGCAACTCCTTGAATTTGGAATCAGCCATAGATTTGTCTTTAAAGGGGGAGAGGATGCTTAACCATCCAATACTCTAATAATGAAGTTACAGAAACAGACACTGGAGTAATACAGATGCTTCTGTCAGTGACAGTCAAGTATGACTTTTATATAATATTTGCAGAAAGGCATAGATCAGCAAGTACAAAGTCATGCACACATTTCTTTTTTGCCTTCAGACACCAATTAGTTAACAACATTTGCTAATTTAGGCATCCTTTCACACAACTACCTATGCAATCCAGGTATTTTCAATATCCTTCAGAATCTGCATTTTCATGTGATGCTGAAACAACTCTACAATATTTCAATGTTTGAAATTTTCCTTACTGTGTTCTCATTAGATCAAAATAGGTGCACACAACTGATGTCTTCTCATCCACCAAACTTGCAGCATTCCTTCCAGGTTTTATTTGTCTAGACTATTGCTAAAATCCATTCTCACTGAGATGTCTAGATAAGTTAAAATATATTATCTACTTCTAAAGCTTCGTTTCATCCCTACTGCTTTCCACACAGGTTTTCCTTTTCTTTTCTTAGTGTTTATCTTTTTAAGCTCTCCCACCTATTCCTCCAAGACCATTTTCCTACCATAAATAATGTATGCCTGTAATGCCATACTGAAGCAAAGTGAGTATTAACCATATTAAACAGAGCAAGCATACACTAATTCAGTAATCCAAAAATCAGCTCCAAAGTTCTGAATTTTTGCAAATACTTGAAAAGAAATTTGTTGGGCAGCAATACTTACAGAAAGTTCTATTTTCACCTGAGTAACTTTTTTGATTGTTGTCATTTGACACATCACAACTTAGAGGTTTTGTGAGGTTGATGGGCAAAGTGACATTCAAGTTCAAAAATTACAGGAAGGCCTGTCATTATCTCAGTTAAACTAGAATCCTGGAATTCCCTCACTGAAGGTAGACAATTATAAAATTTACTAAAATAGAGATTTTAGACTCTGGAAAGAAGGACACATCTAACAACATTGGTCATACCACGTTAGGGGTACAAAGCCAGTTATCAGAGGAGACTGATGGACACCAGATGACATTTTGTTCAGTAGATTGATCAAATCCACTTCTTAAAATACCTGATTTTCTGTCTTAAACACAGAGCGAGCCCAGGCAACTACCTTAAACTAACGATACCACTTTCAGACAGCTGAAACTAACTGAGGTGAGTGCCATCCTAGCAGTGTGACTTTCAAAGAATGAGTAATCCCACGTTTTCTAAAACTCCCTAGTCACTACGACTAATTGAAAGATTTTCATAATGATGATTGAGTGCCCTTTTCTGCAGAAATTCATGATGGGTAAGAGAGTAGCAGCACACAGCATCACCATTTAAAACACCTTCCACAGCCCCTAAACCAGGGGCAATTTCTGGATAACAAATGCCACACGGGAAGTAGTTTGATTATTTACTCATTAGTGGAGTTAGCATTATTTCTGTGCTAGGAACAATACATGAGCTCTGTTTCCTTTACAAAAAAGGATGAAAAGTATTTGCCCAAAAAAATACTATTTGTTTGTTGAATTCATGCACAGGAGAAAGTATTTACTGCACCAGGATCTGGTAATAGTTAAAATGTGGTATTTGTTGAATTCAACACATTTTCCAGATGTAAACTTTTCACTGAATAGTACCTGTAGGATGGTAGTTACAGAAAACCTCGTGCCATCACACCATCACAAAGCAGAAAAAACTGCTTTTTTCAGAATATTCCCACTTTGCCAATTAGTCAATGGTTATTCAAGGTGGAAATGCAGTAACTGCTCTCAACACTAAAATACCATTCTTATATTTAAATAGATCTGATTAGAGGAAAACATAGACTATGTATTGGCTGCATTTAACACCCTATGCAAAGAGACACAGGTCCCAGTAATTAGAGGTACTGATATTTTAATTGATTCTTATTAAGAGCCACTAAAATTTTCTGCCTGTAGGTTCTGTCAGATTGGAAAGTTTGTTTGTAAATGTTCATTATCCCATTTGGACTTTTCCAGGCACATTCCTTTTCCAACAAGGAGATACAAACCACAGTTGTGCCCTAAGTTGAGAGATCCTACTAGAGAGTGGCCACACTGTTTAAGGAGCTCTCCCTGACCATGTTACAGACCTCTGTAACAACAGAGACCTTGCTGAGCACCTGGTTTCTTTCTCTTTAAAATAATCATTCCCTACCTAGTAACTGGACAAGAGGAAAGGGGTAGCATCAGGATAAAAAGTCCTTTAATCCACATTTAAATATGTGGGAAATGTAGTCAAACCCCTAACAATGTCTGATTAAAACAAGGGTTTCTATTTTGAGATTTATTTCCCATTAGAACTTAATACTTCCTATTCTCTGCCTCAAGTATGTCACACCCAAAATGTAAACACCAGTGAAAGCTGGTAACTTCCCTTTCATGAGCTCTGCATTAGACTCTCATTCTTTCAGCATCACTTTTGGTTATGCTTCCAGAAATGCCATCACAGAAAAGGTTTCAGCCAATAAAAGCCTTTTAATAAACCAAGACACAGTAAAATCAACAGCAGGGAGAGTCAAGTTCCTCATAATCAGTTTTAATTGATCACATCTTTCATCTTTCACACAACCAGCCCATCAGTAAATACTTACTACAGCAAGATATCAGCAGTGCCTTTCAAGCACCCCTTCCCAGACCAATGGCACTTCTTACTTTGGCACAGCCCTAAGTGATGGACAGGACACAATTTCAGTGAGAATTCAGTAGCTGAGTTGCTTTTGCAATCTACAGCATGAAACAAAACGGAGGATTTGCAGAGACACTGACAACAACAAATACCCACTGAACCCTCACAGATCTAAGCAAAACTGAAAGAAAACCATGCTGGATTTGTAAAGAAAGATTAATAACATGCTCAGCACTAGCACACATGTTCTGTCACTTGTAGAAGGCCCAAACCCAGAAGAAACTGGAAAATGCAATATTGATCTAAAAGCCAGAATATTAATCAAAAGTATTGGAAACATCAGCTATCTAATTAAGTGATCAATCAGAAGCAGTATGACTGCTTTAGCATAAAGCATCTGGAAGATGTTGAACTTCCATTAACAATATTTGCATTTATAGGCCCTGTAATATATATAGACAGAGCTGAAGATAGAAAAACATGTTTACAGGCTTGGGAAAACTGCATTTGGCCCTCAAACTGTTCCCAACTGTCAGAAATCTCTTGTGGAAACAAGTATGGGAGATTGAGAGTTCATAAAAGATACACAGAGAATTAGGAAAGAAATACATTTAGCTGGAAGACACAGGAGTTGAATTAGCAGCATGAAATTTGAGAATATAAAAAGCTGCTGTATATGCATCAAAATTTCTCCAAAAATTCTTCCAGGTTGGACCCAGGTTAATTACACTTGGTAAAGTAACCAGGCTGGTCAACCTCACATCATCTTAAGGGATTGTGCAGAGAAATCTGAAGGATTTATTTCCATACTGTACAAACTCAGATCATTCCAGTTTCACTGGAACTGCAAATACAATTTTACATTTACAAAGATGGTCATCAAAACTGCCAAGGATTACAATGACAAATTAAATTGCTTGTTATGCAAATTTGCAATCAAGTACCTCATCAAAAAAAAAAAAAAGCAGTAAGTGAGCAGTTGTGTTTCTCTACCTCATCACTGCTCCTCCATCAGGAAAACTAAGCTATGGGACATTTGAGGAGAAATGAGGGCAAACATATTTAGACTGTTAGAACAATGAAATGTAACTGCATTACAATTCTTCCATGTTATAAATTTACAAAAGATGAGTATCATTGCAAAAGATTCATCTTTAAAAACAAAACAGTGTTAGCTACTCGTGAAACCAATAAATTACAAGGATAACTCTGACACGTGAAGGACTCTCACACATGCTCCAGCAGGCTTGGTGATATTGTGGATCCTTCCTGCCTCAGGTTCTATAAAACTGTATGTTAATTATGAGAGTTCTTAGACTCCTCAAGCCTTACAGTACTTGATAGTCAATATGAAAAATCATTTTGGAATAAAACTTCATGAAGTCACAGACATCTTAGATTAACACTTTCCCATTAAAAAAATCCCATCCTTTTTTTTCTGGACTGCCTGTGCGAGAAATATATGCCAATACAACCATTCAGGAAAATAGTCCAAAAGAGTTTTTTTGGGATTTGCATATGCAGACAAATCATTAATCTCTCTACTTGAATGAGGGAAAAATCTTTGCCACAGGCTGGATACAAGTCCTACTCTCTTTACCTCGTTAGTTTTGGACAATTTAGTTTAATAGGAATTAATTCATCCTGCTGCAGTTTCAACTTGCCTTTAATTCACTTGAAAAAGTACTTTGGAAATTGCCTGATTATCCCTTAAGTGTCTTGGCCATCTATCAGCTCCACAATAAATAAACAAATGGTAGCTTTTCAGAAAAAGACCCAAAAAACCTCATAGTGTGCCATTTTCCAATCCCTCAATTTTAAGTGACATAATGGAAATAGTTCCCAGCTGAAGAAAATAATATTTGGGCTTTATTCAGCTGCTTAAGTGACTGGAAGTAATATGGGGAGATATTAGTCCTTAAAATAAATTACTCTCAGCATCATTTTCAGCACTTAGAGTATGCACAGCTTCTTCACAAGTGGACTATGGTGTGATTTACAATTAGCAAGTTATAAAGCAAGAGAAATTATAGTAAAACAACCTATCCCACATATATTTTACCAGAAATTAAGAAAGTGCTAGGATATATAACTGGAAATGGTAGATCTGCCCTCAAGAGCAGAAGTCTAAAGCTTGTTATGCAATTTGAAAACAGCATCTAATAATATGTGCTTCAGACAAGAAACGTGCTCAGGGTACAAAATTACTTTTCTAAGGCTTCTTTCACACAGAGCAAGTTGTTCACACTGATTAACAAATATATAACTTTACATTTACATCATCTGAATTTAACTGAGAATTGATCCCTAAAAGGGCTCTGCTTTATAATCAGACCTTCAGTGTAACTTCTAATTAAAGTCTAGTTTACTGAAGGAACGCAAATACTCCACTAGTATGGACATTACACGTGCCTAATTTCTGTTAAATAATAAATATTTGGGACTTCTGGTTATTATACCACAAAAATAAATGCTAGTTTGTTAGATAAGGGCTGTTTGGGCTGAAGCATTGGCAAGGAAGGACAGATTGTGTGAAACACAAAATTAGAGGCTTTATTTCAGAATGCACCATGTCCCAAACACTTGTTCTTTCCCTCAAAACACAACATTAGGAATTGCCTTGAATTTATGCTCTATCAAAGTCCAGAAATGCAGTGCTGGAAAAGCTGCAAGTTACAAGTTTCAAGGGAGACAGTAATTTGTCTCCATTCTCCCTCTTCCAGCTCCAGGATAGGTATTTTAAGGAGACAACAGTCTAAACCAGTAATTTAAAAATTAAGCAAAAACTTAGTGAGAAAGTAATGTCACTCACAAAATAACCCCAGTGAGTGAACAACCTGAGCATGGGCACAACCACAAGGTAAGAAACTAATTTTCACGGGCCTTTGCTCAATTATTGCGAGCTGGCACTCTGTTGTCAGTTCTAAAGGTTAATGCAGTAATGAAAGATGACAATCTCTCCTAGGTGATTACTGAATGCCCAAGCAGGTATCCACTTTTTAAATTAAAGGTGCTCCAAGCAGCCTGAGGACACCAGGTTTGTCCCAGGGCTGGGTACAAACTGAGGCTCCACAGTGTCAGGTACGGCTCACGTGGCAGGATATGGCACAGCTCCAAATGTAAAATTCTGTCCAAAACTGAGACAAAACATTTAAATCACCTGAACAGTTCATAAATGAATCCACTGTGATTTTTCAGAAGACAAAACTATTTGCTCCTGTCTGATGTTGGATCAGTATTTCCTAGAATCTCATTTAAAGTCTGCGAGATGCATTTAGGTAAATGGGGAATTAAATTATAAATTAATAATCACAATTCCAATTCTCTTTTCAAATAAACGTTTACAAGCTGATCTGATCTCATTGATGGCTGTCATGTCTTTATCTGGAGATAATGCTCTCCAGGGACAGACCCAATACTGGAACAGCCAGCACACCCAAAAAAATGCTCCATTAGACCCCCATAAACCACACACAGGAATATTAAATGGGATGGAGGTAACAGGGGAGGAGAGGGACCACCACCCACTTACACCCTGGGTAATCTCAAAGCCACTGAAGTCTTTATTATGCCATTCATAAATAAAAGCATAATTAAACCATAACTAGCAGCAATAAACCAGAATTAAGGGGTGGCTCCTGGCAGACATCTCAACTGCATCTTCATTCCTGCCAGCACTCACCACACCAGAACCACTGACTGCCTCAGACAAAGCAGTAGTAATCTCACATCTGTAGGCATCACTAACATCTACAAGACAGTTACTAAGAACTCCCAAGCAATTCATACAAGGCCAAAAATGACAGCAATGATGATGTCTCCTTTCGGGGTGAAAGGACTTTGTAATTAAGAAATTAATTAATACTACTTTGAGCATTTCTTGCAAGTCTTGGGTCATTTTTCAAATTATTTCTGCTGCTGAAACCCTGGAGAGACAGGCTAAAGTTTAATTTCAAGGTTAGTTTGTATTAGCTTTAAGCAGATGAGGAGGGGAAAAGTTTAATAAGTGAAAGAGCATCAAGAGAGTGTAATCTTCACAGACTCCTCCAGAAAAATAAACTGTCATAAGCTTCCTGAAATGTCATAAGATATGACACCCAGAAGTGGTAACCAAACAAAGGGTATGAAGTTTGTTACAGAAGTAGTTTAAGTTGTAGCTTTTAGAAATGCCAAGGTTTAGGGGTGGGTAAAGAGCAAGCTCCACCTGGAAAGGAAACCAAAGGGAGACGATGCACACTCAGTGATGGAGGAAGAGGTTTGAGAGAGCCAAAATACAGCAAGTCAGTTTTGGTCTTACACACACCTTTTTGATGTTGTTGTGGTTAGTGCTTCTAAGACACTTGCTAGTTTTCATAGGGAATATCTTCATTTGAATCTCATGCAAAGAGAAAAACAAGGACAACCTGCTTTTTCCCAGAACCCGTCATTGGTTTAGATTCCAGCTTTGTCCTAATTCCACTGCAACAGAAGAGTCAAAGATTAAACAGCAGGGATAATGTGTCCCACCATGACCTGAGGGCATGTTTAATCCCAGATCAGAAATATAAATCTGCATCTTTAATCATGCATAGAAAGTAATTATTAAATGTCTTAAAGATGCTGGAATTCAAGCCTCTTCATGACAGCGTTACAGACACACTGATGAAAGCAGAGAAAAGTATAAAAAGGAGATATTGTTTTAATGTTTCCTAGCTCCAGGTAAAATAACAAACCAGTAGTTACTGCTGAAATTAAGAAACGTTTCAACTTTTTTTAAATCTGTAAATGATCCAAGAAGCGAACACTTTCATGTTTTACATGTTCCTTTGAAAAAGCTAAAATCAAGTAAAAGGCAATTAACTCTTCAAATTTTAAGCATTTAGCAGCAATACATATTTTGCTACCAAAATCACACAAACTACATAGTGCCCCTGTTAAGAGCAAAGGTTAACACATCCACCTGCTGCATTGTGAGCAAGGAAAATTCCTGATAAAGTGTTTTGGAAAATGCAGTTGTGTTCCCCTCTTGCAAACAGGAACAAACCATGGTTCCAGATCTCCCTGGATTTAGGAGCTAATGAGATTTTTTTTTTATTTTTAAGATTGGCATAACAGCATGCAAATGTTGGGGCAAGAACAATTGAGAAATGTTGAAGTACTAATTATTTTGAAGTCACTTGGTCTTTTGTTGCCAGAGAAAGCAAAAAAGTTTTGATTCAGAGAGAAACAGTTCTTTGTGGAACACCAAAGGAATGGCTTCAGAAATGGTGAGCTATCCCTTGAGTGGCTGAACTACTAAAAAACCCTGTTATTTACAGAAGCACACTTTTCCTCACAATATTTCTCATTAGGGAGTGGCTACTGAAGCCCACAGCAGTGATCAGGACACACTCTAGCGGCACAGTCCTGACAGAAGGAAGGACTTTCCCGTCCTTACAGCCTCATCCACAGAGCTCATTCCATACTGGGTGGGCATGGAGACCCCCTGCAACTCCCTTAGAGACTCATTAACACCTCCCAGATCACTTCATGTGTAGCAATAGCAAGTCTTGGTCTCAGCAGCAAGCACCTAACTGTGTATGTCCAAAGCAACAAAAAGCTACTGAAGCTGTGTCACGGGAGATCATTCATTATCTGTCCAGAATTATTTAGGCTTTCATTGTTAATTTTTTCAGCAATGTTAAAAATTTCTCTGCAATCCCTGTTCTGGGAAAGAAAATGAATGCAGTATTTAAGTGAAATATTCGTAAATGTTTCTAATTTTGAGGAGTACAGAACTACATACTGTAAATGCTTTTTATTAAAATATTCAGATAAGGTTTATGCAATAGCTGGGTAATTTTTTTTGGAGGTGAAAAAACCACTGAAAAATAAAGAAAAAGTTTAGGGGGTGTAGCAACATTTTGTTACTCAGCCTGAGACTTGACTTTAACAATTTCAACCATGTCATTAAGTACAAGATCCTTTATTCTTCAAATCAAAATGTTCATATAAACAGAAATTAATTTTATTATATTTAGCAACTGACAAGCATTCACTGACTTCAGCACAGAAGGGTTTCAAATCCCACCCAAGGGGAAAAGATTAAGCCTAAGGTTAAACAAGGTAAATTCCTACCAGCTGCCCTTTAAGCAAACTGAATGAAATTGAAAAATAGAAAACTGGCTGCAGAACGTATAAATCTCAGTTTTAAATATTTTAGATTAATCTTTACAATAACAAAAAAGAGGAAGAAGCAGCAAAGTTGAAACCACTTTTTTAAAAAGTGTTAACAATCAGTGCCTTTATATTGCCTGCTACTATTGCTTACACTTTATTTTTTTTTTTTAAAGTAGTGGAGGTTGATTGAGGATAATGAAACAATCAGGTTTAAAAGAGCCCACATTTCACACAATATTACTTTTGTCATTCTGCTCCTAGGTCACGGTCAGAGAGGGAAATACTGCTCCCAGGATCTCTTTATAGTCTCAGTGGTCTCCTAATGGAGTAATTCCTGGCTGCAGCACCATATTGAGGGGATGCATTTGCAGCCCCAGCTGCCACAACAGGCTCGTTCTGCTCTGCTTGAGCTGAGCTTTTCAAAGCCTTCCTCAGCCAAACACAGCTCAAGGCTTGCAAACAGAAGGGCTTGCAGGCCCACACCTGAAAAACACACAGCAGGAGTGGGCACTGTGATCTCACATGCTATTGCAACTCCACACTGCAGCTTTAATCAAGCGTGCTCAGAAGGAGAGACGTATCAGAAAACCCCAAAGTGTGTGTTCTGAACCCCTCAATAAAACAATACACAACTTCTCAGTGAGAGTGGGTGTTCCAGCAACACCAACTTCCATGGTCAAAGCAAAGGAGGACACTGAGATGCCACCCTGTCCTAGAACTTGCCCAAGAGCTGCACTCCTGGCCTCCTCTCAGAGGTCAGCAGCACCCAAGAGGGTGACCTCTGTGAATCCAATAGGATTCACAGCCTGCAAATTCCTTTTTTACAATTAAACTCTCTGAAAAACGCATTAGAACAGCAAATAGTTATGAAATTACAAAAGTTATATATGTATATGATTATGCTACCTAGATGGGGTTTTAAATAATGAGATCTTTCCCTTTTACTTCAGTCTTGCTTACCCAGACTCCTCTAAGAAACTGCAAATCCTTCACATACACCCTACAACTCTGTAGTTAGATACTACAAGAATTTACATTAAAGATGCAATGTGACATTTTTCTTATATACTCCTGCATCTAAGCTATCATGGTATAAACATACCTTTATACTGCCCAGCATGAGACGAATGATATAGAAAATAACAAAAAAAAATCAGCTTAGGTGGAAAAACTTCCAAGTTCATGTTATAAACCATAGCCTTTTACTTTTTTTATATTAGAAAAATACACCCATTTTACTGGTATTTTACAAAAATCCACTAATTTTATTGCAATTTTACTAAACCTTCAAAGGTTATGCTATTCTTAAATATAGCAATCCTCCAACAAAATATTGTCCTTTTGCTCATAAGCCTTTATCTGCTGGTTGCAGATGATATCACATTCACGTTTTAAATAATATTTAAAGGTCAAACCAATAAGGCATAGAAAATGTTGAACATCTTGTACAATTCAAACAAGGCAGTGCAGAAGCCACAGGGGGGTACTTGCTAAAATGATCAAGCACTTTTTAACACGTTTATTCAATGATTACCAGGGGCACAATGTCATCCACTTCTGATGGAACCTCTCAGGAAGGGAAAACTCTGCTGAAAATCCATAAAAAACAGTTTCTTCCTCACCTGTTTTCGAACTGTATGAAGGAGAAGGTAAAGCACAGAATATACCTGAATTACAGTTTGTTATATTAAGATGCCCAAGCTAATTTTGAATTGCTTCAGGCAATAGGAACTCCCAGATGAGAAATCTGGGAAGCTCAGGGGGTCCAAGGGGCAGATAAATCCCATCCATCAATGGGATCCAGAATGGGATCCCATCCCAATTCAGAATGTCCCATGGGGAGGTTCTTGGTGTACTCTGAGCATCATTGCCAACAGGCAGTGTTTTACACTGGATAAAGTTTTTAAGCAGCTCAGTCTCATTGGGTAATTACAACCTGGCTCTGATTGATGCCTCAGGTTTTAGCTTTTATGTTTTTCAGCTTCTGTGCTGCTTTAGTGTGTGGGTCTGAGCTTCATATTAGGGGATGGTGAGCTCTCTTCACAGAGTAGGGAGACAAAACAATTCCTTCTCTAGCTGGGGACCGAGGACAAATGATCCAAATCTCAGGCCCAAGAGCATACACAAGAGTGGACAGAAGAAAGGAAAACAAGAAGGATGGGACTTCATAACCTAAAACTGTAATTGGACAATTAACTCCAATATGCAAATGGAGCAGAACTTATAAAAGTGACAGACCCCATGACCAGTGTCCATTTTGTGACCATTTGGGTTCATCTTGGGTGCAGCCCTGGCTGGGCTCTTGTGCTGCCCAAGGTGGATCCATTGAGGAAATCCTTTTAATAAATCCCTGCTTTATTCTTTAACTCTGTCCAGCCTCTGCTCTAGGTCAGCCTTCTCAAGGCATCATGACTACTATAAGTTTACCCCCAAGGAGTAGAAAAGAGAGGTAGGAGAAAGGGTTCATTTCCCAGTTCTGACCAGTGCAATTTACCAACACAAACCTTTAGTCAGTCTGTATCAGATGCTGCTAAGGATATTTACTCTACATGCAGAGGTAACAAACAGGTAGATATTAAACTACAATCCTGTTCCTATTTGAGATTAAGTGTGTGCATCTTTTCTTACACTGTGAATTTGTCCAGGTAGCACATAACCTGCTGCTCCAAGAGTCTCCTTGAAGCTGCTCAGGGCTTTATCCACACCAGTATTTATGGTCTGCTGTGCCATGTTCTAGGTGTTCAGGCTACAACAGCAGCCCCCAAAGCCATAAATCATATGCAGATACACTTCTATGTGCACAAAGGGCATTAAATATGCAGAAAAAAATTTCAAAAGAAACAGTGGCTCAGAGAGGTGTTTTGAAGCTAACACGTACCTGTGTAAAAAATAAGGCTTTTTCTGTCATGAAGCATTTACATCAGCTTTCTTTCTCTCTGCATGAATAATTGCTGCAACTTATAAGCCATTACCTGCAAAGTGCCAGATATTTCTCTGCTCTCACACACACATAACACAAGAGAAGAGGGAGGCACAGACCTGTGTTTCACCAGAGGCTGCATCTTGTTAGAATGGCACACAGGATGCCGAGCCTGCAGGAGATGTAGATGTGCCAGCAGGACACTTCAGTGCTGACAAGAGGCAGCAGCCAAGCTGCTCTATCTTTTCAAAGCTGAGATAGTTTTGCCCCACCAGAACAACAACCCTTGGATGCCAGTGTTAAGGGACAGCCTCAAGGCACCAACAGATTTTGACTGCCAAATCTTTTCTGCCATGGTGGGCTGAGCCCTTGTCCAGATCCCTGTAATTCTGAGCATCAACTCTGTTTCAAGTACCAATTAGAAGAGTGCTTAAACACAGTTTTTTTTCAAGCCTTCCTTTAAACTAAACAAAATGCTTAAGGCACTGCTCAGAAATGCCTTCAACTTTTATTGGTAAGATGAAAAAGACAGCCCTCATGACAGGACAGTCATGCTCCTCATTGAAAACTTATACATGGAGGAAAAAAACAAACTATAGTAAAACAAACAAAACTTTTAAGCAAAACGACTTTCACTACTGGTGCCACATTAACAAACATTTCAAGGCACACTTGTATGCTGGATTTACAAACTCTGTGGAAATGTGGGGACACCTGTGCCTATAACAGATACTTATGCATGATATTTATGAGAATTTGTATTATATCAATGTATTAACATAGTTACATATATAAATGTAAGTGATATTTATGCACTCAAATATATTACCAGAGTTTACTAACAGCAAGTTAACTTTAATGTGTTCCCTTGCTTCAGGGCAGAACTGTCTCCAGACAGAAGGGTTTTAACACTTGCTTAAAAATCCCTCTTAGCAGGGTCTTGGAGAATTTCTGTTGAGTAATAGTTATCAGTTTTTGCAGACTCACCTTTATGTTTCTAGAGGATCCTGTTCTGAGTTTGATTGATGGAGGTATTTATTTTGCCAGCATTATCTCACAACTGCAGCACAACTTTCTGCTTAGCTTGTTGTTATCATGGATATTGAGTTGGTATTGACATTCCAGACACCAAAAAAAAAAGTCATCTCCACATTCTCAGGATGTTAAAATATATTTTAAAAATTCCTCTGTCTTATTCTTTGAGACAATTCTCTTTCCTTTCACAGAGATCTTGCATATTATATTTCTAATAAATTTTAAAATAGACAAACTTCCATCTTAGGAAAAAAAAACCCATCAGAAATAGTTTGACCACATAGAGATTTTTTAGCTTGCTTGGACTGAATGCTTGTGTGAGTGGACGTGTCCAGTGTCAAGGATATTTCACTCTGAAAACAAAGGTATTCTGTGATCTCCTCCAGTGAGTAACAGATCTGTTTTCTATTTTAGACCTCATCTTCTTTTACCCAGATCCTCCCTTCAATCACCAGCCTGAGCTCCACATGCCCTCAGGAGCTGCCACACCACTGGTGTCACCACTGGTGTCACCAGCTCCTGCTACCAGCAAAGATCTCAACAGACACAGGAACAAGACAACAGCTTTTCTAATGCCAAAGGCTTGGCCAATGGCCATCACAGGACAAAGATGATGAACTAGATCCCAGACCCAATTAAAGATGGACAGCACACATTCTGGTTAGTGACTTACACCATTAGGTCAAAAGGTCTGAGGAAAATCAGGGTAATCACCACAACGTCATTTTGGAGGTGTTTCTTCTGGGATCCAAAGGGTTGATCAACCACGTGTCAGATGCCACATGTACAGAGTGGTCCAAATATATCTAAGGTAACTACAACTTCTGTTTGAAAATCAGTAATAAGTAACCTACACTATTAGCTGATTGAACACAGCTGATTGTTTCTTTTAATTTTGACATTTGAAGAAATGGAGGGAGTGTCACTGGAATTAATTATTCTTTGCAAGGTATCCCCAGAACAAATACCCAATGTCTACATGAAGAATAATCTCAATTTTTGTACTTTCAACCCCTAAATCAGTGTGTTTACACAGACCCCATCCATTTTAAACAATTAAAAATGGACCGGCATTTGAAATACAAAGCGTGCTTAATGCTGTGGCAGACACTTCCTTAGAACACCTAGGTAAAATTTCACAGAAGAAACAGATAAATATTTAAAATGCAACTCATGAGCTGTACTTCAATGATATTCCTTTTTGCTTTCCCTTTCACTACAAAATTTATAATAAAAATCTTTTCCTTGACAGGCTTATAGATATTAAAGATGGTATTAACAGCTACTTTGCAAAATAAGAAAATACATTAGTGAAAGAGCTTTTAATCTCTTGTTACTGTTAAAATTTTAATTCTGCTCTGAAGAAGTGACATTCGAAAAGAGACAGAAGAAACAGCATAACAAGACACCACTTCTGAAGAAGCAGAGAGAGAATAGATGTTCTGATCAGCCACTCCTGGGCCCTTTGTGTGTCTGTTTCCACCTTTCAAGTGCTGAGAGTTTCTCTGCAGTCCTGGAAGGAGAAGGCAACAACTGAATTGCAAATTTAGTTTTTCAGGTGTTTGTCTCAGTTATCTTGGCACAATCCAGATGTTGTCATCAGCATCTTCTCTTGGTAAGTTCTCTCTGTCTGCCTTTGTCAATAAGGCCATAATATCTTTCAGAAATAGAAGATTGCAATTCAACTTCTAGGAAGTTGTTTAATGCACCAATAAAATAAGTTCTATATTATTTCAATCCCTAAACACCTTTTCTCAAAAGGACAACTTGAACATCTTATTTCCTCAAGAGCTTCTCCGTGAACTGGATCTACACTTTGTTAGGTTGATATTATTCCAATAATTCCCAAATGCTGCTAATGGTGATTTCAAGTCACAATCTAAACAGGTATTTGCACTAAGCTCATTACAGACAGCTCTGTTCTGAAACAAGTGGGGTCTTGTCATACACCAGAAACAGCAAGGAAGTGAGAGAGAAGAACACATTTTTGGGATGATGGACTATGCTCATGCACTTGGTCACTTTTACTTACAAAGCAGTGGAAATACGCAGATTTTGCATTTTTACACCAGTCTTCTAAGCAACCTGTGAGTTTCTCAGCAGAGGGTATAATAGCTCCTACTGGTTTACATGACTTGAAAGCAACCAGAAAATTTTATAAAATAAGCAACGGGCTATTAAATACAAAACCAAAATTTCCTTAGGTCAAAGTGTACATAAACTGCCAATTGTTAATGGCTGGCAGACCCCTCTGAGGAAATTTCACTAAAAGCTTGCCTAGTTAATCTATTTTTTCCCAGGCATGATCAAGTAGCCAATTAATGAATGGGCTGAATGGACAAATCTCTCATCTGGTCAAGCTGCTCATCTGTTCTAGTGGGAAAAAATATATTGAAATATTCTCTGAGGGCTTTTTTTCTTTTTTTCAGCAGCTACAACAAAACCACCAAAAACAAAGCCCAGCGTGTTTGAAAGATGAGTAACCAGACATTATCTTTCAGAAGCTGGTTAGAATGGCTAATAGGAAAAATCAAAGTTTCTTGCTTCTTGAAGTTTTCTCTTCTCATGAATTTGTTAAACACCTGGATCTCTTCCCTAAGCAGACATCAGACTGCCAGAGTCCTACCTCACAGCACTTCTCCCCCACCTGGCTCAATTTTTATTTCCTGTCCTCATTGGAGGAAAAATTGCCCACTTTTTCTCTGTTTCCCTGTTCTCAATTAGGATTGTCCCCCTCAAATTGAAAAGTACACAGACATTGGGGGGGCAGTGGTGGTGGTAGTGGTTACAGTTCTAAGTGTATTGACTTTTCAGTGAGTTTGGAGAAGTGAAAACTGTGCTGGTTACTCCAAATGTAAACATTGACACTGAAGTTATTACAACTCAATTCACTTAAAACTACACAGAAGCAAGATTTACCTTGCCTTTTCCACAAGTCCACACTACATACAAGTAAGTAATCATGCACTGTGCTGTGCCCACCTGATCCACTGCAAAGAGCAGCCCAAACACAGCTCCCTTTCCAAGTACTATTAGCAACAGCAGCTCTGTCATCTCTGCAATTTTCCTCTTAGAAACTATTTAAAATGTAAATATACAAACTACTTAAAATGTAAATAACGCAGATGGCCAGAACTGGCAACTTCAGGGTTCTGTTGGGTTGTCAGTAGATGACTATTCCTTCTTATTGCTTTAATAGGATTATTTTGGTGGTTTTCCTCTGTAAAAATGCAAACTGTATGTTCAAGATGCTCCCACAATTTAGTTTTTGGTTATTGTGATCTACTTAATCAGCTGTTCCAGTGGTGGTTTATACAGTAGCCAGTAAAATGGGCATCTGGCTGGTAGACAAGGCCATCATTAACAGCAGAATATATGTCAGTGGCTGTTTACATTTTCATGCACCACCAGAGCTGATGAAATGAGTAATGGAATTCCTTTCCCTTTCAGAAAGGAGGCTGTCACCACAACTTCTTCTCAAATATAGCCAGGCCCCACTGTGGCAATGAATTTGAGTTCTCCATACCTCTCCATGAGACCTTTTTAGGCAGAGTTTCTCTCTCATAAACATTTCACTACAACCACCATTAAGTTACATTTTATTACTTGCTTCCACACAAATACCCTTAACACCATCTTACTGTCACCTAGAAAGACAAACTTAATTTTAACCATTTTCTCAAATACTTCTCAGGGTTTGTTTTTTGGTTTTTTTTTATCTAAGAGACAAAAACAAATCAGAATGATGTCTAACAAACCTAGATCTTGCTGTTATTTTTCTTCAGAAGCATTTCAGAAATGAAACATATTGTACTTTATCTACAAGGCTTTGCAGTACATGGAGCAGTTACATTTTTCTCATTATGTTGAAGATGTTTTGGGCACACTCAAGTGACCTGCTGGGTGTGCACAGCAAACCTGACACCTCTGATGGGTAGCTCAGTGCTGCGCCATGCAGCAAGGGCTTTGCATGCCTGCTACACTTCCTTCCTGCAAGTCTTAGGGCAATAAAAACCTGAAACAGTGCTTTTGTTTCATGAAATGTTAATTCACTAATGTACTGATGCTTTTTTGAAGGGTTTTCAGACCGTTCATTGCACTGTTAGGATTTTCGGTTTTTTCTCTTTCATTCAAGCTGCTGTTTCTTGTGAAGTAAATTCTGCTGAAGTGACTGAGTGACAATTTTTTTTAGTAATAACTTCATTGTTTCAGTCGAATCTACTGCGTGGTTAAACATCAGTGATTATTTGCACAATCTTTATAATGAAAGTGTCCTCAGTGTGCTGGCTGACTTTGCTATGTGAGGCCCAATATACACATTAATCATGTAGCTAATCTAGTTCTCATCTGACCTTGATTGAGTAAAACCACAATATTGCAAGGAAAAAAGGTCCTGTGGAGATATATTATCAGACTTAGAAATCTTTATTGCTGCCTACTTTTTTCCCCTTTGCAAAAGGATTGTAAGGTTACTGGATACTTTACCCATACTCTGCCTCTCACCTCTTTCTCCTCTCTGGCTATGAGTTTCAGTAAACACTTGTAGGGTTTTTCCTTCTCCCTGAGAATTTCCAATTAACATTGGGGAAAACAGGTATTTTCATGAAGGTTTTTATTAAAATACAGTTTCAGGCAAGCATAGGGTACTAACACTATGAAAGTATAAGTCCACATGGCCAAGTCATAACCTGCTCCCATAACATTCCCTTGGCATGTTCAATATTGATACACAGACTCTCACAATCTTGAAGGTTTTTATAGCAAGAACGTGGGGAAGGAGAATTTGCTCATTAATTAGAATACAAACACCATTCAAATGTGCCCTGATCTCTTTTCCATGAATATTTATAGCCTAACAAGCATCATTTCAAAAGGAAGGGAGAGACGGGACAGCTTCACATGGGACACAAGCTCTGCTGGACTGCAGAACGAGTTCTTAAAAGCCCTACACATAAAAGTTGCAAAGATAATAACTGGTACTGGAGGGATTAGGTATGGAGTAGAATAAGTGTTACTTAACACCCCAAGTGTTTCAATTTAACCAAAATCCCCATCTCACACCACAGCTGAAGAGGCTACAGAGACTGCAGGAGCACCTTCCTCCAGCGGAGGAGCTCAGCCTCCCTGCTAAGGATTTACGTAACAGAAAGGAGCTGTTAAAATGCTCCAAAAACTGTTTCAAAGTAGGAGTTTTTTTGACCTTTCAGTGATGAATGTGAACTGAGAGATGCTAAGGTTTGCCCTCCCGTGACGATAATCCTCTTGGAAGCCCGACCAGTGCTCCTCCTTGCCTCAGGCAGGTGACAGTCGCGCTGATGGCACGCGGTGTCACGCTATCAAAGCTGGACAGCTTTAACTTGGCACTGGAGGGCAATCTTCAGGCTTGCATCACCCAAGTGTAACCCCTGTAGATCCCAAATGCTCCATTCCACAGGAGTTTATCCTTTATTAAGTACGCCATAGGTACTGCTCTCCCTTACAATGCTGTTCCAGCTTACCCAGGTGATCTGCCATCTACACACAGAAAAGCTACAGGAGGGATGAAAGACACCATTGAAAAGTAGACTGGGGAAAGATCACAATGTAAAGACAAGGCTGCAATGAAAGTTCTACCTTGGGAAAAAAACCCAAAGCAAACCATAAAAAAATACGTTTTCATATGGCAGCCTTAGGGTCCAGGTAATCCATGTTCAGGTTCCCCTGAATATTGGGCTTGATGGTCTTTACCTCAGCATAAACTGAAATGAGGTGTGCTCAGAAGCCATGGGATAAACTGCTCTGAATGTGTGAGTGGAAAACAAAGTAAAAATAGGCAGAGCAACACAGAGAACCAAAGGAGAATATAGCAAATTTGGGTCAGAAGGCCCAGATAATTCACAATGATGTGTCAGTGAAGATCTGGTCACAGTAGATGACAGACCATATTAACATTTGCCCTTCTCTCACAACACCCAGATGAGTGACCTCTGCCTTTCACTGTGGTGAAGATTTGACCAAGGCAGACTTCAGCCCAAGGTTAATGAGCCCAGTCTACAGTAAATCAAACACACATTCAACTCAAAAATCTATTCCTGAGCAAACACTGCTGGTTTCCAAATATTCAGTACTTACACATTTTTCAATGTCTATTACCTTCTCCTTGCAGTAGAAAAAGAAGTGCCACTAACACAGCCACTGCTTCTGTCTGCTGCTTTCAGGAGCCTCAAAACAAATTGTGCCCAGGAAAGAGGGAGCAAAGAGGCTTTTCAGCACGTGATCCTGACCATGAAACTGGGCTACAGAAACCAGGAGGGGCAAAAGCAGCACTCTACACAGTGTCACTCAAATGCTGCTGCTATTACTTACATTTCTATTTAGCACCATGTACACATCAAAGAACAAAATCATTTTTATTGTATCTACAAGCAAACACATTCCCCATTTCATTTTTATTGCATCTCTGGTACTTTTAACTTCGAATACGTATTTACATGGGTAATTAAGCATAGTGGCTTAAAAGATATTTTAAGATGGTAATTATCAACTGGCGTTATTCCCAGAAGTACTTTCTAAAATCTGGGGCACTGCATTTCACTAAGTTTCAACAGTAATATATGATTTCTTGCCTTTTTTTTTTCCTAGCTAAATGTACATCACAAGACTACTTGATCCAGATGAAATTGCTATGATAAACACAAACTGTGGCTTTTCCCAACTTGTATTGATTCCCTAGCAGTTCCAGAGTAAAATCTGACAATGCAGCTAAGACTGCAAATATCTAAGTAAGAGACTTCCTACAGGTTGGAAAGAGAAAGCCAACAAGCAACACTTACTCCAATATAATGCAGCATAGAACAAACAACAGAGCCATAAACTATTCTAAAATACCAGGAACTGAAATTCCCTTTACTTCCATGAACATGAACATCCTCTTCCTTCCCTTAAACTGAATAGAAGTACTGGAGCTGACTCTTGACATTCAAATTTGAGACAAAAAGAAAAGTATTATCTCTTGTTTCACCTACACATCCTAAAATAGTCAGTCTCTTCTTCAATAACATGTTTTAGTGGTCACATTTCACTTAAAAGTCATGCAAGTCTTGTCCCAAAGTTCTAATATTAATAATAAACCAAATTTAGAAGTTCCCCTGCAACATGGGATGAAGGCACCACAGTTTAAGAAGTCAGCAATGCCCACAGAGTACAAGCCAAATTTACAACCAGATCCATATAGCAGTCAATAAACAGAAATGAGCAGACAGATTGTTTCCTTTTCTTGAAGGGTCTTTCCTGGTAGTGGCAAGCACTCCGTGCCTCAGTATGATTCAGTGATGAACCCCAAAAAGACTAATTAAAGCAGATTTTCTTTGTAGACACTAGTCCTCTCATCCAGTCCTTTAAGTTTGTGATGCAAGACACTTTATATCCCAGAATAAAAAGTGACCTCAGACAAGCCTGAGGATTTTACAGGTCCCAGAGTCAAGGTAAAGTCACAGAAGACACAGAAATAAAGAAATGCAGGGAGACAAAGGTTTGGAGCTCTACTGTGGTCACTTCCCTCTTAACACCTCCTTAGTAAACACCAAGTAAAGCTTCTTATCACCTCAGAATCCTCCTACCAATCTGATATAATACCTAACATAAAGTTTTAGCTTTAGCCATTAAAATTTAGTTTGCCCTCTTCGAGCAAATGAGGATTTTCAGAGTGGAAAAGTACACTTCACCTTTATTACAGATATCACAGCACTTGCCCTTTACTATAGGATAAAAAGTCCCATTTTAAGAAGATTCTCCTGAAAAATAACCAGTTTATATCTCTATAGTTTGGAGTAGCCCATTGGTATTTAATCTTGAATCATCCTATAGGGCAATTTCTCTTCATGCTGTGAATGTCCTTTCATGTTTAAGTGTTTTTTATAAAAAAAAAAATCTTTTCCTTCTTCCCTGTAAACATGCATCATAAAACAATCTTGAACTGCATAATCATATCCCTTTAAAAAAAAAAAACTGCCACCTTGCTAAATGGTTTAGATTAAAAATAAGAGATGCAGCTATTGCTTAAGCCATTACAATTCTGTAGTGTCCTAATTCTAGTGCATGACTGAGCAATCTCATTAATATTCTTATGTATCCTTTTGTGTGCAAGACCACTCTATGTTTACTTCAAACTTCTTGATAAATACATATCTGTGGCATACATATATTATCAATAATTGTAGTCAATCACCATCTCTCCAGTCTATATAGTTTATTTAAAATGACATAAGTATATAAATTAGTCTCCTAGCAATTTCTAAGCTCATAATAATTAGAAGTGGCTAAAGATCACGTCAGCCAAAAATTATTCACTTTTATCCCCAGACCTTTTCACATTTGAAGGTTGGGCAGAGATAACCAACTAGCAGCTTTCTCTCAAGAAAAAGAGCTTTTTCTATTTTTTCCTTCATCCTGATGGGTATCCACAAAGAGCAGCTCCAGGAGAATCGTTACCTGTGGCCCCAGGTGTACTAGGAGAAGTATCAAAGGCAAGAGGAATCTCATACAAAACTTCCAAAATAGGTTCAGTTTACACAGTTCCCATGTAAAATATCACCAGTGTCCCATGCATGGCTTTCTCACAGGAGCCCATCCTCCTGCCAATCTCACCCAAGATAGTCTACTACTACTACTTACTACCAGAGTCAAAAAATCAAGTGGCAAACATTTAGTTTAAGATGGCAGATTTAGAGGTGTATCTCTGCACACTGTCTCCTTTCTCCCCAAGCACCTCCAGCTGTTAATCCTTTTTTTTTTTTCAGATTATAAGTTTCCCAAGAAAATACTGTAAGTTTATATATCCTAACTTTAATTGGTCACTAGGTACAGCCACCATAACAAACCATCCCTGCAAACCTGCCTTGGAGACTTACTCTGCAGCCACAGGGATGAAAAATTTATTTTGCAGAGTGCCCACAAGACAGGATTTAGACCTAAGCATCTGCTTTTGTTATCACAGCTTTCTGTATGAAACATTTCTTTCTGAACATGGGTGCTTCTGCTATTTCAAAGTAATTGACAGCTGGATGGTTCACTATTTCTATGGTTAAATTATATTTACCCAAAAAAGAAGCGTGATCCATTTTGAACAGGGCTTGTGCTTTCTGAGTGTCATCATGATGGATTCATACCTTTTTTCCTCATATCATTTTAAAAATATTATGGCATACTACATACTAGAAGGATTTTTTTTAATGCCTAGCAAATTAATCGATTGTTAATTATTTTTGCTCTTTCATCAAGCTGGTTTGTTGGTTGCTTTTCCAGATGAATCATTTAATTTAATTGATCAAAAGTATTGATCAGATGAAGGAGATTTTAAGCACTGTTAAAATACCCCCCTTAGTTCTGTGCCTTATGAGCTACCACAAGTGTGAATACTGACTGCCTATATTCTATACTGACACCAGAGCCTGGACCAAGGCAGCTATTTTGATGCATTTTTCACTGCAGGTTCAATTCTTTTCCACATTTTCTTGCTGCCAAAATATACTACTTCCAATTTTCTTAATATTAAATAGTTCTAAAAGAACAGAGAAAGATCTGATTACATGTTCCTTAATATACCGCACGTTAAGCAACATAAATGCTTTAAAACTTCAGTCTCAAAATTCAGCAGATAGAAACATCTTTCATAATTATCTCTAAGAATCAATAGAAGAAGTTATTTTATGTTATTTTAAGTTATCAGGCAAAAAGATACATCAAAATGTTCTATGTACCCTTGAGGTCAGAGCATTAAAGGACACCTGAAAAATCTCAACAGGAAATTTCTGTAGATGCAGTCATTTATGTTTTGCTGTGGGCCAAGGAGCCGTGCAGTTTCTAACGAGTCAATGCAAGCCAAACCAAAATTAGCAAATTGTCTGATCTGACAAAACCAAGTTGAACAGTCGCCTTCAGGAGGACAGAGCTAGCAAAGCTAATAATGCAATTTACTCTGCTGCTAACAATCAGTTGTGGCATAATGGTAGGACTCCAACTTAGAGGTCTTTCCAACCTAGAACGCTTTTATGATTCCACAGTGTACAAGGTTCGCTTAAAACACAATATTATGAAATTTTAGAACTAGTTTCGAGTCTCTCTTTTGCAGGATGCTCCCCTCATTCCTACTGGGATTGCATTGACTAACATGCAACATTCCTAAGATTCCTTGTTCCTTGCTGAGCTCTAGAGGCCACTGGCCAGGCAGAGAGAGGAAAGGTCATCACACAGAGCAAGAAGAAACCTCAAACAGAAAGCTCTGCACTGAGTGATGATGTCTGTGCTCTTCTACTGCGAGAGCTGGAGAAATACCTTCCAGCCCAACATAAACCAGGCACCTCCCAGGTCACAGGCTTCCCACACACCTCTCCCTGTGGAAATCAGCAACACAGCCCTCTTCCCAGAGTGGGTACCATGGCTGAGCTGATGTCAGCAGGACTAGTGGAGCACCTGGATGGAGACAGGACAGAGCATCTGCGTGGGGCAAGACTCCTTATTTACAGCCCTTGGCACAGAGTCAATTAAACACTTGTATTTCAACACTACACAAGTTTCAAGAAACTTCACGGATCTACCTGGCAAGGAGATAGTGTCTGGAGGAGACAAGAACTCTGTGGGATTCTCCCATCTCACTTCTACAGCTAGTAACAGCTAGTAGTCTTCTCAGACAGAAAGAAGGGTTGGAGAGTTTTTCTGGGTTTTTGGTTGGTTGGTCCAGTTTAGATTTGGGGTATTGGGTGTTTTGGGGTTTTTTTTGTTTTGTTTTGGTTTTTTGTTGGTGGTTTTTTTAACTGGACCATTAAGTAAGCTCTATTTTTTTAAGAGCAATTCCAGCACCTTACAGAGCAATTCACCTGGAGCTGAGTGTGACCATTTGCCTGGAGCTTTGCAAGATCAGGAAAGCCACTGGTGTGACCTTGATACCATTTTTACTGGAAGAAGTGTTAACAGGCACTGAGATTTCTCCCCTTAAATGATTCCCTTTTGTGCAGAAACTCTCCACTGCAGGAAGTTACACTCTTCCTGATCTGGATTCCTGAAGCAGCCAAGGGCACAGGCATACAAGCACAGCAGCCTCAGGGGAGCCCTAAGGAGCAGAAAACATGATGAAGCTTTCCATGTTTCATTCCATAATAGAGCAGCTGCAAAAGCAGAGGAGAGACTACTGCTATATGTCATTCAGAAATAATATAATCCAGACTGCTTTGTGAAAAGGTATAATGCACATATGCTTCTTGAATGATATTAATCTATTTTTTTGTTTAAAGTTTGCTGTGAATCCAAAGTGGTGTTTCTACCAGCATGTTACCCACGCACAGGCTATAGATGAGGCACATACATTTAATAAGTTATATTTATAAGTTGTATTTAATAGGCTATAAGCAATGCTATTTTTGTTTAAAAATGTACTGCATGCTATTCTCCATCTCCTTTCCTGATTTTGCACTTGCAGATATGATTCCTGATATTTATATTAATATTTAAGATAAGGAAAGTGTCAGGCAAAAATGCATTATACCTGTTGTCAACAGGCTAAGCTCTGGACCAGGTTATTGTTTCTCTGGTTAAAAGCAAGATACATGCACCAGAATATTCATTTCTTACAATTCCATATCACCAGGACCTTTCTTCAACCTGTCAGATGAAGTGCACATTAAATATTAGCAGATTTAAATCTAACATGTTAGGAGTTTCTTTTCATGATCTTTTTTAGTAGAGTTTGCTTCGGCTCATTACACACATCAACACAATAAACTGTGAGGTATATTGCTATACATAGTGAACATATTCTCCCCAACACAGAATGCTGATCTACTCTCAGGATTAAAAGCTCTTAGACAACATAATATAGAGGAACTGATTTATTTTCTTTCTCCCTCCCCTGCCCTGCCCCCCCCCCCCAATAAGTGCTACAAGCTCCCACCCCAGGAAACTCTCAAATTGTCAAAAAATCAGATGGTCCTCTCAATATCTTTTCAGGTTTTCCCCTGCCAAGGTCAATTAAAAATTTTATTTTAATGCTTATTGGCATTTCAGACCTCATAAAAATGCAGTCAAGGAGCAAAAAGAGACTTATCTACCAATAATAGCTGGGTCATCAAACTAGGTTACAAAGAGAAGGTTCCTATTTGATACGTTGTTGGAACAGCATTGAGAGATACAACCATAAAGCTGGCAGGGGAAAAAGAAAGCCCAACCCTAAAAAGACTGGGTTGGATTCTGCTTTGGCATAACAAGAGCATATCACAAGAACTTTGATAAAATAATTGGTTTAACTATGGAATAAAAGAAATAAAAGTTGTTTTTCAGTTCATCTAGAGGACCACAAATGAGGGGTCTCAGCACCCTCACACACACACGCAGCAAGAGGCTTATCACACCCTGAGCTCTGATGTCCCTCACAGAAAACTCCATTCCAAGGGCAGAGACAACTGACCTACTCCTCAATCAGACCATTTCATCCATAATATTCCCAGTCAAGCATATTTGAGTAAACTGCCTAAACAAACACAGTGATTCGGCAGCTGATTCCCAGCCAGATTTCTTAGCACTCTGCAGTGATATGGCACAAACCAAATATTTGAGAGTACTATGATAAAGATTTTTCTTTTTCTCTATATGTGCGACACCAGAGCTATGAGCTAGCAGATGTCTGAGTAAGTTTTATCATCAATGTACTAGAGCATTTTGCTTAGGACTGAGTTGCAGCTGCAAAATTCAAAACAGTTTTAAGATTTTGGATAGTCCTAGTCAAGTTAGAAAGCAACCACCCCAACAATCTCCAGCTCCAGGTATGGTTCTGTGAGTACGCCTGCTCTCCTTGATACCTGGCCATCAGTCAATAAATCATTCAGATATATACAATTTACACTACTGCATAACAAAAATATTCTCATAATGAGCAAAACCAAGCTGACAACCACAACATAAACAGCAACCTCTCTTTAGGTTCTGTTCAGTCCTTATCAATATGGGGGCAAGAGGGGATGGACAGTCTACTTATCTCTTGGCCCTTCTTTTCACTCACCATAACAAAGGAAATTACTTTCTCAAAATTAAGCCGAAGTTTCAGTGTCAGAAGTAGCTGATGCCAGGATCTTGACCTGGCCAAATACAAAGTATTGTTCTTAAATCAAGGTGGGGTCTCACTCTGTTTCTGGCTCATTTCCATCCCTACTCTTCTCAGCTGTGCCACTGACACATCTCTAGATTCACGAAAGGGATCATTTCAACATACATGCCAGAAAATAGATGGCAGAGCACTGCTGATGCTGCAGTAACTGGAAGAATGTTCTCTACTGCTCAGCTGCAGAATAATGTTATTTTTAGACAGAAATAAATCCAGCCATCACTGAAAATGGAATCTATAAAAAATGCTGAACCTCTGGTTTGTTTTATTAAATCCAATCCAATAGGAAGTCATGCATTATGATGCAGATTTCCTGCAAAATACCTCTGTGCAGAAGCACTGAGTAATGAATCTCTACTCTTACTCTCAATATGCAGTTCTGGCACAATATTCATGAGTGCTGATTGCTTATTCATCTGATTTTTAAGATGGAACCATAGGATCACATCCTGGCATTCCTTCTGAGCACAAAAGAAGAGAGATTTCAAAAGCCTTTCAAATCCAGAGGAGGTTCACCCCTAAGAAATGAGGCCTTACTGTGTTTAAACCTTGCTTTGTAGACAAATAGGAAGAACACCTTTCACTGATATGTACAAACACATATAAACCAAGAATTTATTCTCAGTCTAGCTGATAATTTAACAGTCATATTATTATTATTAGCTAAAATTAACTAACACAGAAAGAAGAAAAGTGTGTATAAAAATATTTACCTTTCTGGTGTTATCTTGCCCTGTTCCTCTGAGCCCTTCAGCCAGGAGTTACATTCTGGCCTTGATGTGGCTGCAGAGCTGCCACCATCACTAGTCCTTGGCTGAGGGTGATAAGATGCTCATGGTGATGGCTTCCTCTTCCTCTCTTTGGGATGAGCCCAAAAAGCAGGTTTTTTTTTTTTAATATAGGTTTGCTAACTTTTTTATATTTATTCTTTCTCTATCAGTTTGCAGCTTCACATTACATCCAGATTTATTACATGAGACACTTCATGGATGTTGGGAGCTATTGCTTTGTTCTTAAAGCCAGTTTTGCCCAGGTCTGGGGGGCTGCATCTCTTTGCATGACCATGGCCAAGTCACTTACAGACCCCATTGCACCTTTTGCCTGTGCATCGCCACGTGCCTCCTCTGTCTCTCCACTTTCCTCCACCTTCATTAGCTCACCAGGCTTGCATTTCTCTACATCATGTCCTTTGTGAGCCCCAAATGTGACAAAACCATAGTGGAACCATACAAGGGCTACAATGCATTTGTACTGCCTACTCTCAGCTGCAGGACACAGGTTATACCAGGAGGGAGAAAACACAGAGAAAAGAAGGGCTGGAAGCAGCTCACAGTACAGTTTCCCAAGGCCAATGCCTTCAAACCATTTCACATTCCACAAACATGGTGTAAACATCAAACTACAGATCAGCGTTCCACAACAGCAGCAATACTGATGGAGCCAAACAGCATTCTTGTGCTTGCATTTAATTAAACCAGTATCTCATTGCCAAACTCTCATTTGGTGTACAGCAAAATAACCAATAAGCAGATCTGCTTTAATCTTTCAAGTCAAAACAAAAACCTCAGTACTTCAGGATCATTTTGCCCACTTCAGTGTAATTTTGTCAAACCTTTGTTTCACTGCTAGTGCGACCAGCACAAAGTCAAAAGTTTATCTGCTGTAAGAAAGACACCCCACATAAAGAAAGATTATTTTATTATGCATTCAGTGAGATGAGTATAGCATATTTTACTAGTAGAGATTTTAGTATTTGAACAACAAGGAGAGGAATGAACAGCAACACACTCCACTGCACACAGGCCTTGCGGCTGTTCAGCATCTCACTTATCAGTGATGCTCAGATGATTTCCAGCAGCATGACACAGACTCCCTTCTTCACATAACACATCTGTATTCTAATGCACTATACATATTTAAAGTGTGCCATTCAGATGAGGCACCTTTGTTATAGATAACTATAGATAAATGAGACCTAGCTCTACAGAGAGGAAGCTTTTGCACCTTCACAGTTTGTGACAAAGAACCTTCAGCAACAAAAGCAAAACTTCTGCTTTAAAACTTGTGAACCAGCATGAAATAGGAGTAACTATAATAGAATTGAAACAGAGTTGATAAAGATTAGTGGTGTAGTTAAGAAAACTGAAGCTCCTTTCAATGGAGAAAAGACAGTAGTAACATATCTGCCATATTTTCTAGTGATGAAATATTACACACTTCTTTCCTACGTACTAAATGGAATCCAGAGATATGAGTAGACCTAGGTAAATCTCATTCTTTCATAAGGGTGTTGGGGTTATTTAGACAGTATTTTTATTATTTCTACCCAGTCTTTCCTACATTTTGCTCTCTCTCTCCTGCTCTTGGTTCCAGAAACTATTTTAAAGGCCAGTAAAACTCTATTTGCCCCAGTACTGCAGTGCTGCATTGAACACCAGCCCCAGTGGAGATCAAGCAAGAGGCTAAATGGACATCATTAACTTCCCAGCTGAATCCTTTAAGGTGCAGTTGATAGTGCAGCACAGTTTGAGCAGCAAAGAGGTTAATGCGACATCTCTAATTCACACCCACGCACCAACCTGGAAGTTATATGTTCCAAGACTGCCCACATTCTCACTTTTTAGCTCACTTAAGCTTTATAGACAGCCTCATATGATAGTCCATTACACTACCATGTATGATATATTCAGGAACAGTGCAGTATTTTGGATATACGATGTAGAATCTTTTGAATTTGAAGACACTAAAAGGTATCATAATCTCATTTAATCTTCAGATGTTCTGTCCTGCACCAGCTGAAGAAGGTGGCAGCATTTAATTAAGTCTTCTTTGCATCTTATTTTCTTTTGTCATAGAGCAGGATACAGCATTGGAATATCTTTTACACATACTGCTGCAGGTTGCACAACCACAGCCCCCAAAATCTGTTGGCCTCCTCAGTGTGTTGGCAGTTTTTGCCCTGGGGATAGATCCGCCCCATCCAGGTCAGTTCCTTTTTTTGTCCCTGAGGGGTCTGAGCAAGTGGGACTCCAAATTTAACCTAACTGGAAAGTGAACTCATAGGCTACTTTTCTTTTCAATGGTGTATGGAAAGGTTATTAGCAGCAGTGAGGGCTGAAGTTTCACACAACTCATTGGGTGACATCTAGAGTCTCCACCCCGGCTTCCACAGCTCACCAAATCACCCTAGTGCAACTCACTGGAATACTAATAAGTATTTCAAAGCAAATTACACGTTTTGTATCCATGCAAAACCAATGCTAAGTTACAGGGGCTTCTCTGTGTGTGTGCATGTGAAGTGAAATTTAAATGTTCAGAATTTTAGGCTGCCAGAAGTGTAATACAGGTTTGCTCACATAAAAATCAATAAAAGAGTGTTAAAGTATTCATTAAATCATCTTCACCAATTAAGAATGAGACTATTCTGATAGGTCTGATTTGTATTCTGTGTGTTTTGTACAATTACTCAAGCCTTTGAAAAGACATAATGAGAAAAATTACTGACAAAGAAGAAAATGCACCAAATGTAAATGACATTATCTCCACCTAATTTAATCAGTCATTCCCAGACAAGAAAAATAGCTAAATAAATTCCTACTCTGCTTTTGCTTTACCTATTATTTCCTGTTGAGTCTTAGGACCAAAAAACTTACTAAAAGCTTTTCAGATTATTTGAATGCTATTAATCTAAAAAAGAGCATCCAAACAAGAAGGAAAAAAAAAACCTAAGCTGTACTACAAGAGGTAAGCAATATGAAAGCATGATAAACCCTCATTGAAACATGTTGCATGTGTTATAAACAATGTCATTTATATGGTTTTTAAAAGCAGCTTCAGGTCTAGGGGCAAAGGAAGTCAGGTGAGTGCATGACCAGTTTCAGCTGTATTTAGGGCAAAAGTTCAGCACATGCTCATTGTTTTTCTGAGCCTGTCCCACTCCATGGTGCAGAACATGGGACCTCTGCACCTTCTTGTCCTTCCTCCAGTGGGGTATCTTCTAAACCCTCAAAAGGCAGGTAAAGAGGGTAGGACAAGCAGCAGCTGCCAGTCCCCTTTTCTTCTGCATTAAAGTTCTACTCTCTGACACAAAGTAAAGCATTCAGAAAGGTTCAGGGCAAGCCCAGGGCTTTTCCAGTAAGATGATGCCCTATTTGACGTGTACCTTTGTGGCCCACTTAGTCCTCCTTTACAGATATGCAGGGACTCATCATTGCATACTACATTCACATATTTTTGTCAATGGAGATCAAAACGATTTTAATGAAGTATTTGAAGAAAGTGTTTCTTCAATTTCAAACCAGTTTTGGAAGCTTCAGGTAATTAACCAGGCTAGTTGTATGATTGCAAGGGGATGTTTAATACCATACACACCCATTCATGATGTACTTTTTTATCAACGGCTGCAGCTATAAAAAACTCTGGATTTTTGTTAAGAAAGCTAAAAAAAATCTTGTAGGCTATACAAGTTCCAGGTGCTAGTCCATCTTTCAGTGGAAGAGTAAGTTTAGTAAATCGCAGACAAAGGCTGTCCTGTTCTTCTTTTCTTCATAAATGACAGGAATAGTTACATCACATTTTTTTTAACCTTTGAAGTAGTTAACTGTTGCTTTACAACCCCTTTAAATTCTGAAAAATTGCAGCAACAGACCAAAATTGGGGTGCTAAGTTTGCAGCCACCCCCCTGCACAGCTCACCTCTGTGCCAGAGCCACCCCATCTGATCCACTGGCAAATCCCCTCTCCCATCATCCCCTCAACGTGGTGCCTGTAGCCCTCCACAGCAAGGCAAACCACAGCAGAAGTTCATTACCACGCTACCAGACTGAAAACTGCTGCTCTTCAGGACCTCACTCGTGAGCTGAGCAGACATCCCTGCCTCAGGGTCAGAAACATTCATCACAACCACGGAGCAAATGGCTGGGGACAGCAACAGCATCTGTTGTCAGGTCTGATCCTCATCCCCTCCCCTGGCTCTCAGAGCCTGGATTCTCCAATAGGGTTTAGGTTAAACCAGAAATTAGCTTTGTGCCTGCAACATCACAGCAAAGTCAAGAGTTTCCAAAAGGGCTGTTGGATTTGTTGGGTAAAATTAGAAGCAATCCACTGAAATTTACGTTCACGCCCCTTTCCGTTTTTCCAGTATTGCACCAAAACCAACAAAATATTTGAGATGACTCCTAGACACTGACTGTCAGAAACCAGCTTTTAAGGTAAACCTCCATTTAAATAAAAACTAAAAAAACACACATTAAAATAGTTTAATCTGACAGTAGGAGGGAACAGTAAGAAAGTTCAGAAGGACAGTAATTGAGGGTAGGCATGTCTGCTTTGAAATCATACACTTTCAAGCATTGTGATCAAATACACTCAGTGACAAGAAAATGAAGTGTTATTTCATTTTGGAGATCAAATATTCTAAGATGAGGTGACTTGAGCACCTTAATGAACAAGCTAGTTACTTAAAATTTACTTGGAAAGGCACCAGTTTGCTGTCAGAAGCAGCCCATAGCAATCTCCACATAGACTTCAACCTAGCATTTAATATTCCTTTTAGCCCTTACTAGAACTGGAGGTAGCTTTTTATCTGAATATGGTTGACTGGAAAATAAAACAGAATAAGCAATAAGATACTGGAGCAATGAATTCTTTTGCAGATTTATTAGGGTTTGACCTTCAGTATAAAGATTCTAGTGGATTTTCCTTAGGAAAGCAGAACTACCCATCTTAACATCAGGTACACCTTATTTTGTGGGGAGAAAAGAAATGCAGATGACTCCTAGAGCTCAGAGGACTCGAATTTTGCTGATTAAATCCTGTTAATGACTCATTCCCCTCAAAGGCCACTAATGTCTCTTGCAAAGCTTGAAATGTAGTTAAGTGAATTTTTATATGCTTCTGTATATAGAGGCTGTATTTTTCAGGGAAAAAAAAGGTCTTTGATTTTATCAAAAAATAGTTTCTGAATTTGTCAAATTGCTTTGCAGGAAATATTTCCCCAGAATCACTGGTTTCTCCTGGCTTAACTAATTTCAACAGTTTTTTCCCCCCACAAGGTAACAAATTTATGGGGGTTTTCCTGCAGGTAATAATATAGGATGCGTGAGCTTTAACTTTCCCAAATGGACGACATCTATACCATTGAAAGTTCTCATTTTTAAATCATTCAACTAAGAGGCCAATTCCATGTAATTGGTAACCTCGCCTGTGTGCTGGGATGCCTCAGCTTTGCTCTGTTATTTCTGAATCTGCTCAAAGCCTCGTCAGAGGGGAAAAAAAAACCTTGATTGTGTCCAGCTGCTTGTCTGTAAAGGGACCTCTAGTTACATGCAAGGAACCTCTGCAGTCAGGAGACAAGAACTGAGGAAAGTATTTTAGAACATACTTTTTAAGACGAGTCATGTCTTTCCAGGGTACAGAATGCCCACTTTTAGGTCAAATTTCTCGGTTCCTCTGACTTGTATGAAAATACCACCTAGCAAAGATGTTTATGATGGCAGAAAGCTTGCACAGTGTTTCCTTGCTGCTTCAGTAGGTGCCAACTGGCTCAGAGGCCTGGGTTTTGGAAGGAAAAAAAAAAACCAAAGAAAAAAGAAAGGAAAAAAAAAAAGGAACTATCAACTGAAAGACCTAATTCAGCAATTTAATGAAGAGTTGGTTTGGCCCTCTTCTCCAGTTACTTAGTTATTTTGTCCATGGCTAAATACCAGATTCCAGCTTCATAACACAGGATTGAATCCATATTTTTTTAATGTTTGAGTGAAATGAAAAATCAGGAGCTGCAACTAAAAGGTTCATAGCACATCGTGATAGAGTGGCAAGAGGTAAATTCCATGTTGTGCAAACTTCAGCAATTTTACCAAGTGTAAGTCAGAGTATTCAGAGAATGAAGCAATAGCATAAACACTGAGTAAAAACAAATATTCCAGACTGCTAGATGTTTTTAAGAGATCTAAGTATGTAATATCTACCAGCCACAAAAACCTCACAGAGCACAAACAGATCACACAGCAGTGGAGATCAAACACAGAGATATATGACAGAAGGAGTCTTCCAGAGAATGGGAATTTCAGAAACCTCTCTCTCAAATATATATTTGCTGTCTTAATTTATGGTATTCAGTCCAGTCCTTTATTTTCCTGTTTTCAGCCTTTCATACTTTGTCTCAGAATTCATTTTTTTATCTGCTAAAAGCATTTTTAACACTGCAGCCAGTGCTGCTTGCACTCTCTCCCACTCACTGAAGCTGCAAGGGATGAAGGAGTTCATCCAATATGCAAGAGATAGATTATATTTTTTTTTTTGATTAAAGCTAAGAAAGTGACTCTTTTTTGAGAGCCTGAGAAATACACCCATGAGTGGCAAGGTGAACATTTGGCTGCTGTTCTTGTTTTATAGAAGATACTTACACAAGAATCAGGATTGATGGGGAAAGGGAAGCAAATGATTACACAAAACAATTATACAAGCAATAAATAACAGTAAGGTATTGGTATGGTGCTATTTTGAGCAGTAGAAATAAAGCTTTGGTTTAAATAACTATAAATATTAAGTACTAGGAAAGCCCTAAGTTTAAGCTTCAAACTTAAGCAGTGTCTTTTTTATAGCATAACTCTTCATCCTTTCTATTAATAAAGCTCTTAATTAGCAGAACCAGTGCATCATTTGACTCAGGGTGGTTCACCCACCAATATGTGCCAGGCAACAGGGACCACTCCCATAGGCCAGAGGCCATCCTGATGGGATGGGTCACATCCTTAAGGAAAGCTCATCTCCTGCCACCCTCCTTGCACCTGCACATGCAGCAAGAGCTCTGGCTGCCTGCACAGCCCCACCCCACCAACTCTGTTCACAGCCCACCCAGTCAAGTATGTGTAAGCTCTCCTATAATTACTCCTGGTTTTGTTTGGTCTTACAGGAGGTCCCTTTGTTTCAGTTTCATTGGAATGACCATTTTCCACTCCTAGCATCAACCGTGTGTACTACATTACTGTCACTTATTACTAAACACCAGACATTGTTATTTACATTAAAAATTAATAGTTTTTTTGGATTTGAAGATTTTACAATTTAGTTTGCCCCCTAACTGAAACCTTGAGAGTCACAATACACAAGTAAAACCAGTCCATGAAAAGGTTCTGAAGAAGAGATTATTGCCCCACAAAAAATCAGCTGCAGTTTAAGAACATATTTGTTTAGTGCATTTATTTCTTCTCAAAATCCTGAAAAATTTCTAGCAGGATGTTTTCACATCCTTAATAGCCCTAATGTTGTTTTTCAGATTTCCCCACCACCATGCTATTATCAACTTGTTTGTAGGAACTAAAGTGATTATTTCCTTAGAATGCCGCACAGGAAAAACTCAAGACAGCTGCTATTTTTACTTCAACGAGATTGTACAAAAGCACCGCAAGTTAGAAAAATTACTCAGAATGGCAATGCAAAGTCAGTGGGGAACCAGCTCACTTCATTAAATATCTGCATCAGAAGGCTCAGACTCATAGAAATTAAATTGGTTTACTGTAATCCATAATATTTACTGTAGCACCAAGTGTATTCCCCAAGATACAGGAAGGGAGCAGAAATATAGAATTAGAAACTCAAGACTGGAACTGAAGAACTTCCTACAAAGTCACTGATTTACAGATCAAGACAGTTGTGTGCAGGTACATTGAGTGACAAGATCCCTTAAATTATTTCCAATAAATACTTGAAATAACTGCCTTTTTCCCTCTACTCATAAAATATCTAAACTGCATTTCTAAAGACCAGCCATTTGGAGAGGACAAAGTTTCAAGTTCAGGAGAAACCTCACACCAGTGAAGTTGAAGACTGAACACGAAGCCTACCAGGTATGCACTGCTCTTGCTGGATATCTCTAGTCCATAGCTCTGGCTGGGAACATCACTTGGTGCTGGAGACACCTTCACACTCCCCTAAGACTAACACTTGGTAATGGATTTCCTATAACTCAGAGGCAGAGAACTTCACAGAGATCATCACATTTTGCTTATCAGAAAGCACAGAGGTAACAAGCCTCAGGAACATTGTCCTCTTCCAGATCACCAGCTGCTGCAGCAGTGCCAGGGTGCAGACACACAGCCAGCCCTAGCTGAGGGCAGAGGCAGCAAACATCCCCGCTGAGCAGTACTTCCATTGCATCCAAAGACAAAAGTGCATTCCATTACCAAGCCAGTTTGCCAGTATTTCCCCCAGCAGCTCTACAATTGAATCATCCTTTCCTTTCAGATGAACATCACAGCTGAGCACCCAGAACTGAACAAAATGCCTGCCCCCATACGTGGACAGTTCCCCCAGAATCCAAAGGATCTCATGGATCTCATCTCATATTCTCTTGCCTTAACTGGCACACGGTGCTTGAAACATAAAGAAACTTATAGTGGGAAAATCTATTGCAGGGATAAATTTGCTACCTGTCTACTCAGTAAAACACAAGTGTTTAAGGCAGATAATGAGAAGTTGTTCCAGCAGAGCAGATGAGATTAGTAAGTGATGCTTGAATTTATCCTTAACTAGTTGGTTAGGCACCTGCAACTTAATCTTGCTTGAAACCCAAGGAAGCATCCTCACTGGGCATAAATGCCCTCAATTCAGTTACCACTATGTATTACCACAGTACACCTGTACAGGAACATTTGTGCACTTTTCACACTCTAAGTGAGGGACCATAAAACAAATGCTATTTTCAAAGTTTGCCACTTACGTATCAGAACAATGATGATACAGCGTTGCCATCCCAGCACACTAAGCACAAATAGGAGAAATCTCCTAGTGATATTTGGAAGATATTTTCAATGTCAAATGAGGTCATAAACAGATACAACAGTCTTAAGGAAAGAACTTGTAAAATCCTATAGGAAGAGAAAAGGAATTGGCCCGAAAAGAGGGAACAACTGAGGTAGAGGCATTAAAAAGTGATGAAGCAGAAAAGATGTTCAAATTAAAATTGGGTTTTGTTTCTTCATATTCCTCTTTACTGGCCCAAAGCACATGTCTGGATACATGACACATGATTTGCAACATAGCACACAAATTAAAATGCATTGATTGCTACCAAATACTAGTCTTAGTGAAAATCTATTGCAATTACTTAAAGTATCCTTTTTCAATACAAATTCATCTAAGAAAACACAGGTTGGTTGCAGTGGCAAAACAATTACAGTGCTTATCCTGTAGATCTTTGTGGTGCCCTTGAATTTTGTCCTTTAGGAAAAAAAAAAATACATTAATAACGCTGAAATAATTTGCTTGTATTGTTTGGGGGGTTTTTTTGCATTATCACTTCCAAGACAATCTCACCTATATTTCCATGTTGGGTGCATATGACTTTCTCCATGCCTGCTTTTTGATTTTCAATTTTTCAATCACTACTCTAAACTAACATGGGTGCAGTCACAATCCTTAGCCCTAGAAGTCTGGTTGCCTCCATATCTTTGGGATTAAGCGCCTTCCACAGACAGCCTTTCTTCACCATCAGTTACACAGAACAAAGGATTGCAAAACAACATCCTTACAGGAGCACGACCAGCACAATTCAAACTTTGCTCAGCACCAGTGGATGCTGCTACTGAGCCCAGCTGAACACTGTCCTTCACTTCACATTCTCTGTGGTACTGGAGTTTCAGATACTGTCTCAACTCACAATTAAATGCTGAAAGAAAAAAGTTGTTATGTCATTTACACTCTCACTTCGTACAAAATGAGCTTTTTCTTACACGTGCCCCTCTCCACCCTTTTCTGAGAACTCTGCAAATCAATCACTGTGAACCTGTTGTACTTAACTAGCACACGGCTCCTAGTACCTTCCAAGTATTTAGGAAATGAAAAAAACAACTCAAACTACATTTTCAGTCAAGGAAACATGGTATGACACCCCAGTTTCCTAGATGTGCAGCCAAAACACATCCAGCTTTAATGTAAGTTCTGTTAGAGAAAAAAGCAAAAGCAGTCAGGGAAAATATAGATTTGACATCATATTTTAAATTAACTGGTTTTGTAGGCAAATCTGAAAAATCAGCTTATAATCTGTTTCTTTCTTCTTTTCTAAGAGGCTACACAGTCTTATTATTCCACCAATATTCCCAAATCCATGTAAGTTAATATTCTTAAAGAAGCTGAAACTAAGCATCTGTTGAAACTCCTGCAAGAAAATCCTAAAAGAGAATGTTCTCATGCCTTCATTCTCTTGGCTCTGTCCTGTACTAACACACACAATGATTTCACCAAGTGTCAAAAATGTGCAACTTATTCAAAAAGGAGACATTGTAGGAAAAGTAGTCCTGCAAGTTTACTGATACATGCTAATAGTCAAATACTTTTCCTTTGGCTGCTGCTGCTGCTAATTACCCAGCTAAAATCCATCCCAAATACGACGGCTTGCACTGCTTATCCTTTTCACAGAACTGTTCATTAAACATAACATCAGGCAGGCATTAATTGTCCTTGTTACGCAAAGTCTCGTGTTTTCAAATTATACACTCTGCTTGACTGAAATAAAACCAGGCAGGAAATCTTGGAGCACATTTCTGGACTTATGGAAGAACAGAAAGCAGTTAGGAACAGTCGACAAGAGTTTACCACAAGGAAGCCCTGCCAGCCCAACCTGATCACCTCCTATGATCAAACTACCAGGTTTGTGGACAAGGGGACAGCAGCAGACAGCATCCACCTGGTACTTGGTGAGACCTTCAGCCAGAGTCCTGTGCCCAAGTGCTGCTGCTCACACCCAAGGAGGATGGATTGCTCTAATGGTTGGAAGAGCAAGCTCAGAGGCTGGTGGGTGATGGATTAATCATCTCTCCAGGTGGAGACCAACAACTTCACCTTGCACACCTGCAGCCAAGTCAGGGCTAAGGCAAGCACTGAGGTAAGGAGAAATGTTCACCTGTGTGTTACCAAAGGCAGATCAGGAGTTCCTGCCACTGAACTGTTTGCTTTGACATCTTCCCAAGTGCCTGAGAGGTCATAAGCATTCCCTGGGCTGCAGCTGAGAAAACCTGCATTGCTCTTAAGTAATTAAGATTATAATCCACCTGGAAAGGAGCTATTTTCACCTTTATTTCTGTTCACAGAGGCACAGCAGGATTACCTCAAACTGCATAAATGCTCACTATGTTTCAAGGTCTGCTTGAAATTGCAAGAAATGGTGAAGTAATAGGCTACAGGAAATTCTGGCATCTTACAGATGGAGATCAAGCCTACTGCCAGTTTACCATGGATTTTTAGCCAGCCAAGTTGCAGTTTAAGACTCCCCAATTTTGGCATTGCTCCCTCCTGAGCACTGCTGCACTGCATCCTGAAAATGCTCAGCCCTACAGCACAGAGCCCTCCTCGTTTGGAGCTCAGCAGGAGACACTTTGGAGTGGATTCTGGAAGCACTTCGAAAAGCACACCCATAATATTCTTCTCAACAGTTTCCTATAAGTAGAGATTCATTTTTCACTAATGAAATGCTAATATATAAATAACGGAATATTTCTGGAAGCTGAGCATTAACACTGAACACAGTAATGAATAGCACAAACAGCCATTTAGTTTGTAATTGTATTTTTCCATTAATTCTTATTTTGCTACTACCATTCCCTTCATGGGAAGGCAACATGTCACCTAAACGTTGCATTATAGACCATAAACAGGTGATATGTGGATACCTCACACAAAGAGCAAGGGTTTAAAAGCTATGAATTTAGAGAACATTTCTGTGGGCAGAATTCACTTTTAAGTATGGATTCATCTGTTGCACAGACTTTGTGCCATCCCCTTCCATCAGCAAAATCACAGGTTTTTCAGGTATCCATCTGAAGAACATATTGCTGTGAAGTTGCAGCTGTGCAGTAATTTATATTCCCTCTAAATATCAGCTGACAGAACTCATGGGGGTTCTATCTGTAAACCATTAGTTTTTTATTTATTAACAAGTTTAATATTACACCTGTGGACAATATGTTTGCAGTACACACCACATGATCCACCACAGTTGTTGATACTTTTATTCTATTTTAGGTTTACTTTGCATTAGTTTCCAATAAGGTAACATGGTCAGAAAAAAGAGTGAGAAACTAAGCTGTTAATGGAGACCAGCAAAAGGGCAATTAACAGCAATTCCTGGGGAAAAAAAATAGAACTTCTATGAAATGCAGAAGTTGTATTTTTCATCATCAATGACATTGCCATTGTCATTATTAATATGTCTCCTTACATTACTGGCACTTTAGTGCAGTTAATGGTCCATTTCCCAAGCTACCTCACTCTTAATCTGTGTCTTTCTTTATTAAACTACTGGTAACTGAGCAAAGACAGTGCTCTGTCTTAACACCTTCCATTGAAAACTGGATGTTGCATTGCCTGAAACACAAAATACACAGATCTCTAGAAATATTCTTAAATTATAAATAACACATGCAATTCATGTCTTAATATCCCTTAGTTCAAAAGCTCTGTGGCAATTCATTTTTCAACCCATAATGTATTTTAAAAACTCTGTTCTGTTTGCATGAGTGTACTCAGAGTGAGCAAATGCAGCATTTTTTGTGCCTGAAAACACTGATAAAGTTGGATTTTCCACTTACTACTTATTTAATGAAGTCAAATTGATTTCCAGTAATTTGCTTTAAATAACAAACTGTTGTTCTACTGTAACTGTGAAAATAAAATATGCATTAAAGATAAATATTCATTTCTTCCAAGAACAACCCAAGAAAGTAGTTTGAAAAAAAAAATAAGACTACAAGCCAAAATATGGAAATCTTTGCTACATTCTTTCCATATAAAGAACACAAGGGCCAGAACTGCTGGCTCTCGGACTTAATTTTTTCCTACTCTTTTCACACCTCTGTTGCAGAAAGATTAACTGAATATGCAAATATGAATATTATGCTAGGCCACTAACTACTACATAACTGTTTATGTGGCAGAATTTTGCCAACAGAGTAGATCAAGGGCCCAAAGAAACAGCCTGAATATTTTCCTTAGGACTGACTACACTGATACAGGAAGGTTACTCGTGAATCTGCCTTTCCTCACTGGTGGTGCAAGGCTGCAAGAAGCCAGTTTTACCCTATCCTTTCCTATAATAAACAGGTCTCTTGATATATCACTGAAATGTAGGAAAGTGGTGAAATATTTCAAAACAAAAATATTCCTCAAGAGCAAAATTCATTTGGATAAAGCAAGCTGGAAGCTTGAACCCAGCATGAAGAATAACTCTGATTGCAATATGTTAAGGAATGCAAGTTTCACATCCACCTTTTTCTTGTTCTGGTGAAGAGGCCATCACCCAAACATCTCATCTATCACAGAAAGCCTGACTGCTGCATTCAGTTTCTTTGAGACTCAGATCAGCTGTGATATGTCATTTGACTTTGAGGCTCTGTAAATTAATCCATCACATTCTTCAAAGCTTTGCACATCACCTTGTGCATAGAAGATGCTCAGAAAAAAAAAAAAACAAGAAACACCAAGATGATGCTGTGTCACCCTGTCAAATTGCACTATGAAACAGGTTTCAAAAAACAAAAAACCCTCATTTTTGCTCCCCCAAATATTAGATGACTGCTTTAAAACTTGGCCTACTTAAGGCACCCACATTCATTTATAATTCTACATTGAAAACTTTATTTCCAGTTTGAATTTGACCTAAATCCATAACAGTTTCAGATCATATTTCCCTGTATAGATTATTCACCAAGGGGAAGACAACCCCAACTCTGAATATTAAATTTATGAGAAAATTATCTGAATGGCTTTCTCCAAAAAAACCCACAAGAGGATACATTCTGGTGTGGAAATTTTTCTGACCTTTTGTTAAGCATTAAAAAACATCAGAGAAGATGGTGGGGCAGGGGTTTGTGGGTTTTTTCCCCTGGGGCTTTCTTTCCCCCCTACACCCAGAAGTTGAAACTTTTTCTTTTCCACCCTTTTGACACTCAGCCCCAGAGCATTCCATCTCCCTGCACATCCCTCACCTTTCCCATCACGCAGAGCTCAGACGTACACGATGCAGATCTGGCGCTGCATTTTGCACTCCAGCCAAAAAACTGCTCTGGTTCATTTCTTTCCTCTCCTTTTCCAAGGGTCAGTTTTAGAGTAGGTCACTAATTATAGGAGCAGACAGGTAAGAACAGCAGTAATCCAAGAAGCCATGCTATGTATTCTCAGCTGTGAGAACAATTTAAGCATTGTGGAAGCCCAAAACTTAGCCCTTCATTTCTAGACTAACATCTCGTTGCTTGAGCTTCAAATAACGACTTCATGGGACAACTTACTTTGGTGAGGCACAAACCAGATGAAAGCACTGTTCCTACACATCCCCCAGATAACCCTATATGTGCCCAAACATCACAACACTTCAGCTATTAGCCACAGACATCTTGTAGAGCACTAATCATATGCCTGATAGAGCTTAAGCACTAAAGCTGAAATCACTTCCATCTCTAAGTATTAAAAAGGTTCTGTTTTTGATTCTGACCCCCAGAGGCAAATTCACTTTTGATCTCCTTGTGAGATTTAACACTGAAATTGCTACAAGAAAAAACAAGACAGCTAAAATTAAACTTCAAACATAAACAGAGAAGAAAATTGGGTGAAGTATCAATCCAACTCTTCACAGCTGATCATAACTTACCAAGACACACACACCTATTACAAAAGCAACCAGATAGAATATAAAAATATTCATTATTAAATACACTTGGAAAACATGCGTAAAATTCCTAGAATAAGGGCAAGAGCAATTAATGGCATCAGATTTGGAAGTGTCAGATGCAGTAATTGATTGTTAACATTTCTCCTATCTTAAAAAAATACATTGCTGAATTGCCAAGAATAATATTTTTCACTGTTCTCAGACAATTTTTCTTGTTGTGTGACTAGCTCAATGAGGTAAGTTAAAGAACACAGGATATTCAAAAGGAAGAGCTAGTTTTCACTGGGAATCTGACCTGTTGGCTGGCTGGGAACATCTTTTTTACAAAGTGGATCTTGAAGAATAGATATTGTCAGAAAAATCAAACCCCTCTTATGTGGTAATGACCAGGCATGTGGCAATTTGCTCCCTGGTGGTCTGTGAAGAGCAGCTACCAGCCCTGTAAAACCTGCCTGAGTATTGGATCTGCAAGCTGAGATAATGCAAGACCCCACTTCCGAGCGATGGCTCAGTCATCAAAGCATTAGAGAGCAATTACTTCCCTCTCCTTCTGCGAAAAAGCTGAAGCAGCTGTAAATTAAGTGTCTCCTACTTCAGCAACAGCTGCTGATCTTGCAACACAGGCAAAGCGACCTGTGACTACAGCTACAGAGTTCCCATCCCAGAAGTAATCCTGCTTTAACCTACAGATGGGGCTCCCAGCCAAGAAGCACTTTGAGAGCTTGGAGGAGACAGAAAAGTCAGGGTCAGCACATCTGGCACCTCGGTTTTACCCCAGCATTTGTCAAATACTCAGTAAGGGGTTGGGTTTCTAGTTTTGGTGCCATCACTCAAAATAGGATCTGGAGAGGGGTGTTTGCACATGGCATAAAAATGCATCCTTTTTCGACCTTAGCACTATAGGAACACCTGACAGAAGCAAGCACGAGGCCACTATTAAGTAAATTATCTGCTATGAATGATCATTCAATAGCCATGTTGAATGGCTGGAAAAACAACCAGGAAAAACAGGAAAATGACAGGAAAAACAACCAGGTTCTCATTATGGGAAGGACCAACAACAGTCTCTGTGTAGCCTCTGCAGTCACTTCTCCCGACACTGTTCTCAATTTTGCAAACTCAAATATCTTTAAGCAACGATGGCTGAAGAAGTTTAAAGCTGAACTGTATCTTCAAGACGACAACCTAACTCATTTGCATTGAAAATAATTCTTTGCATAGCACCTTAAGGGAAAAAAAAAAACCCAACACTTTTTTTTTTTTTGGTAGTTTAGGAAAAACAATCTGGAATTTAAGATTCAATTATTCATATTAAAAGGGTTACCTACTTGCAAGAAGCAAGACAACATATGGGTTGACCACAAAAGGACCTGTGTTCTCTAAGACTATGAAGTTGAGCACAGTTGTTTACTTCATTATTAACAATCAAAACAGCTGTTCCTCCAGACCCTGACTCCTTAGTCTTTGCTTTCTCTAGCTGCCTTTTAACAATTTTAGTTCTTTTAACAATTTTGGTTCTTTAGCTCAAAGAACTGATTTGCTAAGAATCAGTTGCTTTATTGTTTCACCGCCTCCAAACAATGACACTGTGATTGTGCTTTGAGCTGTATTTTAACTGGCAACTGCAAGCCAGTATTGAGAATAGTTTCTACAATAACTGTACAAGAGAATCATGTGATGGAATACTGGCACCAAGGTGGTAAATGGGAGAGGGTGGTTTGGCAAAAGTCTCTTCTGGATGACTCCTACATCAGCAACCTTCATGTAAATCAAATAGATAAGAAAAGTACCAATATCTAGCCAGGGTATGGTTTTATATTACCCAAGCTATATTTCATTCAGTATTAGCATTTCTTACAGAAGCTTCATAAAAAAACATCATTTAACACTTTCCATTACAATTTAATTTAAAGACTAATAATATTTTACCTGTACAATCTATTCCACATAAGGACAGAGAGGAAATTGAAAATACATTGAAAAATCTCTTAGTACTGAAATCACCTTTAGGTTTGTACAATAATATCACTGTCAAAAAATCTTGTTACTTGTCCAATAAAAAATATAACAAACTGAAATGCAAACCAAAGTAAAACAGTTAACTGAATCATCTAGGAATGATAAATATTTTAGTAGGACAAGAGAGGCAAGTCTGCCTCTCCATCCCACTGCCAAACCTGCTCCCCTTGGAGTACTGCATCCAGCTCTGGGGTGTCACATAGGTCTGAGACTTTGAACAGAAGTTTAAAGGGATTTTTTAGGAATCTTTTGTTTGAACTCCCCCTATACTGCTGCCACCTTTTTGCTGTTTCATTCCACCCATATAGAGGTACAGAGCACCTGAAAGAGAAGGATGTGAAAAGCTGAGCAGCAGCAGAGGCTGATGAGTGACATCCCTGGGCGAGGCACTAACTGGGAATTCTCTCAGCTCTGGTGCCGGCTGGTGCAGGAGCACCAAGGTGCTGCACACGAGCACCTTGCAGGAAGCAGGGACTGACTGCAGCACTCATTCCTGCTCATCTCGCTTGGTGGAGCAATTAAGGGAGCACGGTGCTCTCTAATAAGTACAGTCACTTATTTAGCTCATACTTCGTTGCCACTTCATCTTTTACCTCGCCTTCTAATTATCCTTTCCCAGAGATATTTGACTTAAATGGACAGCACTGCCTAAGGGTTTCTTAGCTTTTATCCCAAACCCTGCATGCACATGCTTGGCTTCTCAGGACATGGTTTGGTTGGATTTCAGGTTTTGGGATCTTTCGTTTGGGTTTTTATTTTTTGATTGCCTTTGTTTGTATTGAGGGGGGCAGGGGAGCATTGCTGGGTTGTTGGTTTGGTTTTTTGGGTTTTTTTTTGTTTGAATTGGTTTTGGTGGGGGTGATATTTTTTGGTTTTGAAGGGGGGGATATTTGTTTGGCTTTTGCTTAAATTATTAGCTAGTTTTCCTTTTCCTGTCTGAACCCACTGACTTCAGCAGCCCCTTCAGGAGGGCTTTTTTAGCCCAATTTAACACTTCAAACTCCTCAACTACTAAATATTTCCTCCATGGCTACAGTTATCCAATTCAAATTCTTGTTGAAAGCATTAGTAAAAATAAAGAGCACTTCCAACACAGGCATAGTATTGAAATAATTTTTCTTGGCTGTTGGTGTTTTGGTTGGCTTTTTTTTTTCTTCCCGTTTTCTTCCTTTGCTTGGTTTGTGGTGGGTTTGTGCAGGGTTTCTTTTTTGCACATATATATATTTAATTTTCTTGTTAAATGGTGTTTTCAGCTAATTGGACACATTTCAGTTGTAGCTTTGTTATTGGTTTTGTCTGCTATGACAGACATCAAGTATCTGCGCCACTTATTCAAGTGTCAGAGTTAAATGATTCCCACAAGAACTGCTAAAATATCCTAGCTCGTTTACTTTTGAAGCCACGTAGGGAAGGCAAGACTGGGAAGGTACACATGCAGCAGAACAAGGGAAAAAAATCCATCTATGGTATTTTGCCTAAGCTAATAAGGACACATCACTTCTTGAAATAAAATTTGCTTTCATTTTCAATTCCTCACACAGCTGATTAAAACCATAAAAGTACCACCCAGCCTGCCATTACCTACTGAAGTCAAGTTGCTTAGGTAAACATTTGTAGTTGTGCAGCAATTAAATAAACAGAAGGGTCCCATTTGCCTTTTAAGGAGTAATGAGATGGTACTGACTGCTGTTATGTTGTACAGACATAACTTTTAATTAATTTATTGTTTTAGAAGAAATTTAAAGGTGGAGGTGTATTTTTTCGATAAGATAATCATCAGTCAATTAGTTTCTACTTTGCTCTATCCATTCCACAGTAAAAATTACCACTTTTAGGGTAGCTATTAGCAAAATAGTTTTGAGCTAATATTTTGACATATTGCCAAATGGCAACAACTCATCAACTGAGCTATTTCCAACAGACACCACAAAAAGGCTTTTAACATATAACAGACTGTTTTAATATTGTTTCCCTGGAGAAAACATGTGAGCTTGACTAAAGTTCCTTGCAGTAGATAAATATTTTATACATTGAAGAGGCTGCTGATGAATATATCTGGGTTGAAGAGATAAAGTAGACACATATGGTTATTAAGAAAATTAGTCACTTTCCCTAAATGGAGACTTCTGCCCTTCAGAGCTGAAGATATTTCTCATATACCAATGTCTCTGAAGATATTGTGGAGTAATTTCACAAGAGTGTGAAAAGCACAAACTTACTAGAATAAACCTTATTTTAAATGTTGCAAGCTATTCTGAGTGAGTAATTTTGCTCCTTGAAAGGATGATAAATGAAAATGCTGGATTTTAATTGGACCCAACAAGTGATACTTAATCACATGAACTACACTCCCCTTAGCAGCAATGAAAGCCTAGCAGGATTACTTTATCTCTGCAGCTGATCATCACATCAGTCTGAGAAGAGGGATCATTTCCCTTCTGTGTACTCACAATGGATTTCAAATACTGCTGCACAAATGATTCAACCAGGAATTAACTGAAAATTCCCCTTTATTCACCTTACAGCACTGCTCTGCTCAGAAGGATTTCCAGTCCTACATCACATACTGCTCACAGAGCTGAGAAAGAAGAGTTGTTGTATGCACCAGAAACAATTTCCATCCTCAGCACAGCCCTAAATTGCAGGTGGAAAGCAATTTTAAATGTGCCAGCTTATCACACAGACAAACCACACAAGCACCAAGTACCGTGTGGAGCAAGGAGCCTGGCTCAGGCAATGCTGTGCACCTGCATTGACTGTGATCATACACACACGTGCCTGAATAAAGACAACACCAAATTTCAAAAAAATAATGTCTTGTCAAATGCTGAGAGACACACAGAGTGAACCAGAGTTCAAAAACCTGCCTGTCCCCAAGACTATAGCATAGAAAGCCTCAGCCCAATGAGAACATTGGTACAAATATTTTAAGCTAACACAGCAAAAAAAGTTGAAATAACTTTGTTTCCTACTTTGTTCTATGAGCCTGAATCTGTTTCTGCAAGATCCATTTTTAAGCGCAGCAAGAACCAACTGTGAGCCATCTGCATGTGAAAGAGCAAATCTAGAGGCAGATGAGAAAATATGGAAAATACCCTTTTTACTCATGCCCCAGGGGTCACAGAACATCCTGGCATCCATACCCCTCTGCCAGGGTTTGACCTGGGAGTTGAGAAGTTGAGCTACAAGACCTGTTGAGAGATCTGAAACCTATAGATTAAATTCACATTTCTTGGCTTACAGAGGCTTTCAAAAGAGTCTTGGCATGGCACAGAGTGGCTGAGATACAAGGTACAGAGCATTGAATAGTTAAGAAATCAGGGTGTATCCAGCACAACAATGATCTATGAGGAGCGAGATGCCTCTAGACCCATTCTGCATGGGAGCTTTCTCCACCAGACATCTCAGGAAGAGTATGCAAATACCACCACTGAGAACAAAATGGTCAACTAAGACACAGCAATCAAAGTGGAAGCCTTAATCTTTTACCTTGCAAAGGTAATTTGCCAAGGAACAGAAGCACACCCATGGGCCCCAGTAATTATTTCAGACTGGCAAGAAAGCAGAAGCTACCTGTAGGACTGAACCCAATGTTCCTCCACATAAGAGGGCCAGAAAACATCTATATTGTTCTTGCACTTAGTTCATACTTCAAAGCAGCAGAAAGCCACTGCTGAAGAATCTAGGTATTTCAAAATAATAAAGTTTCTAGCTTTTTTATTTAATAAAAATTCCCTTCTTGCATTTAGCATCCTGCTTCAATATTATATAGAAGCCATCAATCTGCACATTGTCTACTGCCTTGTACAACTCCTGTTCCATCAGTGTCAAGATACCAACTTGCAATATTAAGTTTTCCAACACAAATGTGGCTCCTTGTCTTAAAGTGAAGAGGAGGGAATAAAAGGCAATAAATTAAAATATCTGAATTACAGCAATTGGCTCTGAAAATTACAGCACCATAAATACATTCCGTTTGATTTCTGAGTAATGGCAACATTACCAGAAGTTATCTCAAGGCTTTAAAAGGAAAATAGATACTTGCTCATGGGGCACACTTAAAAATAGTTCTGACAAAGATCTCGACACAGGAGCGTACTTGCAGAAACCAGACAGGTAGAAGTAATCTGAGGAATTGAATTCTATAAAGGAACCAGATAAATGATCACAATACCCTTAATTATTTGTGGATTTAATCCTCCTTATTCAATATCAGACAGCCTACCAGTTTTCCCTTCCTAAGAGGGAAATTGGGATTCCAGGAAGGCTACAGGAATTTCCACGTGTTCTAACTCTCATCTCCCTCAGTAAGATGCCTCTGGCTCATCTTCCCTGGAAATACAAATGCAACCAACGCTTCCGAGTGAATGATTCATCTCTGAGCTTTCTATTCCGGCACCTCCTTATGGCTGCTGATACTTCAGCTACAGCTCCACAAGGAGACAACGGAAATCCTGACCTTCCCACTCAAGCTAACCCTCTTTCCTAGTCATGCAAGGCAGTTCTCTGCTTCCTATCACTCCATCCAGTGTCTGGCTCAGCCTTGGTGATTACTCCTGGTGTTTTTCAGGCTTTCCTGCCCATCCATGCACCGAGGATTCACAGCCACTATTCACTACACCACTGCAATTTGCCCAATGCCGTGTAGAGAAACTCAATTCACTGACCAGTCCCTCCAGCTGCACTGAAAGCTCTCCTCATACTTTTTCTTCTTATTCACCACTGCCTTAAAAAGTAACCTCTTTTAAAGAGGAAATTCTTTTTCAGTGTGCATGTATGTGGCAAACACAGGCTGCAGTTGAGGCGTGACAACCTTTACTGGACCTTGCTGCTGTCAAGTCAATAGTGTGTCACCACTGCCACATACACAAAATAAATACTGCAGGACACCACTCAAAGGCCAGGAAGCATCAGTAATTAAGATTGGGGGACAGGTTTCATAAATCACACACTAGAGCAGGACAAAGAAAGAGTGGGGATGGAGGGAGAAATCCTCCGAAGCAAAAGGATGTCCGTAAGGAGCAAGGACAGAAGGGCACAAAAGAAAACAGGCAGTCCAAAGGAGTAAGTTCTCATGAGATAAAAGGGAGGCAGTGAGCAAAAAAAAACCCTCAAAAAAAGTCATGACAGGTGATGGTTCCACATCTGCTGTAAATCTCCCCTTTCATGGAATCTTCACAGCTAAGTGATTTTTAAGCCCAAACCCCATTGAACAGTGATGGGAGCAATAAAGTAGTTTGAAATGATAAGGTCTACCAGGGTGAAAGGATGCTCAGATTAGAAATAAACTGCACAGAAGGAGAAAATGACTGCTCTGATCTGTTCAAAATCAACAGGAATCCTTTGAATAATTTTAAGTTAATGAATGAGGTTTTGGTTTGCAGGGAGGGATGGAGATGGAGAAGAAATAAATTTAAAAGTGAGAATTAAGAAAATTGGAAAGAAGGATCTATCCTGAAGGAGGCTGAAAAACTGGAAACACTGATTTTATCCATTCCTATTGCCAGTTTAAAGAACTGCTAAATAACTCGACTTCTACAATTATATCTCAAGTCTTTTGTCAATGTAAATACAGTAAAAATGCACAGTAATTATATCAACAATGTCAGTCATCACTGCCTAATTAAAATTAGTTTATTCAACAAGTCTCTTCTTTTTGCATAAAGCATGAGGGGACAAACACTCCATGGCTACTGAAGTAAAAATTTAAACCCATCTTCATACAGCCTTTTAAGCTTAAGTACTACCCAAAATCTTAGAGGTAGCAGAAAATACCTGATCCATAGATAATAGTTATTACCACATTCAAGGAGTTTAACAAAAATTAGACACAAAAGTTTTGAAGTAGGTCTATTTCTTATTTAAAATTACATCTGCTACATGCATTCTTTTCAAGCCTTGTTCAAAATTTTCTAGGCCTTTGATAATTTTCTCCTCTAAAAATATCCCCAAATTCTTTTACAACAAATGTGAAATGAAATGCTGCACATCCCTTCTGAAGAGAGCTCTCATACAGTACAACTAGAAATGTCAATCTGAAAATGTCAAAATAACTCAAAAATAACCCTTTTGAAACTGCAGAAATTTAACTGTTTCAGCATACTGATGGAAAGCTTTCTTTCAGGCCAACAGCAAACAGCACACAGTGAAGCTATTTGGTTGGATAACTCTATCCTGCCCCATCAGAGCCACTCAACTTCTCTTCCCTGGTACACAAGTAGATAACCAACAGATTATCAGCTAGAATTTGGGTATATTTAACTCCAGCACTTGGTGTGGGAAGGTGTGTCCCTCCAGTGCTGACATGCAGAACAGAGCTGCAGTCTGAGGTGGGATAGAAAAGATTGTGTTTCACGGGAGTGGTTGGGTAAGCACATTTTGAGACAGCTCAGCACAGCAAAATATTATACTTTGTAACAACAGAACAACAGTGGAGGCCTTCCCTCCATTTCATTAACAGGCGAGTATCCAAATTTACTAGCAAGTGAACTCAGAAAATTTGTCCTAGTCTTACAAAATACAGGTGTATTTGGATTTTAAGTAGTGAAGAGATGACTTAGGTTCAGATACTCAAGTCTAAACATGACTTTTTTTCTAGACCTGAGCCTGCAGATTTATTTTTTCAGGCTTTCCATTCAGGAAACCTTATTTATTTGCTCCCCCTAGAAGTACCTCTAATAGTTGAGTATTCATGTTTGCAATTATTTCCCAGACACAGACTGGAAAAGACCCCTGATGATTAGGAGATCTGCATTTCTTGGGCTGGAAGTGAGGAGACACGTCAATCCCAGTCTGCAAAAAGGAGAAGTGCTGCTCTTCTATGGCCTTTCTTTGCTTGATGAAGAATTGAGCTAGTGAGGCTCCTGCTAATTTGTTGGCTGTAGGGAACACCCACTAATCATCCATCAGAAATTACTGAGTGCTACAGGACACCAAGCAGCATACTGTAAAAGAGGAATGAAAAGACCACACATCTATTCTGACTTGCAGTTTTTTGGAGCCAAGTTGCTCCCAAGGTATTGCATCTGTCACACACCCCTCACACTTCCATTAATAAAGTTTCACAGCAGCCTGAGTTGATTTGTTGTTGTTGTTTTTAGTTGGTTGCGGTTTTTTTGGCTTTGGGGTTTTGGTTTTGTTTTGTTTCATTAAGGTTTTTTAACCATCTCATCATACATAGTTCTTTACATGCTCAGGCCAAGTTTGGTTTTTAACTTATATACTTGCTTTCAGAGAAGACAAGCAAACCAATGTATTTCTTCAACTTCTTGGAGAGAAAAAAAAAAACCCAGAAAAAATATATGGGATACACTCTGCAACTGCCTCTGTCTACAAGAAAAGGCAGTATGGTGCTCCATCATCTCCTTCAGACTTCAGAAAGGGACACCAACTGGCCCAGAGCAATCTTGTTCCAATTATTTATTGATTAGCTTAGATTTTACTTTCAAGTAAGGGAGGGAGGAAATTCAGAGGTCAGACAATTTTTGCATCCAAAAGCTAGGAAAACACAAATAAAACCAGGAAGAGATTGACACATGAAAATTAACCATTAATATTTAACCTCTCATAAAGAGCTTCCGTCCATTGCCATTTAGTAGAAAGTTATTTGCAGCAGCACTCTGCCCTGAAAAATATTGTTCAATATTCACTGGAACTCAGAATATCTTAAGGAAAAATGTATCCATGTCTTCTGAATATTAGCAGATTCATGCAGCTATATCAGAAACTTTAAAGAGGAGAATACTATTTAGGAAAAATATCTGAATTAATAAACACTAGAAGAACTCATTATTAGAGACCACCGAGCTACTCCAACATTTTTACATGCCCTTTGTGAAGCTTAGCTCAAGGTCAGGACCCACACTATGTAGTGAATTTGTCCAGTGCAGCACTGACACACTTTAGCTGCACCTTTAGAAGAGGATTCTTGAGCTTCACTTTCAAAGAGGAAGAGATGCAAACTTGATGACAGCAGGCTCAAGTGATCCTCATAAACACTTTGGTCTCAGTGGTGTTTATTCTGTTTGTGACACAGCTTGGTCACCTCTTGCCCTGTTACCACAGGATAACTTCTCTGGACATGACAGATCAAGGCTGGGGAGCAGTTCCAGTTTATGCAGACCAGTGTGCACACATGAGTTCCCAACATGAACTGGAAGCTGCTCACCCCTCGCTGTGCTCCCAGAACCCAGCTCACAGACAATCTGTGAACAGAAAGGGATGACAATGACTCAGCTCCTTACACATGGCAAGCTATCTGCTATTATGAATTACTCATTCAGACTCTAAACACCACATTTAAACGTGTGAATCTTCTCACTTTCTTGTTAATAGTGAAGGGCACAGTTGCATTTACATATCTCTTTGAAGGTTAGTAAAGTAGTTTATGCCAGATCCTCGTGGAGGAGGAAAGTACACACTCACAGTTTTGTTGTTCTGGGTTTTTTTGAGTTACTGTTACATGTCAAATAGTTTTACATCAGAACATATTAAAAAAAAACCTCAATCCAGGGTCATGCCCACACCAAGAGGAAAATCACTCTGCTCTCTACCAACAATTAGGTATTCCCTAGATAATAATTAACGTTCAGGCAATAAACTCATAAGCATGGATGGAGATAAAATTGACTTGTAATCATCACAGCTAGGACAGTGAGGTGAACACACCCTGGCTGGACATCAGGTGCCCAAAGCCACTCTGCCACTCCACTCCTTAACTGAGCAGGAGGGGTAAAACAGAACTAAAGGATTGTGCATCAAGATAAGGGCACAGGGAGATCACTCAGCAATTACCATCACAGGCAAAACATACTCAACATGGGCAAATTTGGTTCTCAATATTTGTATTAACAATCAATAAAATCTATGTTACCAAAACCAGAAGTGGCAACCATTCCACACCAAACACTGCACTTTTTACACCCTGTAGTTATTAAGGCAGGGCTCACTTTCAGAATACACAGTCTATTCATGTGTTATGTCCCCTGGAAGAAGGGGGCACACAAGTCAGCCTGATTTACTGGACCAAAAAATAACACTACATAACAAATGCTGGTTATTAAATGGCCACATCAATAAAGTTAATTTTGTCCACCAGATAACATACTTGACAATTGACTAACACCTGCAAAAAATTTACAACATCAAGAAAAATGCAATTAATGCACAATGTCACCTTGGCTGGGTGAAGCAGTTTAATGTAATTTGGGGTTTTTTTGGTTTTTTGGGTTTTTTTTATTAGTGCTTTCCTGATATTTTAGTCCATTTTCAAGACATTTTTCAGAATATCCTTCTGTAGGCAAGTATCAGTAAGTCAACCCATTATAGAAAGATATTCTACTTCAAGACCCATAAGTTTGGGATGAGGGGAAGGGGTTAAGCTTTATTTGTTTTTCATATTTTAAAACGTTATTCATACATAGCACACCCAAATGACAAATGCATCTTGTTTTCACAAGTGTTCCCCTCCAGAAATAAGTTTTTAAAAACTCAGTTATTGTCATAAACCAAGATATGCACCTTCATTATAGTCAATCTCTCAAATTTCTTATCTTTGTTATTTTTTGTAATAGCGTTAATATCATAGGTATAAAACACATAAAGACATCTAAATTGCAGACAACAACTACTGAAAATTTTAAAATAGTAAGTCAAAATAGATTATGAGATGTATCCTAACCAGAAAAAATATTGTCCATGATACTATATAAAATCTGAAAGACAGTTCCCAGAGTGAGGCAAAACAAGTATAATGAAGCTTTATCTTGCTGATCTGGTGGGTACAGACACATTGGGAAGGGAGTAACACAAATTATAGAAGTTCATCTCAGTTTTTCAAAGAAACCATATGTACAAAGAAGAAAATAACATGGCATTAATATGAACTGGGAGTCTCTAGTTACACATTATAAAGAACGTTGAAGAAGCAAAGCTTAAAAATTTCAAAGCATAATAACAGAACTGTACAATCAGCAGCACTGAAGAAAATAAAAAGGAAAGTACTACCACAAAAAGAAAGATTTCCACAACACTGCCAGTGTTAACATGGTAACATTTTAACTTCATAATAGAAAAAGAAGAGACAGCCAAAAACCTTTTCACCATCGCCCCTCCAAAATGCAGAACTGTATTTATGTGACAAGATGAATTGTTTTATTCCAAAACTAACCCTGGAAGATACTTAGAAGCCATTTCAGCCTGGACATGACTCACCACACCAGATACCTGCATGCAAGCCCGGCCAAACAGGATGATGTGGGAGCCAAAGAAACAGCAAGAATGGCTAATAGATAATGATTTAATGTTTTCAACTGAGCTATCGCACAATTAACTACAGCATCTACTGCATTTAGGGAACTAGACTCTGTCAATGTACCCTATGGTAAAACATTTTGTTCTACTCAAACTACATCCATATGGGACAAAGATATTTAAGCACCAGAAATAACTCTTATATCCTACATCAGATATTTAGAGACTTGCTGAAGGTGTCTGCAATGATACTGAATGAACTTTTGACTGAGAGAGATGCCTTCAAGGTATACAACACTTGGAGTGGTACATGCCCAGAAGCAGAAAATACAATTGGAAAGCAGAAATCATTCTATGCACATGTTGCTGGCCCAAGAGCCTCCATTAGCCTTGCATTCCTTACTGCTTTCCTCAACAACCAGAGGACAAAACCAGGTATCTTCTGCCAAATCATCTGGAAGGCACCAGTAATATGGTTTCTTTCATATAAAAGGTAGGGTATTTAAGGATGAACATTACCCTGTTTCAATATGAGTTAAAGACTCGTTCCTATCATGCCTTGATATATTTTTTTAATTGGTTTACAGAAACATCCTTATATGAAGCATGCAGTCAATGAAACCATATGTAGAGCCATATTTCCTCCCTCACAAGCAACATCATAATGAATATAATTTTATTTCACCGACATGGGGACAAAATATCACTGCTAAATCAATCACAGCTTGTGGTGAGGCCCTGGCACAGGCTGAAGTTGTGGATGCCCCATCCCTGGAAGGGTTCAACAGCAGGTTACACTGGGCTTGGAGCACCCTGGACAAATGGAAGGTGTCCCTGCCCATGGGTGATCTTTAAGGTTCCTTTCCATCCAAATCCTTCTATGATTCTATCGTATTCCATCTTTGAAAAATTTAGCTATAACATATTTTTATCTCCCACAAAACTATAAATTGATGGCACTAGGCTTGAACTCCGTATCAAGAAAATAACCGAAAAACAACACCAAACTTTTAGTTCCATATTTCTGATTCACAACACAGTAGAAACATACTGATGATTTATGAAAGGCACTGATATTACCTTTGCGGCATGCTAAAACAAGCCATCAGAAAGGTATATATTTGAGCTGTGTGGGAGAAGGGGGTCTGGTGTCACTTGTATAGTTTGAAATTCAAAAGCAGTTTAAAAAAAGAATTCAATTAGCTCATGCATCTACCGTGAGTAGGAGGTCTCATTGGGGCTGTCAGAGGAAATGCTATTTAATCAACATGATGTCAGTCAAGTGCTTGTCAAACCTACTACAATTTTTCAAAATCCAAACTGTTTTAAACAATAATTGATGTAAAATTATATGTAGAGATCTGGCCACTTTAAAACAAATTATAGTATTTGAATCTTTTCTAGAAGTTTCTGGCAGGCATTGTTACTAGGTTTATTTCAAAAGCCTCCCTTTCTACAGTATGGAAGAAATGTTTAATACCCATCCGCCCATGTAGGATTTGGACCATCTACAAGAACACTTAATTACATAATTATGACATTACATGAGACAGGCACTAATTTAACCTGTAGCACTTTCTCCCTGAGTTGCATTACAGCAAGTGTTTCTGAAGAGCAAAAACCACAGGATCATCCAGATCCTGGCTTCCCCCTGGAAGTGTGCTGGGTCAGGCTCCTCCTGGGGAACTCACACCAGCTGCTGCACCCACCTCAGGGGTTAACCAGCTTCACATTAGACCATTTCAGTGGCACTGCCTGCTGCACAGAAGGATTAGACCAAGGTTAAAGACTCTAGAGAAGACAACACAAGATTAACTAAGTCCAGAAGAAGCTGCAAGGAGTCAGCTCAGGGATAACACCAAAGTCAGAGCTATAGAGAAGCCTCCAGACCAACTGTTGACCTTGGCTTTGATGTTTGATAAGGTCAGCCTAGAAACCCCTGGGTTCCTGCACGCTGCTGTGCTGCCCTCCCAATGGCTGCATGGTGAAAACCCTGGAGAGGGCCAGAGCAGGCACCTTGAGGCAGTAGTGACCAAATCGACATGTGAAAGTCTTGTAGAATTTCATCTTTCTGGCAGACTGGGAATCAGAAGCTCTGAAAATTTCTGGTATAACCTCTTTTCAACTATTTACTACGTCTATCCATATGCCCAGAAAATTTCTCTCAGCTAACAGAAAACTATTTTTTTAATGAAGTGAGGGTCTAGGAAGCAAATGAGATTAACAGTATTCCATAACTCCTAACTACTGTCTGTTGCAAATACCACAGGCTGGTATCATGCAGAGATATGGGTTAGGCTAGCAGCAGCGTGGTGGGGCACCACAAGGCTGATGATACTAAACAACTGTGAGGGCTTCTCCAGAGGACTAAAACCTCTGCATCAGCTTTTCCCAACAAAGAGCAAGTTCACTTCAGATAAGTGTCAGGTCACAGAACAAAGCACATTCCAGCCTGTGCAGAAGTACATAAAAAAATAAGATGGATGAAACAGCAACATAAGCATTTCTGAGCTTCAGCAGAAGGTCTCAGCACAGATAAAGCTCTGCAAATTCAAAAGGAATTATTCATAAGAGGAACGGGTGTTCCTGCAGCAGTAGATGAACAAACTATCAGACCAAATCAAATGGAAGAGTTCATGTTTCTATGCTTGAGACTCTGGTTACCAGCTCCCTCCTAACTGAGGAGGGCTTACCACAACTACACAAACTGCAACAGGAGAATAGAGGTAAACAGATTTAGATAAACTGGAACAGAAACAACTTACAGTATTGGCAACGCCACGGTGAGGCCCTACTCAAAGCAACAGGTAGTTTACTGAAAAAGCTTCGTTTGACTGATACATTTTTGAGTTATGCACCCATGAGAATTCTTTGCAGCCTTCCAGTGAGCTCAGGTTATAAAAGGTACATTTCTGAGAAATGTAACTTCATTCTTCTTTGCTTTGTAGACTAACATTCCAAGGAAAGGCTTTTGAGATCACTGGGTTGTTTTGCAGCTACTGCCAGAATCAGCCAAGGAATGAAGACAGCCTTCTCTAATCATATTGAGCCATAAATTGCTATTAACACAGCCAGCCCTTTCACAAAGGGTGCTCCAAAATGTATACACCTGTATTATATACATACATTTAACAAAGAAATTCTTGCAATGCCTCTACACATGTAGCACCACCTGGCAAAAATGCAGCTTTGTAATTTGGAAAGAAAACTGTGCTTGATCACTAATTTGGCTCAGAGCCACCTGCACTATTGACACAGACTGGGAGATGCACAGATCAAGAGCAGGCCTGCTGAGTAGGACTTAAGGACATTGCTGGACAAAAGAAAAACATTGGAATAGGGCAGCAATGCACACTTGGAGCCCAGAAAGCCAGCCTTAACCTGGGCTTCATAAAAAGAGTGGCCAGCAGGTTCAGGAGATGATTCTGCTCTGCTCCATGCTCATGAGAACCTCCTGGAGTACTGCATCCAGCTCTGGAGTCCCCACAGAAGACAGACCTTTGAGAGCAGCTGCAGAGGAGAGAGAGAACTATCAGAGGGCTAATCTTACCTGTGAGAGGAACATCTCTCATGTAAGGAAATACTCTTTTGGGGAACGCTCAGTCTGGAGAAGAGATGACACCTAGGAGACCTTACTGCAGCCTTCCAATAAAAGAGGTGGGGAGGAAGGCAGGCTTATAAGAAAAATGTAGAGGGGCATTTCACCAGGGTCTGTAGTGTCAGGACAAAGGGAAATAGTTTCAGACTCCATAGTATCCAATTTAGATGGTTTTAAGTAAGGCCTTTTTGGGGTTTTTTTTACTTTTTTTTTAACGCAAACAATGAGGTTGGTGAGACACTGGCACAGGAACAGAGAAGCTGTGGCTGCCCCATCCCTGGAAGTGTTTCAGGCCAGGTCGGATGGGGCTTGGAGCACCCTGGGCTAGTGGAATGTGTCCCTGCCCATGGCAGGGGGGATTCAAATTGGTGTAGATAAGCATTAAGGTCCTTTCCAACCCAAACCATTCTATGATTCCATAAACCATCCAACAGCTGACTGGGAAATCCCTAATATTCAAGCAAGAAACCAACACCATAAAGAGTTCTGGACTGGAGGTTTTTTGTGGGATTTCAAGGGTATTGTTTGTTGTTGGTTTGGGGTTTGTTCTTTGAAGTTCATTAAGAACAAGCTATTTTAGACAAGCAGCAGACAAAGAAGTAGTTATAGAAATTGATGTAGCATTTTATACCATATAACTGGACAACCAAACATGCTGAGCTTCACTCGCTCCATCTCTACCAACAGAAGTATTTGAAAACTCAGAATATTGAAACTGCTCTGGCTGGTGTCCTTGAAGAAGTTGATCGCAAATTATTTATTATCATAACCTGTCACCAGAGAATTACTCTTATGTAGCAAATGCACTACAGATAGACGCATTTTAGTTAAAAGCCTGAAAACTTTGAAGCATTTGGGGGATAAAATGATGATTCAAAAGCTAAGCAGTAGATTTAAATGCCTGCCTGTTGCCACATCTAACCTCTGCACCTTCAAAACTGATCTAAACAACCCAGTCAAACAGATTCCTGCCTCCACTAAAAGTCATTATTTAAATGGACTTTTGTTCCACACTATCACAAACTCTGTAGTCCATTCCACAAACACAGGATTACAGTTTTATTTGAAGGTCTTTTTCTTATTGTCAGGTTTATCCTATATCATTAGAAAGACTGAATGTTTAAATTGGCAATCACCCAAGTTATGCTTTTGCTTCTTTATGGTTGTTTGTCACCATGTTTCAAAGAAGCTCAAATGCAATTTTCAGAATTTATTACAACCTATTTTAAGTAGTGCAGAAGGTCCAATGACAAATTTTTTTTCATTTTAGTGTTTGGTATAAGATGGGCATTCACATTTAATCATATCCAATGATTACCTCAATGAATACAAATGTGTTACATTATCTTTAAATAAATGAATGTCAATATGTTCCAGGGTAACAGAAGTAATTGCATATTGATAACAGTCATTATCATAAGTCATGGTTGCTGGCAGAAAACCCACTTGTATTTTTTAATAAGGTGCAATATTATGGTCTATTTTGAGATGATAGCTTTCTATTTCCCCATACATAATACAGTATCACTTCAATATAGCTGACAGACTGTGGGAATAGATAAAAATTCAGAATGCAAACCTGCAAACTGTAAGATTTTACAGTCTTTTGAAACTAGTGTGGATAGTCCAAGTACCTCAGAAAAAGTGATATGAGGGAATCATTATCTGTGCCAGGCTGATGTACCTTCTGTTCCACTCACCACAGCAGATAATAGCAACCAGCACATTATCCCAAATTGATACAACCAGATATTTCAGACTTTGCATTGTAGCTCATTGCAGTTTGCAAAGTAATCTGAAAGACACTTGAGAAAGGGACACGTCCCGCCTGTTTTTAAGGGGCACAAAACTTTCAAGCTAACTCAGATATTCTGTCTGCATCTGTTACAGGAGAGCAAGGAAGTTCTAACATCCAATATCAGGACTGGAGGCTCCTGTTCTGCACTACTGCTCTACTTTACTGCTTTAAAGCAGCAGAAAGGCAGGACTTGTTAAAACGAGCAGACAACTGCAGAGCCCTGCAGTGTGGACAGATTATCCCCTGGATAAACGCCCAGGCTGGAGATGACTGTGCAGCAGGTTTTGCAAAGAAAGCTTCTGAAGGGTCTTACCTGGGCAAGGATTTTAATTTGGGTCAGTAGTGTGTGGATGGGCAAGGTCACAGCAAGGTCATAGCTGAGTGACTCCCTGCCACTTGGCAGCTGTGAGGCCATGCCTGGCACACTCTGCCTAGTTTTGAGTTCCACACACAAAAAGTACCAACAATCAGCCTTCAGGGGAGGCAAAAATGAGCGTGCATCTTTAATTTTCCAATGAAGCAGAGGCTTTAGATCATGAAGTGCAGAAAGACACTGAAGAAACAAGTTTTATTCGCCCTGGAGAACAGGAAGCTTGTGAGAGGTGGGTGTTGCTACTGCTCTCAGCAGCGTATAGCATAGCTGGAGAAGACATGGCTTCTACTCCTTCCCAAGATAAACTGTGAAAGGATAAGCAACAAATACTGCCTACAGCAATGGAAACTCCCATTGCATG
>VXAX01006179.1:144927-191096 GCA_013399835.1 Leptocoma aspasia | reverse complement strand
AAAACAAAAAAAAAAACCAAAAAAAAAAAAAAAAACACCACAGCACCAAACTGGAATTTCACAGTGGGAGTGGATAGACCCTGGCAAGGTGGATAGACCTGCTCATAGAGGATCCACCACCTGCAGAGATTTCCAGAACCCAAACAGCTGGGCCTGCCTAGAGCAGAGTTAATTTCCTTCCCAGCAGCTTATATAGTGCTGTAGGTTAGATTTTTGGCCAAAACAGTTCTGGTAACACAGTGATGTTGTCACTTTTGCTGAGCAGCATTGAGATGTTTTCTTTGTCACTCTGCCTCACCAGTGACCAGGCTGGAGGAGGGTGTGCAGTGGGCTGGGAGGGGACACAGCCAGCCAGGTGGCACTAGCTAGATAGTCCACATCATGGAACAGTGTGCTCAGCAGTAAGAGAGAATACAAGGGGGCTTTGGAGGGTTTGCCATTTTTGCTCAGAAACCAGTGTGCTTCAGCCTGCACACAGCAGGTGGCCAGTGACTGAATCACTTCACAGAATCACAGCATCTCTGGTGTTGAGAGGGACCTCAGGAGATAACCCAGCCAAATCCCCCTGCCAAGGCAGGGTCCCCTGGAGCAAGTGACACATGTAGGTTGGAATGTCTCCAGCAAGGGAAACTCCATGTTGTTCCTGGGCAGACTGTTCCAGTGCTCTGCCACGTTCAGTGCCAAGAAGCTCTTCCTCATGTTGAGGTGCAACTTCTTGTGGTTTAGTTTATGGCCATTGCTCCTTGTTCTGCCACTGAAAAGAGCCTGGCACCATCCTCTCAACACTTGAGGAAAAAGTTTTGAGATAGTTACATGTGTTAAATATCTTGCTTTATTTTTCCTCTTGTGGCACAAGTTTATTCCTTTCACTCTTGACACCATCAAGTCAGCCCCCCAACAGTCACAGAAGGGTTTGTGTGAGGGATTCAGAAGGAATACAGGTGATCAGCCCCAGCAGAGCTCTGTGCCATCCCTTGGGAATGCACTGCCACACCACCTTCCCCAGGAACACCCAAACCAGCACTGCAAGGAGAGCTTCACTTTTAATTATTCATAACTTCACAAGATAAATACATAATTACACTGTTTTGTCATTCCACTGCAGCCTCCTGCATGGAAAAGGAAAGTGTCAGCTCTAATTTTTCTTAGTTAGGGGCACAGGAATAAATATGTGAAATAAAATGCTCAGGCACCCAGAGAACACTGTCACCATGAAAACTTTTTTCCTCAGGTGAGGAGTGAAGCCTTGGGAGGGGCAAACAACCCCTGAGTGTTCTCCTGAACTCACCTGCAAGGAGGTACAATTAAACCTTCATTTGTTTCTATGCAACTATTCCATCAAAGCCTCAAGCCCAAAGCCTTCTATCCAGCAGCCAAAGCCGAAACTTTTAAAAAGCCAAATATTTTGAAGCGTTATCACGTAAATGCCTCAAAGGCATGCCCTGAAAGCAGCCCGCCCTGCCCCGAGCCCTCAGGCCACCACGGGCAGCACAGTGCCCCTCGGGGCACTCATCAAACACATGCTTTGGTGCTTTTTCTGGGGTTTTCATTGGGTTTGGATTTTTTCTTTTGGTTTTTAAGTTATCTCTGGCCCGGCCAGGCCCACTGGTTGCCTGGCAGCCCAACTCAGCCAGCACCCAGGGCCGGCCACAGCTGCCAATGCTTAACTTCTCTAATTAATTATGTTTCATTAACTTGCCTACTCAACATTGTTAATTCTTCATAAATAGTGTAGTTTTTCAACTATAGCCAGCACGCAGCTTACTGTTGGACAAGCTGCTCTTGTTAGAACACGGTTTGGGAACATGACTAAAACTAAGTTTTGCTAAAACAGCCTTGGTCTGTGTCAAAGCACAAAACCTGGGGGAGAGATGGATTGCTGAGAAATGGACACAAAGAAAGCAAAATTTATGGACACCAAGGACGTGTTACAGAAACCTGAGATAAAGAAGAAACTAACAAAGACAATTCAGCAATTGCACTGAAAAACTCTCTGAGAAAAAGATAATAAAAAGGCTGTAAATGTGGACTAATTAGCATGAGAATGGAGAAGTCAATAGAAGAATACTAATTAATGAACAGAATTGTGCAATTTATAGCCAACACACATTAATTTCTCTGTTTACTAAAAACACATAAATATTGAGACATTTTCAGAGTATGTACATTTGGGAAGCAACCACACACACACCAAGTCCTGTGAATAAAGGAACGCCTGCCTTCTAATGTTAACCTTAATTTGATTTGTCCCGACATTTTTGGTGAAAACAGAGCACCACCACAAATTAAGAGCAACAGTGTACTTACAACTTCAAGGTCGAGCTGCTGGCCTTCCTTCAAGGAGGAAAGGTGCGCTCCTGCGTCCCCCATCCTTACTCCTGGAGTAGCTGTGCAGAATGGAGCAGCCCCTCTGTTGGGGCAGCAGTTATATTAAGCAGAGTTAATTGGGACCAGCTGTGGTGCTGCAGCCACACCTGAAGATTATCATTGTTAATTGGGTGCAGTCAGGCCAGGGCATGTGTTGGGAGAACCTTCTGGAGGGGCCAGAAGGATTTGGTGGACCTCAGTCTCTATTTGGGGTGCCCCCATCATGCTGGATGTGCAATTGGGGCTCACCTAAATGCTCAGCAGCCTTGGAAAGCATGGCAGGTGTTAGGGCTTCAGAAATGGTTCTGAATTGGGGTGATATGAAGGAAAGTCACCCCTTCCCCTGTGCCTTTCTTGTCCTTCACAGAAATAATGTGATTCCTGAGAACACCAGCAGCCTTACAAAGCCTCCAGGATTCACCACAGACCCAAATTGTCCACACGGGAGATGTGGAAAATATTTCTCTGACATCCACCAAAAGATACAGCTTCTACGAGGGAAGAAAGGTCAACAAAAATGTGTCCTTCAGTAACCAGTTGTGACTGAGCACATGCACTTATAAAAAGCCCTCACTATTTGCATGCTACTTGTTTTTAATGTTTTAGGTCTGGCAATGTTGGTAATTAGTGCAAGTGTACTGTAAAGTCAATTTGAAAGTGGGCATGTAAAAATACTGAATTTGTAATATTTTGCTGCTTCATGAAGGGCATCTAATTTGGACATTGAACACTTTTGCAGTGAGTAAGCACTTCTGTGAATTTCAATACACGTCGTTTCCCACAGAGTGAAATTTTTATGGAAAGTTGCACAATTCTGAGCTGCAAATACCGTGTGTGCTTAGTTAGCAGTTTTATGAGCAGCCAAGTTGAGGTTGCTATCAGGTATCTTTTTTTTTTTGTTGTGTGCTCTTCTTTAACTTCACAGCAAGTATAAAGGCTGTTTTTAGGAGAAAATCGTCTTTCCACTGAGAATTAATCTTTTTTGGTATGCTCTCTATTTCTGGCTTTCACTGTTCTGCTGCTGTCAAAATCCAGGTTCTCTACAAGGTGACTGACACATGGAGTACCTCTTCCTTCCCTTGATTTTAATAATAAAGAATCTACAGACATAATGACTTGTTTACGGTTTTGTGCATTTTCTGTTGAAGGAATTTTTACTTTTATATGACTATTCTACTCCAATTTAAGGCTGAAATAGAGTCACACTGTTAAAACTATCCAATGGGGGCCAAAGAAGTGAATACCTCTCTGGTCTTATAGTCTATTTCCTACCATTTTCAGGGTCCTCAAGATTTAAAAGGCTTCTCAATTAACTGTAGTAATTCTGAAATTTGACAAAATTGCCATAGAAAGTTCGGTGAAGGTCCGTACTCACTGAAAGCAAAAAAGGAGAATGAGACTAACGTTGATGGTATTTATAATTCACTTGGGTACAGTGGCAAAGCTATCCTTAATATTGATCAGCATAGGAGAAGTTATGTGACACAAGGGGATTAAAGCAGAAAAGGTTATAATTTCAAAGGAAATGTTGAAGATGAGGTTGTTTATATTCAACAGGAGACATATGAGGCAATATTTAAAAAATAACGATATTTCAGTTATTATATTTTGATTATTTCCATGCATCTCATAACACTGCAGATTTGGCATCTGTCTCTGTACTTACACAGTGAAACTATATTATAATGTGAGTTCTCCAAATAAAATAAATCCTAATTGGGGAGGGCGAGGGCGTGGTACAAATAGCAATTATAACGGATTTCCTGTGTGGAGGGCTGGTAACTCTGTTACTGAGTGATGTAAATCAGAATTTAGTTCAAGCTTCTGTTCTCCATTTCTAAACCCGTTACCTCCCACTGTGGCAGATGTGAATACATATGGGAGAAAGAACAGAACGGATCAGATCCATCAAGTGGGAGGACAGGAACAATGTACATATTGATCTATTACATGTAACCACAAAGCAAAGAATTTTCACATGGAACAGGAACATATGTATTTGTTTCATATATGACATACTTGCATTTTTAATAAGCATTACATTTAAAATCATGTAAAGTAATAGCACATGAAGATATGTTAAATGAACAACAGAAGTTATGTCACCAGGTATTCTTTAAATCAACATATTCTTTTTTAGCTTTATAGCTAAAATATAATTCAGAATTTTTCTATGTTTGAGCTTAGAGTCCTTTAAATATACTTAATAAGAACTGAAATAAGAAATAGGGCATGGTAGAACTTTTTATTTCTAATTCTCCATCCCTGCCCTGTCTGTATTCTCACTCTTAATGCCACTAGTACTTTTCACTTTTTAGAGTGACTGGTTTCCTGGAATGCATTTTCCAAGAGGAGTTTGTGGTAACTGTTATGGTGGGAACTTGTTTTTGTTTCTGTCACATAGTAAAAAGTTACCTTTACAACAAAAGAGCTGAAGTCATGATGAAAAATCATCCAGAAAGTTTCTGAATTATAAAAATATGTAAATTATGCAAAACCAAGTCTTGCCTGAAGGGTGAGAGACAGGAAGCCTTAAAGTAAGTTGACACAGTTTGTGAAGTGACAGACAGGCCTCGTTCTTATGCAGTATTTAAAATGGTAAGAAATTCAAAGAAAAAGGCCTATAGTTAAACTGAAAATCACACATCTCCACAAATCTGAAGTAAATGTTTCCTGGGATGATTGCTTTGCTGGTGTGAATGTCCACCAGCTTGGCACGTGAGAATCACCCCTGTCTGGTCAAAAGTTTAATGGAACATGGGTTTTATTAATATTTCCACCAATATTTCCCATATTTTTCTCATATCTACACTAAGCAGAAATAGGAATGGAGCTGCTAAATTGTTCCCTCTCTCTGTGTTGTATTTTTCTGCAGATATCCTCGGAAAGGATTCGCTGCTGCCATAAAAAACTGCTATTGATGATGGAAAATGCATTAGATCAAATTATTCCTTCAAAATGGGCACAGCCTTGCAGAGAAAAGGACAAAGGTGCTGCATGGAAGTGGAGGATGTAATTCTTGATGCCCAAGATGATGGGAGTGGATCCTAGCAGGGAGGTGCACCCATTCACCTGCCCGTTGTGTTGTGTACCAGTTTCATTCCTGTTCCTGGGAGCAGGAGTAACCGGCTGGAAATAAGAGAGAAGTGGCAGAGCTTTCCAAAGGTGGTGGGAGTTCTCATCACCATGACAAGAAAATGGGAGAAGAAGGGAGAGGTTAAAACCCTCTTACAGCTGTCCCCTCTCTAGAGAATGTCTGCTTAGGCCAGTGTGCTGTTTTACACAATTTCCAAGGACTAGAGTATAATCAGTGCTGAAAACTGTTTAACATTCACCTGAAAACAGTTATTTGCATGCAGGTTCATATAGGAGCTTGAGATCTTCACCACTGTGCTCAAGAGTATGTAAAGAAACACCAAAAACTTGATTACTGGCCTAGAGAGAAAAATAAGCACTTAAACTACTGAGTTCCAAATATCCAATTTGGAATTATAACTGTATTCCTAGAATTTAGAAAACTGGTTCAAGGGGGAGTAAATCGGGTTTCCTGTGAGTCCGTCCTTGTAAAGCTTAATAAATTATGTATTCATTTCATTTTCTGAGTCACTCTAATGGTTTTGCAGCATATTTGCCACAAAGGAGAAGTTCAAAAGAGGGCTGCAACCTTTCACAAGATAAAAAGGAGAAAACTTGAAACGGGGAGGAAAAAGTAAATCCTTTAAATATATATATAATAGATATATTTTATACATACTTTAAATTTTGTCTATATATACATATACAAGGTGTAAGTCCTGAGGGCTGTATCTGCAAGCAAAATCCTTCAGTTTAACAGCCAGTACAGAGCTGCCATTCTGACACTCTATGGAAAAGATGGCCCTTTTTGCTGTACATTTTATTACAGGAAAGAAGAGAAATCTGCATTCTGGATGGTCACTGGACAGTTTCCAGGGCTACAGTAAACTATGCTACCTGAAAAAACCCCAGAGGACAAGAGTTCATATGTCCTTGGAAAGCTCAAAAGTAGTCTAAACCTAGTAGTGACTTAGAAACAGAGAGGAGGCAAAAATGAAAAACAAATACAAAAGGTAACTACATCTAGAGCATCTCAGTTCTATGGAAAAGTGATTTTTTTGAGATGCTTTCAGTCCCTCATGCACATGGTAAATTATTTATTAATATAACCTGGTATAAAATTATGTGAACGAAAAAAAGACAAAATTAAGGCCATGGTAATCAGTTATCAAATGTTAACTATCTAGATTTTCAGTGGATTTTTTTTTTAATGATATTAAGTGCCTAGAAATTGTTGGGTTCAATCATGTCTACTCAGGACTAATTTTTTTGTCAAGACACAGCATAATAAATACTTAGCAGTCCTGAATTAAATGTCCATATGTCAGATTGCTGTTCCGTTTGCTATCAGCTGCTGTTTATTTGTTCAGAAGCCTGTCAATACTCTTCAGAGCTTCTATTACCACCTAAATTTAAATTCTTTACACATCTGTAGATTATTTATGCTGTCTAGAGGAAAAGATGTAGGACCTTCAAAAGACTCTTCATAGCAAGAACTTAGTTTAGCCTTGTGGCCTGTCCTCTCTATCAGTCCTATGATAACCTGAGGGGAATCATTCTTCCAATTTAGACATTTGAGTTGGTTGCCAAATGGCAAGAAGGATAAATATCCTTGTTTCTCGTCTTTTTAAATATTTCCCTCAGGATCTCATTTGTTCTTGGGGGTAGTTTACTATTTTAAAAGTAGCAGGATTAAGCCTTTAGCTAAAAACAAAAGCAAAGTTACAGAGAGAAAGAATTTGAGAAAGAATAATATATTAACATGACAAATAATTTAGCCATGTTTCTCTTTGCATTTTAACCACTTCTTTATAGCTAATTAAATCAGAACATTTGGTTGTACTTTTTAGTAAGATACTGAGTTTTTTAATCTGCCCTCTTTAAATTATCAATTTGAATGGTTAGACTGTAAAAAAACTTGTGTGTTTCATCCTGAAATGATCTTCAAGTTAAAATAGAAGTCAGTAAGGGCACTTACAATATAAACCAATCCACTCTAAGGATACCAATTTGTGCCTTTTTCATTCACCTGGTAAAAAAAAAAAATATATAAATGTTCAGAGGAAAAGTGATGGTTTGGTTCTTGCCAATTCTGCGATTCAGAAATTTCTAAATCTCACCTCAGTTCTCTTCCAGACCATTTCTTCTATTATTTCTTGCAGCTTTTCCAGTTTCTAATTTTCCACATAAAGTTGTATTTTCATTAATAGATATGACACAAAGTGGAGGTTTAAATAAAGTAACTACAGATAGCAAGCACAAATTTTTAACAACAAAGGTAATTGACCGGTCAAACAAGCTCAAATTAACTGTAGAGTATTTCAAGGCTTTATCTTCAAAGCAATGCTGGGAGAGGTGTGTTAGGACAATAGTGACTATTAAAACCAGAGCATAAATTCAGCTGTCCAACCTCAGTTAGGGTGTTTGATGTTCCTAACACAAAGGTATCAGGGTAAACATGGGAGCTTGTGCTTGACTAAAACACAGACAAGATGATCTATATGTCTTGTTCATCTCTATAGATACTTGATATCTTAAAGTCATCAAAGCAAATGCTTCAGTCATAGCAAACTGCTGAAAATTAGAATTTGGAATGTGAGCTCCAGCACTGCCTTCTACATCAGCAAATTACATACATTATTTAAATGGGCATGCATATTTTTATGTAAGTGTTACCCACGCTACTGCTCCATGGATTTAACCCCATGTTTGCAAATCACATGACTGGCAGAGTTCATAATCCCAAAATCACCAAGGGCCCTAAAGCTTTGCAGTAGACTAACAGGGCAAGACACCACCACAGAAATAAATAAATATATAATGAACCACGCAGAAGAATTTAAAACTTAAACTATATATATATACATATACTTGAACTTTCCTAAGGCTTAGAGCCAACTGAGCAGAATGTTAGCTGGCATGAATCCAGATGGTGCCCCAATTTCTTTAAGGAGATGCCAGTGTCTAGCCTGGTGTATCTGTTATTATAAGAATAAAAAGAGGACAAATATTAAGCCCTATTAAAGTAGGGGCCCCCGAAGTGATTAAGTGAAACAGCACACAGTGTTCCTTCCATGTGCTAATTTGCAGCAGAAATTTCTGTTCCCTCCCCTCTTTTCTAATGAGAACTACTTCTTTCCATGACTAAAGGGAGTGCAGACAGCAGAATAGTCCTGGAAATAGCAATTTAACCTCTTGCTGATTCAACAACAATTCAGCTAAACAAGTGGAGTCTTCAAATGCACTCATCTATGAGGAAAATTGCTTCCCTTAAACACTTACTGAAAGGTCTGGGGGAAACCATGTGTATTCTTAGCATGGAAATCCCCCCTTATTTACATTAAATACTCCTTGCTCATCTCTGCAGAGATGATGTTCATATTGGACTAGAGGCTGATAAAATATTTTTCGTAAGATATATTTTAATTACTTTACCAGATATGTGTAACATATTTCGATTTTAAAATATTAGTTTCATTACCAACTTTTGTGAAACATTTATTGCACCTATATTTGTAATAGATCTCAAGAGAAAGTAAGAAGAAGAAAGAAACATAAGGGGTCAATGGAAAGTGAGAAGATTGAAATCCATCTGATAGAACTGAATGTAGGACGAAAGGTTAATTTAGACATCTGATATCTGGCCCAGAAATGTGTAAATTAGGAGAGCAGAACTCCTTTTATAAAGGCATGAGGTTGTTTCTTTAGACATGAATAGTTCAGTGTGCAAAACAGTGGTTAACGGGGCATATAATTTCAAAATCCTGCTTCCACAACAGATGGCTTTATTTACCCTGTTTAGAAAGTTGACATGGGGAAATCTTCCACTGGAAGCACAGTTGTGAGTGCTGCAAAATAATCAGATGTGGGTCAAAAATCAGATTGCCCTAATACTTGGACCCAGTGTTTATGTAAGATTGTCATAATCTGTCCAAAGCAGGAAAAGATTCAGATAATTAAATGTATTTAGTGTGTGATGTTTTCCCTCCTAAAATAATTGTGACCAAGTCTCAAGTTTGGCAAGTCTCACTGTTTGTTTTATACAGACATTTGCTGAACAGGATAATCAGGATCTTGGGGCTTTTCAGAAACAGAAATTAGGACAATCTTAAATGCAATTCTTTAAAAGTAAGAGTATATTGCAGGGGCTGGCAAGCTGATTAATGTTACCTTGGGGTTTATAGCTTGATTAGCTATAAATTCTGCAGTGCTGCTGCAACAACAGCAACACAAAATTATATGTGGGGTTTTGGTTTTGGTTTGGTTTTTTTTTTTTTAATTGTGGCATTAATTTCTCTGTTTGATTCTCCCATTTTTCTTATACTGAAAGTTTGTTGACTCGCTGATGTTCACACTGTCCAAGCTGTGCCTGGCTCAAGCGACCCAGCCTGGCATCTTGGCTCCATTGCAAGCTGGCTGCAGGGGGAAGGGTTTCCTGTGTTCACAGCAGATGTTCTAAACGGCCTCCAGGGCATTCTCACTGCAAAAAACAGGAGAACAGGACAAAATCTACCGTTTCTAACGTATATACCAAGCAGCTGGAAGCTTCCCAGACTTTCCGTGTGCTGTGGAGGTATTTTGCAACATATCAGTGTCAGAAGTTGCTACTTCAACGCTTTCAGTAATGATTTCCAAGGAAAGAACAACTCCAGAAGTCAGGAAAATGAATGGGTTAAGTGCTGTGCAAACTGTGTGTCGTTTGACAAAAAACTAACTCTTTTGAAGTGTTAATTTGGAGAATCTGTCTCCCAACTCCCTAAGTTTAAAAGGCAGATAAAGCACTCTGGTAGTGATAGATTTTTGAGATAAGATAATGGATAACAAGGCTTAAACAGAATAGTCCTTTTCTTCTTTTATTTTGGATATGGCATAAATTTCTTCTTAGGAAGACTTGGGGGCCACTAACAAAAAACATTTTTCTTTGGACAAAATTTAATTTTTAAAAAAGGCAGACAAATCAATCAATGGATATTGTGGACAAAATACTTCGATCTTGCCTCCATCAAAACAGTGGATGAAATTGGAGGGGGCAGGAGGGAAGGAGGGGAAAGAAAGGAAAAAACAAGACACTACTTTTTCACATCTCTAACAATACCATATATTTTACTTTTGAATTTTTTCCTGACCTGAGTATTGTCTCCTCAAGGAAGTGAAGTTACTTAAATTGCTCCTGTATGTGGTTTTTCTATTAATACCACTTTCAAGCAGCCTTCCTGCAGAGTTTGATTCTGTGTCTTTCCTCGGCCACATCTGCCCACTGTGTGAAGGCAGATGTGCCAGATCAGTGACATTGAGGAAAGGCAGGACACTGACACCACGTTAATTCTCTGTGGCCAGGCTCTGTGCATGGGGTGCAGTGGGGCAGTGACCCTCCTCCCCACAGTGGTCCCTTGGAAGGGCACGTGCTGGGCAGGGACAGCTTGTCACAGCACCTGTGCAGACTGAAGGCACCTCTGCACATCTTTGTCTGCCATAATAGACTGCAATCTCTGCTTTATGGGCAGAAAATGTTTTTTTGTTGAAAAAATTGATCAGTGTGGTTGTGAAAGTAGTCACAGAAATGACTGTATTCTGAGGCTCATGAAACCGTTTGGGTTTGTTCAGAACAATAACTCCAATCATGTACCATTGCTACAGCGAAAGCAAATTTACACTAGGTCCTGCTGCAGAGAGTGTGGTTGTGGTTTTCATGAGCTTTATATCAAAACCAAACTTCTGTGTTTGATTACATGGGTCTTTTCTGGATAATGATAAACAATTAATAAATAAGAGCTTCAGTATTATCTCATTAATAGCTTTTTTCAAAAGCACAGAATTTTGTTAGACTAGCATTGTGTCCGTGCACATAAAAATTCAGAAGACAATTCATTGATTTAAGATCCCTAACCTAACATCTGAAAGAGCCCTGTGGGAGGTGTTTGATGGTTTGAGATGTGCTTATAGTGATGGATAACTACTTCAGGCACTGGGCCTCCCAGGGTGTGTTATCATCCTGAGAAGTCAGGGTTTGTGGAAGGTGAGGGTGGAAAGTCAGGTCCCTGTCAATGAGTTCATCCCTCCTTGCTGGACTCACTGTCCTACCTGCTGGGACTTTCCTTCAAAGAAAGCACTTAGCCTTGCCATGACCTGGCCCTGATCTCTTATTTAGACATGAAAACAGGCAGATATTTTCAGGCTGATACAGTCAATCCTTCCAGCAATGTGCACCTGAGGCAAAACACCTGAGCTGTCTGTGCTGAAGGGATGTGACACGGAACACATCTGCCTGTGATCAGGGAGTTATAGAGACCCACAGGTGTAGGGTTTTTTTTTAGTTTAACAAGAAAAAGCTTAGATTTGAAAGAGAGAAGACAAACATTAGAATTGTTTTCAATCATTTAAGCTACACAGTTCTCACTTGAGAAGCTTTGATCATGTATAATCCAGTTGACAGGCTGACTTGTAACCAACCTCACATACATTATGTTGCAATGCTGTGGCACTAGTGCATGACAGAACTTTATTTTCCATTAATTCATCCTTTGCTGGAAATATAAACACTCTATATGCTTAATAGCCCAAAAAATGAATAGTATTGCTTTTTTAAATTGCCTGCTAATGAGAATTTTGCTTGCTATTAAAGAAATCTGAGTGCCTGAGGACCATCTTTCAAATGCTGACACACCTATTTTCAACACCAACAGTGCTGAACAATCAAAACAAAATTATCCCAGCCATTACTTTTAGTAAAAGCAGCCATGTTTTTTAACTGTTCAAAATGGATGTTTACAGCATCTGTGAACCACAACTGATTCTAAAGTAGCTTTTCCCTGAACTTTTGAACATATCTACTCCAGTAGAACATCCATGGAACAGGCAGTTGTTTTCTAAGGAAAAAGCCTGTTGTTCTAAGCTGGTGCCAAAAAAAAAAAAAAAAAAAAAACCCACCAAAAACCAAAAAACAAAAACCAACAAGAGGTGGGAAAGTCTGCATTGAGCTGAGTCATAAAATCCATGCAAATACAGGGCCAGGCAGAGCTGTTGGCATTTGTAGGAAGAACCAGTTTCCCCAGGCAGGGATGCTCTGACTGCAGGAGGGGGGCTGAACACATGCTGGTGTGTGGGAAAGGCTCCTAAAAATCCAATCACACCCAGGGTACCTGGCTCTACTAGCAAAGAAGAGGTATTTGTAAGAGCTTCTGTGTACTAACAAATCACCTCATCAGGAACAGCTGAAAGCACAACTGTGCACTCCAAAGAAAGAAGGGAATTTATGCTGTTATCAGTTTTGCAGAATATTAACTAAATCTGGATTATCCTACCTGTGGTTTTTCATGTATGCTTGTAGGAGCAAGAGCTTCATGCGGTCAGAATCTGAAAGGAAATAGTTGCCCAGAGTTGTTGATAAAAATCTTGTGTCACAGGATTAAAAACCCTTCTTCCCAGTTTTGCAAACTTAAAGCATTACAGGAGAAACAGAACAATTCCTTATCTTACTTTCACACATAAGTAAGGACTTCTGATAGCTTCTGGTGACTGATATAATACACCTGTGGAAGCTGGATTTAAAGTTTAGTGCAGTTTGAATAGTTGGATTTTTTTCTTCCTATTTTCTACTTTCTTTTCCTGTGCTGGGAAATAGGAGGGGGGAATCCCTTCAGCTTATTCTAGATATAAACCTTAAACTTCAGGGTATTTTGGAAAACTTTAAACATATATAGAATGTGGCACTGATGAAGGAAATAGCTGAACAACCTGTTGAAAAATGTTAGGATTATTTCTATGTAGCAACAGTGAAAGAGAAAATGTTTGCCCAAACTTCTAGGTCTAGTGTCTGCTTTTTGTAGCTGCTTATAGATCTGTGATAAATTCTTTGGCTTGTTATTAAACTTTAAGTCTGTCTGTAGTTGTGTGTAGTTTTTGGCTGACCCTAATAATGTAAAGAACATTTCCCTCCCCATGGAAGGGGGTTTGGAACTATATGATCTTTAAGGTTCCTTTCAACCCAGATTATTCTGTGATTCTAATGTAAAAAAAGGCTTACAAAATTAATGGTTCTGTGTTTTCCATCATATTGGGGAAAGAGATCATATGAATAGGGGCATACTCAAACATAAAATATGGCTAAATAATCTCGATCAGAAGTCATATTTTCATTATATTCTAGTAGGATACAGAAATACCACATCAAAAATATTACATTTTGTCCTTCTGACGTCCTGTGGTGGTATTCTGAGAGAGAGCTGGAGAGCTACAGGCAGTCGTGGGTGTATTTGTCATTGTTCCATTCTAATTCTGTGTTGACATGGACAAATAAAAGCAGGACGGAAATTAAGTTTAGGGGGAAAGAAAAGTTTACCTCCACTCAGTTCTAAGTAGAGATATATTGACACCACAAAACCTTCTTTGCTGGCACCAAGTGCAGTCACTGATGGAAAGGTGTCTTTGTTGGACAGCCAGGAAGGGAAGTCATGGACTGAGTAATGATCTGAGGTGACACACTTCAAAATTAAAGATATTAAAGAAAACAATGCTTTCTATATTATTATTTATACTGAAAATAAGTTGAAAGTAATGCAACATAAAATTATGTGGCTTTTTAAAAAAGAGTTGACTGAAGATGCATTTGTAATGATACAACCTGGGTTTTTGCACAGCCAGTGAAGTTTTATATCAAACATCTAATAATGTACCTATTGGAGAGGCCCAAGTATCATTTAGGAAACTCTATATATTCCCAGCACACCGCTGAGAATAGTGTAAAGAAATACTTTCTCTCCTGGCTTAATTTCCAGCATATCTGTTTGCAGGAACTGTGCACTACTTCATTATGTATAAATACATTTTTTTCCCTATGGGCAATCACCACATAACACATAGTGGCTGCAAGCCTTAACTATACATAAATAAATAGTCCCATAAGGACCTTCTACAGAGATTATATTTTCTGATATTCAAAAACACATTCTCCTGCTCTTTCGTTAGAGCTCTAATTTCATTTTCACCTAAAAATATAGGACAAGGAACCAAGCCAGATCCTCACACATTAGGAAACCCATGCATGCCCACAGTACATGGAATTACTGGCTCAGAAAGTCACTAGAAAGGTGTCCAGCCACTAACTTTTCATTTGTTGTATCAGGATTTGATGGCAATCCATATGTACCAGGCATGAATTGTAACTGCAGAGTAACCTTCTTGACTGCTCTGCTTAATATTTTGTCCATTTCAGTGCTAGATAAAATGCAAATTTGAAGAACCAAGCCAAAAATTTTATTTTATTTCAATGGGAAAAGTGTTGTTTTGCACATTGTACAGTTACAGACACAAATGGATGCGTGGTATAAACTACAGACATCACAGAGCCCTGCATGAAAAGAGTTTACAATTACTTTGCTTATCTGCTATACTGCTGTCTGGAACCAAGATGAAATACTAATTATAAAAGACTTTAAAGTCTTGCAAGAATGAAGAGGAATAGGTCTCCCTGGTACCTGGTACCTGTTTCTAAGGGTAAGGAAATTGAAATCTGTCTGCTGAGTTCTGTCCTTGCAACCTGGTTGCCTAATAGCATCCTGTAGGGCTGTGAAGAGGTACAGATGGTAATAAGCTGAGCCTCAGATTAAAAATATGTACAATATGAGGAGAGACTACACAAATTGAAATTCCATCATTTTAAAATGATTTGAGGAGGAAGGCAGTGTTGTAATTAAAGTACTTACATTTTTGAATAGGATAAATGAGGTCTACTCAAGTTGCTGTGTGCACTGCAAAAAAAACCCAAAAAATTAATGTTAATTAAATAAAAAAAAAACTTACAGCAGGTGTTTTTAACTACTTTTTCATGTACAGAGATATAGTGAAATAGCTGCTGTATCAAACAATGGAAAAATTAGCTCATTCAACAAAGAACTAAAAAGAAAAGACACCAGCAATAGGCTATAGAAGGAACCTGGAAGTATTATTTTTAGATGCCTGAATTATAGCCATTAACAAAATTCTTTTTCCAGCTCTCACTCTGCCTTTAGTTTCCATAAATTAATAACACACATTCTGGCAGAAATAGAACTATGTTGCACACTTGCCTCTGAAAACAGAGGTGAAACACATTCTCTGAGCCAAACAAATAAATCCACGCTCTCAACATCACAACTCTAATAACAGTCTGTGAAAGCCAGTGTTTGTTTCAAGCATTCCTGTTTGTTTTACACTAAAGTCATATAATGCAATTAATGCCCACTTTAAAAGATTTAGAAGACTAGACACAGTCTTCTCCAGAAGTGATGGCAGTTTTCATGAACAGTGTAATTTTCAGTACAAAAGAAAAACCAAATCACTGCTTTAATGACAGAGTATATATATTGAGATTAAATGCAGCAGGTCAGCAAAGCCTGCCTGGATTTCAAAAGAACAGCTCACAAACTACGATTTTAAGAGTAGAGTGAACTTTCCTTGACTTTTCCATTGTCCCTGCACAACGCAGCAGGAAATGTTCCCTTTGGCTCACATACCCCTCTTTGTACATCTACTACCCAACAGATACACTAAACAACAAATTCAGCAAATACTAAACAACATCAAACACTGTTCAGCAACTGTTTTCCAGTTTTACCTAACCATAAGTCAGCCTTTTCCATGCAATTAAGTCATGGAAGAATGGAAGCAATGCCAACAGCAGCTGCCTTATGTAGCTCACTTCAGATCTTTGCCAAGGTGAAGAATTTTGCCAGTCATAATTCACAGAAGGGACGATGGTGCTCCTTCCAGGAGTTGAAGCCCTGTGGTCAGACACTCATGGTGTAGCACTGCCTCTGTCATCACTGGCCTTCCATACCACATCCAGCACTGCTGAAACACAGAGACATTTCAAATGACAACTCCCCAGAGTCCTTCTATGAAGGACTCCTCTTTCCCAAGATCAGTGATGATGTTCTGACAGGCAGAGCACTTGGATACATGTAGTGCATATAATAATATGCAGGCCAAAAGAAAAATTCAAACTATTCAATAGAAAATTAAGTTCTTAAACTTTCCAGTTTTCCCTGAGAGACAAGTCAAGATGTTCTGTTGCCTGAAGGAGACCAAGAACATCACTGTGATGTTTGTGTGTCTTTTGTTTTATTCCTCTAAACAATTCCTACCTGACACATCTTAAAAGTCATTACAAACAAAATCTGAATACCCAAAGGCAGAGCTGAACTTCTGTGTCAGAGAGCTCTGCTCAGGCCATGCCCTCAGACAGTACTAACTACACTCCTCAGACAGCTCCTGTGTCACCAAAGAGCAAGTGTTTCTTCAGTGTATGGCTCAGAACTGGCTCAGAACATTTCACCAGCAGCACAACTGCTGTCGAGTCTCCATCCGTGGAGATACTCAAAAGTTATCTGGAGATGGTTGGAGGAGACAACCTCCAGAGGTACCTTCAGCCTCAAGCATTCTGCCATTCAGTAAGGTCTCACAGTAGAACTATTATAGGCTTAATATGCTTTAACAGGTTACATGAAGCACTTTTTTGATGGTGGACAAAAGACTGATGCTGAAGATGGCGGCGAGCATCAGCAGTTTATTATCTTTTTACACTTTTTACAACTTTTTACAATTTTTCCTATATCACATGCATAACGTGCGCCCCTTTTTGCATTATCATTGGCTAACAAACTGTGTGCATGCACCTTCTGCCCTCTTGTAATTGGCCAAAAATTTCTCTCTTTCTTGTTGTAAATGTCAACACACACCCACATTCCATGCTTCTTCTCCCTCAAAGTTGTTTACCTGGCTTATTCAAGGACACAGCTGCAGCTCATCAAGGCTGAGGCTGCCAGCAGCCCCGTTCCTATTCTCCTACACACTTTATACTGGATTTCTACCCATAGATTATATGTTTCTTCATTTTTCAGGGTCTTAACTTCTGTCTTTCTTCTCCATTCTAATCTTCAGTAATGCACCCGGGGCGTCTGCAAGGCACACCTGGGTTGTATGAATCAAGTACATAGAGACCACCTGAAGTTTAGGCTTCCTCCTATGGAGCAAGGTACCTTGACTCCTTGAGTGATAATCTTCAAGTCATTATTCCGATGAATATTATTCTTCAGGTTTCTTCGTGAGAAGTTTTTTATGTGCAATCAATTTCCCCTTTATTTGCTAGTTTTATTTTAAGTTGCTAAGAACAGCAGGAATATAAACAGGAATAAAGGTCCAGCGGTACCTTTGCCTGCATTTGGACAAGCTGATTATGTGCCATCTGACTCCTAAATGGGATCTTTTTCTAGCTCTCCAGAAGAATTTAAAAATCTTCCCTTTGCCTTTCAAAACAACTCTGTGAACAAGGATTTCAGCTTAAACCTTAAAGATCATCCCATTTCAACTCCCCTATCTTAAGCAGGGACAACTTTCACTAGGCCAGGTTGCTCAGAGCTGCATCCAGCCTGGCCTTGAACACTTCCAGGGATGAGGCATCTGCAGTGTGCCATATATGTGAGCCCCTCACTTGTGGCTGCTGCCCTCGTGTTGAGTTCCAGGGATGCAGAGCAATGCCACCTCTCTGGTACAGCTTGGCAGAGCAACCAGCAGGTCAGCACACCCCCAGAGGCAGGTTTTGAATACAGGAAAGCAAACATGAGGGCCAAAAGAGAGCCATGGACTAGCAGGGATTTTTTTGCAGGCTCCAAAATGTTCCTGTTCAGGTGAAAATGGCAACGCTGGCATTGTTTTCTTGCCCCGAAGTAGCTGATTTCATCTCAGTGTTACACAGTCCTAGAGGAACTGGAAGGGTGAAAGCAGGAGGTAACTTTAAAAAGGAAAGATTTTGTATTTTCAGGCTAGAGTTTATTGCTTTGTTCTACACCATCAATTATACATATCATGCATATGATCTGACAGTTTTATATGCTTTGCATCTTAGGTGAGTCTTTTCCCTGGGAGGGAAGAAAGAGAAATTAAAAATTTGCCAGGGTTAAGACTCAGGAGGAGAGCTCCCTTGTCAGGATATATTTTTTTTTTAAGTCTATACAGTTGCTGAACACAATTTTCAAAGCAAAAATTTGTGTCTAAAACTCAGATCCTAAAACTCACACTACAGAAACTTAAATAAGAAGCTTGATATAATGCCGAGCAGCCAGTAATCCCAGGAATGCCAGAGAACTGCTGAATGCTGTGCAGGCTGAAAAATCAGACTAGCAAACTGCAGATACTACATTTGCAGGTTTTCATGAAGATACAATTGTTGAAAATTCTCTCATTAGTTGGAGAATAGACCTGTGGTTATCTTACAGGAGGAAAAGGAAAATGGATAATTTAGATTTAGATGCTGAAAATGAAGTCTAGGAATACTTGCTTCCTGCCTAACTCTCAAGGTTTTGAAACTTCACCTCTAAAGCGGCCATATCATTTTTCCCACCATTTCTGCTAGGCTCTGAAGGTCTCCAAGGGCCCAATTCCTTTACTATGTTTATGAAATGTATATGCCCAGATGCTGCTTTGGTGTACATCAGAATACTGTCACACCAGGCTGGGGAACACAGGTAAGGGCTAAATACATATTTCTTAAAAAGAAGACTGTATTGTTAGAAGAAAAGTCCATCTTAGTCGGTCACATCCTTATCCTCCCTCCCCCCATCCCTGCAGCATGTCTTTGTTGGCTGCCCATCCCTCATAACCTGGCCTGTTGGTGCCCCAGGCAGGCTCTATGCTTTAATGCCTTCTTCCACCCACATAACCACCAGTGGAATAACGTGGCTCCATGATTTTGGTCAAAGGGTGGCTGTGAGCTTGGGATCCTTTGCTTGGTTTTCAACCTTAAAACTGAGGAGACTTTACCATTAAGACTTGGCCGAGCACCTTCCTAGCACATCACACAATGGCCCTGTCTCAGCCAGTTTCAAGCTTATTAATTTATGGGAGAGATTTTAGCCTTCCCAAATGTACCATCTATTAATAGGCAGCTTGATGATCAGCAGGCTCCTGCCCTGTAACTTTGATTTAAGCACCTTTCCCTCGCCGCGGCCGAGGAGCAGCGCTGGAGCTGCCCAGCACCGTATCCCAGCTCCCGCTTTGCTGAGCCCATGGCTTCACACGGGCAGCAGTCACTCCTCACAAGAGTTTGCACTTCTTCCCTGCACCCTGAAGCCTTGTTTTTGGAACATCTAACGTCAGCCTTCTGTGGCTGACCCTCGCTGTATTTAACAAGTATCTTTTGTTTCAGCAGCTTCTCTGCTAATCTCACACTCGGGTGCGATCGCTGCTGACGAGGTGAGCCCCTTCATGGAGCTGCTGCTGCACAGGCCTCAGCTTAAATGGAAGTGGCAGCACTTCAGCAGGGCCTAACGTACATTCTTTGACAGGATATAGATTCCCAAGGAGAAGTCATTCTTGCTGCTGTCAGAAAACACTGCTTTTTTCAAACATCAGCACCATATGGCACTGCCATCAATAGAGCAACTGCTACCACCATCTACTGGCAAGCACCTAGAAGGGAAAGAATAGAGGGTGGATATTGCCTTCAGGTGGGTCTAAGCAGGGGAAAAAAATAAGAAATACAGGATATGATCATCTTTTGTATGTCACCAGCCAGTACTGCACTAGTGACAGCTCTCCAGTTGCGTTGGTAGGGAAGAGCCTCAAGAATGGGCTGCAAGGTAAAGCCTATTTGTTCCCTGCAGCTTGTGGATGGTACATCACTGTTCAGTTCTGCCTTGCAGCAGCAGAAAGCCTGGCTAATCTGCTCTCTGCACTGTCTTTACTGGGAAAACATCACTAGGATGTGGTGCCACAGGAAAGCAGAGAGAGCACCACATCTGAGTGCTCGAAACACGGAGACCTGACGGAAAATTTGTGTATCTGAGCAGAATTCAGGATAGATGGAGCTGTGTCAGCATTACAAAGTAACTAGGAATTACAAGATAGTTTAAAAAAAAGAAAAGAGTGTGCTGTAGTACAGTGATTCACTGTGAATCTGATTCAAATATTATCAAATAAGAACACCTTCTTTTACACCAGTGGGAATTAAAGCATGTACTAGACAAAATGTACTGATGAGCAATGTTGATACTTTATAACAACTTTTCTGATTTAACTGCTAAACTGTCTTTCCTTAGAGAGATGATGCTGTAGTTGACTTAGAGATATTAAACACAGATTCCTGGGGTTTTTTTGAACTTGAGTCTAAATGAACATGCAGGCAAATAACAGCTTAAGAAATCACACTGTATTTCCCCATTTTTCACTGACACTGATTGAAAGATAATTGAGGGTCTTGGATTAGGTTCTAACATGAGGCAAATAAATTAATCCTGTTGTATTCAATCAATTTTCGTTGTCTTCTCTGCATAAATCAAGTCCAGAAGAGGTCTTAGCTAAGGCATTTAATTCCAATTCTTTCACCTGATAATAAAAACAGAACCAGATTGAGATGATTTTATGCTCACTTATAGACCACCGTAAGGGATCATATAGAAATGCACCAACACCTCTGTCAGAATCAGATATTCGGACTCATAACCAGGTAAATGAGGACACACTGAACTCCCAAAGCCCTGGCCCCACATTTTTTCCTGAGCAGTGCATGGGTCATCTCTGCTCTAACCTACAGGACAAATGATAGCCCAAATCTTGTCTGCCTAGACGTGAAGCCATCTGACAACCAGTAACTGTCTGGAGGAGGCTATCCCATTTGAGGCACTGGTCAGCAACTTCCAAGCTTCCAGGCAGGGATGCTGATTCATTACCATTTCATCTTGCCAATCTCCTGCTATCCTTTACTGGATAGAGGGCACAGACCACAGCTGAATGCCAAGGAACAAGCACTGCTACGAACATGATGTAACACAGCCAAGCCCTGAGCCAAGATCTGCTGGACCAGCCAAATTGCATCCCAGTGAACTATTTGAAACGATGAAACCATCAGTTCTTATAAGTTGTACTCTGCATCAGTGCCCAACACCAAACACTGCCAAGAAGTCTTACTATATTTCACTTTAAGAAACCCAGGCACTTGGAAGATTACTCAGACTGCAGACCCCCTCTGCCTGTTTCAATCAGCTGAGAACTCAACTGCTCCCACAATTTACTGCTGTCCTTGAGAGACTCTGATGCTTTGTAGACATTTTACCCAAAAACTGGTGACCCAGTCCAGGTTCTGTACAGTCCCAAGAAACTGCCCCTTGAATTGTCATACTGCTTCATTCAGGACACAATTCCCCTTTTCTTCCCTGAATTGATATGTTTCTTGAAGAAACCCACCCTCGGGGGAGAGTTTTTACAGTTGTTGCTTTATGACTTGGGAAGAAATGACCACTCAGATCTAAGATCATAAAACTTCCCATCCTCTGTGTTATGTGCCAAGTACATCTCTGTGCTATTGTCCTAAAAGATATATGGAGTGCTAACTGCTGAGATCCAAATGCCAGTGAGACTCAGGCTTAAATTTGGAGAGTTCACCAGTAAAACAATCTGAACTTTTGCAGAGCTTGTGTTGTGAAGCATCTGCTGCCTCTGCCTTGCCTGCTCTGCTCCACCAGCCCCTCCTGGATTGCTGGTGGCTCTTGAACCTCATCCTGACAGCTCTGAAAACAGTTTGTGTTTGATCAGTGCTCCCACACCTACAACAGCCTTGCTCCTCCACATTTGCCTGTCAATCCTTTCCCTCACTCTGTTGTCCTGTGGGTGAGGGTCCAAAGGGATGCAGAGTCCCCAGAAAGGTGAGAGCCCTTCATTGCCAAAACCAGGCCTTTCTAAGCAGTCAGGCCCTTATCAGTTACACAGTTTCAAATCATAACAAACATAATCCAACCATACTTCATGGTTATATAACTTGGTTTTCTACCCCTAATTCAGCTGAGTCACTTTCCCACGGTGCTTCTCTACTTAGCTGAAGTAGCAGGCCTGAGCCATGGTTTTACAAAGGTAACAAGGCCCTGATTTTGTAAGGCTTTACCTATGTGCAACATTTTCCCTTCGCCAAATATCAGCAGTCCCCTCTTCTTTTCCAGGCTCCCTTCCCTGGCATCCACTGGGGGCACTGCCACTGGAGCTTATGGATGAATTTTCACTTAAAAGAAAATCTTTAAACTTCCCTTGATATAAACACATACAACTGACCTCAGTTGTACCGGCCTCATGACAGTTCAAACAGTTCTTCAAGGCCTCCAGAGGTATCTGAGAAGAAAACAAAAGAAAGTAAAATGATTTGTCCAAGCCTCTCTGCAGCAAAATAATGCAATTTCTTTGATGCTTTGTGATTTATTTGTTTTGGAATTAAGGTTAGAAACCAAAGTAAGTAATTCTGGCTTTTCTCCTTTTTTTCCACTTCCTTTTTACAACACTGTTGCAAATAGTGTTATCTCTTTAGAATAAGTGTTATTTTTGCTTCAATCTTTTTGGCTTTTCACATGGTCCAGTGTCCAAGGAATGTTGTTTCTCTGCATGAAAAAGCCTAGATAGCCCAAATGTTATGTTTGGTTACTTCACTTATCCTTAAAATCCAATTGGTTTGTTGTTTTCCTTCAAGTCCTACCCTGGATTTTAATAATCTGTGACTGCAGGAAGGTAGTTTTGTGGTAAAAGCATGGTATAGCCTTGATTCTCTGTCATAATTACATTACTTTCTTTATGTCCTATTTCTGACCCTATAAATCCTGTCAGATGCTGCAGGTACACGGTATCTCCATTTTCTCCAATTCCTACTGATTATTTTATGAAGACATTCAGCACATCATGAATTTGAGCTTTGCTGGTGCCAACAGCTCCCAGCTGGGGGAGATAACAGAACTGAGCTCTCTGTGCTTGTATCTTCTTCAATAATGAAAATTGGGAGGCATTGAAAGCATCTATATACTTGAAAATCTGTCAAAATTCAGGTGTTGAAGTCTCCTTTTCTAAGGTGACTTGGTCACTAGATGCCCACTCACTACACTGTGTGCAAGTCAGCAGGGCTTGCCACTGAGAAATTTTTTGCAGCAACTGTTTCTTCTGTTGCAGCAGTGCAGCAATGTTTATTAATTGCTCCAAGAGCCTTGGATGAAAAGACTTGCAAATATAGAATACACTATTCACTCTCATTAATTCATTTTGTAAACTATCTCAATGTCCTTCTTAAGCTGCTGCTGCATCTGGTGCTGTTTCCAGTTACAGTTGGGATTAGCTTTAGACAAAATGGAAATTTGAATAGCCTGGCTATGAAAGGAAAAGAACAGGCTGCTCACATTTTTATTTGCAATATTATGTATTTTTACATGTCATGCAAACATTAATGAACAAGTAAATGTTGACTGTTGGGCTGCCTTCTTTCTGATTATTGCATTCCCTCATAATAAGCTATGATCCTCTACATTTCCCTCCAAACCCTGCTGCCTGGATTATTCATTAATACTCCAGTTAAAAAAATTCTTTAGTTAAACTCTTATGCATCTTTATTGCTTCTTTAAGTATCCAAAGAGTGCTGGACTTGTACCAGAGAAACTTGCACAAATAAGAAATCTTTGTTTGCTATTTTGATATAGCAAACAAATATTTTGATATTTGAATAGGTGCTTTTAAAATGCTCTGATGAAGTAAACCCAACAAAAATAGAGCCACAGGATTCGAGCATGATTGACCAGTTGCAGCTGCCTTAAAAAACAATCTTCTTTAAAACATGTCTTTTTTTTTCAAGGGGAAAAACCCAAATCTTTAGGGTAAAATTATCCCTTATTTGATGTAAAAGAAAATAGTTCACTGTAATCAGCTTTCTTCATCTCACTAATGAATAAGTCAAGTTCATTTCAGGAATAGATTAGTCTTTCTCATGATGTGACATACCCTGGAATGCTGTTAATGCTTTGTGCTGCACACACAGTGTTCGTTTTGAGCTACCTATACACTGTGCACAGCACTTTAAATGATTACATAGTAGGTGTGTGTTTATATATAGTATGTAATCATCTCAAATGCTGGGATTGCAATGTGAATAGGTAATAAGAAATAAACTCCACTTTTGATTACATAGGCCTGTGATTAATTGTTTGAACTTTGGTAAATGAAAAAGACTTAATTAATTTAAAAAAAAAAAAAAAACAGCAACTCCTGAAAATGAGCTGTTATTATTTAAGGTTAATATATATTTTATGGGGTTTATGTGCAGAGTATAGCACTTTTTGGGGTTTTTTTCATTTTTTATTTAATTTGGTTTATTACCTTATTCATTGATTTCCCATAATAATGCTTGTGCTTATATACTGCCTTTCACTTGGGCTCATAAGGTACTTTACAAACATTAATATATTTTTCTCACCCCTTTTATTTACATTCCCCTTCTAATGAAACTATCATAGACTAGCTGTATATAAATTTCATTGCTGAGTGCAAGAGAAGCAGAAGGCAGAACATGTACCAGACAGAAAAAAAGATTACAATTACTGAAAGGAAAGCCCAAAATGCCACATCCCAGGTGGCTATTCCACCTTCTGCTCTGCCCTCGACAAGGAGAAGTAGGATCGTGGATAGTACAGCTGCTTTGGGGCTGAGCCAGCTACACAGAGGTCACTCAGACATTGGGTTAACCTGTTCTTAAAAATTTCCTGTTACAGAAATTGTCTGTGGAGAGCACAGATTCTGTTCTCACCCTGAACTACCCGTGCTGTTGGAAACCTTCTCCTAATGTCTAATCTAAATCAGTTGCTTCATGTTCAGCCTATTACTCCATGTCTCATTCACTTGGACACAGAGAAAAATTGCTCCCTACCTTTGCAGCAGTCAGTCTCTTCTCAGTTTAAAGGCAATTATCCTGTAGCACCTCTGTCTTTTTTCTTCTTTAGATGAAATAACAGCAGTTCATTACACCTTCACTAGTAGGCATTCTCATTGCCTTACACTTGCAGGTCTCTGGTGTTATCTTCAGTGAAGCCTAGTGTTGGAAATGGACACCAGATTTCACCAGAGCACCTTGACTTACCCTGCAGGGCTCGTTTCCTCCTATAGAATATTCTGAGTTGGAACAGATCCACAGGAATCATCCAGTCCAACCCCTGGCCCTGCACAGACACCTCAGCAATCCCACCCTGTGCCTCAGAGCAGTGTCCAAATGCTCCTTGGGCTCTGTCAGCCCTGGAGCTGTGACCATTCCCTGGGCAGCCTGTTCAGTGCCCCACCACCCTCTGGGGGAAGGTCCTTTTCCTAACATCCTACCTGAACCTCCCCTGACACAGCTCCAGCCATTCCTTTGGGTCCTGGCACTGGTCACCAGAGGGCAGAGACCACTGCCTGATCTTGCACACCCAGTGAGCGCCTGTGTTTTGCACAACAGCTTTACAGTGGTTTCTTCCACTAGTGATGCCCAGTAATAGCCCAGATCTTTCCCTTTCCCTGCAGAGCCATCACCCAATACATTCTGAACTGGCACACCTGGCTATCCTTGTACAGTCAGATTGTTGGTCAGCATTGTAAAGTTCATATTTGTCCTTAATTACACTCCACTCTATATTTCAGACCATTTCTCTAAATTATAAAGTTATTGGAAAAAATTTCTTGTTTTCCCAACATGCCTGAGTCTGCCTAGGGTGATATGGTCTGTACATGAACCTTTGCTTCATCATCCAAGCTATTGGTGAAGAAGTTACTGCTGCACACAGGATCCTGCTTGAGAGTTTGGCAGTGAGTCATTATTAACCTCTCTGTGAGGGAGGCTTTTCAGACAGCCCTGTATCAACCTTAGGGCAGTTTAATTACAGACATGCTTTTCCCAGTCTACTTTGGAGGCCACCATGTTGTGCTTGCAAAGCTCAAGGTATGCCACGCTGGCCAGTTCTACTATAGCCACTCTATTCCTTCATAGAAAAAAAAAAAAAAAAACAGGTTTGAAACTTGAATAATTTGCTTTTGACACATCTTTGTTGTTGCACACTTCCTTGGGTTCATTTTGTTCTATGCTGTGTTTTGGTTTTTTCCTCACAAATTATTTGTTTCTTCAGTATTTTTTTCTGGCTGATCTGTAATTCCTCTGATCTTCCTTTTCCCTCTCTTTAAATATAAGGACTGCATTTACTTTTTCCAGGATCTAGGACTTCATAAATCCTTCATACTTTCTCAAAGATAATTTTTGATGCCTCTATTTGATTCACCTCATTCACAACTCCCAGTGAAGAGAGACCAAGTCCACCCAATTTCACAAGTCAAAAGTTGCTCAGCTCCCTGTGATGATTTCTTCTCCTGCTGTAGCTCCAAATCCTGCTTCTCTGCTGCTGTTCATGGGCAGCTGATCTTCCTCCTGAGAGCTGAACTCTGATTTATACAAAAAAAAAAAGTGGTATGAAGTATGTTGGCTTTCTCAGTGGTATGTATCAGGAAAATTGCTATCTAAAACAGTACCCCAGCACTCTCCATCACTGATAATCTCTCTATTCTGTCCTGCAGTGTCAGATTCTGTGCCCTAATGAAAAGGCTGACTACTGCAATAACCAGAGTAACTCCTGCAGAATCCCACTTGATACATCCTTCTGGTTGCATCCTATATTGTACAATATATCATTATTAAACCAGTCTTATATATACATAAGAATAAAGGGCTATTTGGGCATCTTCCTGCTCCTTCCACTTCTGTGAGATTGTTTTGAAAATACAGATTTGACAGGAGTCTTGAGCAGTGTCCATGAAAGGCTCTTTAACCACAGGCACTCACCACTTTCATTCTGCTTGGCATTTAACAGATTCCATTTATGTGGTTACAAAATATATGGCACTGGCATAACGCTTGCCATCAGAAGAGTTCAAAGCATTTTCCACATGAAACTTTTTTAATAAGGCAAAAGTAAGTAAAGTGACTTTCCAGAGGTCGCCCATCACGTTATGGGCTGAGCCAAGAACACAGTCCAGACCTCCCAAATCCCAGGCCAGTGCTCCATCATTATGTCATCCAGACTCCCATACTATTAATGCTCAGCCTAAATATATTCTTGTAGCAATTGATTTAATGCCATCAGTTTCAGACAGCTAATCCAAAGCTCCTTTAGTTATCCAGCCTCCAGGGATTTACAGGAACAAAGAACTTCAAGACTGATCCAGAAAATAACATCATAACTTTCCCAGGAATCCTAGCCAGAGTTTCTTAGTGGTGAAGTTATTTTGAAGGAAAACAATCACCTGTAATTCTAAATCCACTGAAAATCAAATGGAAAGATTGCAGTTAACTAAGTATATTTGTGAGCAGGCCCACATGGTTTTCTGCATTTCCTTTTCAGATGACAGTGTTCAATAAAGATGTATGGTAGCTATTAATGGTATGAAGTCAAGATGATCATGATACATGAAAAGAGAATTAAGTAAAAAATCCTTAAAGAGATGAGAGGATGGGGTGGACTTGGAGGCTGCAGAAAAATTATATCCATTCAGCATCTCTTGGGCACAAGAGGAGATAAAGGTTCTGTGTGAATTACAGAAACAGACCAGATTAAATAACCGAAGGGAGATACATACAGCCATAAAAAGGACTTTGGAGTCCCAAGTCTTTGGCAGTGCCCAGAAGGGTGCAGTTCACCGTCCTCAGGAGATGGCAGAGAAGCAGGAGAAGTCAAAGTTACCTGTGCATTAAGTGTGTGAGAGAACACAGGCAGCTGGGACAGCCAGACAAATATGTGCCAAGAGAAAGGTCAGGAGGAGGTACAGAAATCTTCCTATCAAATTAGCCCCACCATTTTCTATGCTTTTGGCTTTCATAATCCAATTTACTGAACTAGGTGGGAGAGGGTAAAGGCACCTTTCAGTCTACTGTCTGAGACCTGTATATAGATTTTCTCACTCACCTGGATTCCTCTATGATGTAGTTTCCAATTACTGAAGCTTTCAGAAAGCTCTGCTTATGCTGTGTGTTCTCCAGATCAAATAATTTAGATCAAATAATTGGAATATTATCTTCTTTCCATGTATGTTGTATGTTCCCTTTATGTTGTTTAAGACATTTGTTTTTCTCGTCCAGCCAGCCTTTGGATCAGACCTTCTTCTTTATGGTGCTTTTTAGTTGCCATTATATAACAATGCCAATTACTAGGTTTTATGTCAATGAAATCTACCATACTTTTTACAATTTAGAATAACTTATTTTTATTATCTCTGCTTCAATATGGATGTCAGTGTTCTTAACAGCAAATCTAGTAATAGCTTCTGTTTTCTACAGCTGAGTACATGAAGAGGATGCCTTGTGCTTCAAATACTCTATTGTGTACCCAGATAAAATAGAAAATAAAAATATAAAACACAGAATCAATTATTCAAAGAGAAAATTTAAGAATTGTAGTAACATAGAATGGAAAAAGAAGACTTTCTCAACTGTAAGCAGAAACAGCCCTGAACAAAAGGAAAAGTTAAATTTCATCCTACCACATTTTCAGCTCACTGATGCCACAATTTTACATGGATAGAAAGAGTAAACATCTGGTTTTCCTTTACAGTCAGATTCAGCATCCACCAAGCCTGATGCATTGTAGTGTCTGACTACATCCCAACCTCAGAAAAACAACTGAGATTTAAAATGGCATATCTCAGGGATGGAATATTTAAAGAAACAGCAGACTTGAGGAAAAAAATTCTCAAAACCAGGAAAGTATGTTTTGTACAAGAAAGACCACCGTAGTTACCTATGTACCCAAGCTGAGATTTAGATATAGTTTTATGTCCATAAGCACATATAAGGTAAACACAAATACACTTTTTATAAAGTATATACAAGTATACTTTAAATATACTTTTCATGACAGAACAGAAATGAAAAGCCTGTGACTCACATTTAAGGTGCAGAGCAGGCTTACATTCAAATCTCCCAACTCATTCAGGGGAGATGTTTATCCGTAGGCAGAAAGCAAACAGCTCTCCACACTAATCTCATGTGATTGATATCTCAATGTCAGAACTCAAGCTCTGAACCTTCAATAAATTGCTCAGCCCCCATACAACATGCTACTGTGTCGCTGTCTGCCACGAGGCCTGTTTGAATCCAGTGCTTGAGTTTTATGTCAGGCTGTTTATCACCACCCTGCTCTCACAGCACAGCAGCAGTCAAACATCTGCCTCCTGCACTCAGCTGCCAGGGCTGAACTTGGACTACTTGAAGGAAACCATTACAGATCTCACACACAGTCATTTGCAGCATTTTATCAGTCCCCACTAGTCACTGATCAAGCTGCAGCAGCCCACAGTCCTCCAAGCCTTAATCCTTGGGATTTCTGCTGGCAGCCCCTCGGCAGCCTGACCCGCATGGCAACCTGCCCCAGAAATAAGTGCCTGCACAGGCATTGCTTATGGCCTGCCCAAGGAAAGATAAATGTGTTAACAAACCAACTTTTCCCATCCTAAAGCTATAGAGTGTCTCCTAACTTCATCCATGTTTCCTAGTTCTCTGTAGTTGTCTTTTCTGAATCAGATTCCAGTACAAGTGTCAAATGGATCAGTCATGACAATATGATTTCTAACCCCTTGTTTTGTTTGCCTTGTCATTTTTCACCTTCAGGAACGAGAAGCACAAGCTAGGGAAGGCCACTTTTGTGACCTGTTTGGACACTGGTAGTTCAGGACTGGAGAGTAAAACCTAGAGGAACAGCTGCATTGCACACTGAAGTATATTGACTCTGCTAAATTCTGATTAGAGAGTTCTAATCTAGAGATTCTGCTTCTACTCGTGCTGAGTTTTCACCTGCCCTTAGCCAAGCACAAACCTTGTGGGTTTAACAGCTTTCAGAGAACTTCCTTCTGCCTTTCACCTGAATAAAACCCAACCCATCTTTCACCCTCCCAAACTTCAAACACCCTCCCAAAAAACCCTCTCAGAGATGGCATGTACACAGTAACATGAGCTGAAAACAGATGGCCATAAAGCAGCGGCAGCTTTTTGTGGCACTGATGTGTTTGGCCATTTTCCCTTTGTGCTGGCCTTGCCTTTTCCATGTGCTAAATGTCCTGCAAAAAGTTGTTCAAGAGTTTCTTCAACTGTTCTGAGCTAATGGAAAAGTTATACGTCAGGCTGATGTTCCCCTCCTAAACTGAGCTGAGTCTGGTGCTTATAGAGAAAAAACCATTAAAACACCTGGAAGTACTTATTTGCTTTTTTGAAATTTTTCTTTGGGTCAAATTTAAGAAGTGGTCCTGAGAGAATTCAGTGCATCTCCTGCGTACTTTTTTCCAAATATCCCTCCAAAGAGCAAGTCATCACATACCTATAGGTGTCTGCACTTCCTACAGCAAGGACTGTGCTGAATGAACACAAATTTTTTTATTTCTACAAAGCTGAAATTTTGTAGCATCAACAGTTTGAATTCTGTTCATGAAAGGAAAATTATAATGACAAATTCTTTTTATGGAAGTATCTAAAGAACCACTGGGAAGAAAAAAAAAAACCCTGAAGCTACCTTTCTCTTTGGAAAGAGGCATTTCTAAATGCCATACATCTTTTCACCAATTGAAAATACAATGATAGAAAGTTTCCTTTAGAAATTACCACAGCATTTTTTCCTTCAACTGGAACAATTTTATCAGGTAAAGCTGCAGAAAAACTTTATATTTATACTAGTTGATAGATGCTTACCATCTTCCCAAAACAACCATAACTTCTAGCCTACCATAATAATCATCTTTGGCCAAACACAGTGGAGAGACACATTCATGTGAGGAGGACAAAGTGGTGGCATTTGGTGATATTTCAGATACACTTGCTGTGACAGCCAGCTCATGGGGTTTGTCTCTTTAGGTGAATTTTCACCAAACATACACTTTTTAATACTGTCTAGAGCCTCTAATTCTATGAGAGAAATCTTAACTCAAGGCATGTACATTCCTTTTAAAAAAAATAAACTTAAAAAGAAAATTTCACATTATTGCTAAAATAGGCAGCTTCTGATAGCCCAAGAGAAACCTTATTGACCAGAATAGATTTGTTCATAAAATCCAGGACAGCCTCACAGAGCTGATGAAGCAGCTGATGCTTTTTCTACTACAGACCAAAGTCTTACATGGGGCACCATGAACAGTTTGAGTTCACTGAGGTAGAAGAGAATAGAACAAGAAGTGAACATCAAAACTTAGATAAGTTAGATCAGGTTCTCTCATGTATAAATGGAGGCAACTTCCTGAGGACTTTCAAATCTGTTTCACAATATTATCACTTCTTAAGTAGTCTTGGAATTCTTTGTTCCCACTTCACTTCAAAATATATCCCTGCTGGAGCATCTCCTCAGGTAAACATTATCCTCATTTCAACACGCCAGCCAAAAAATGTCTTTGAACTAATCTTTCCTATTGGCAGCTAAACAATTTCTGTTATATTGGAAGGACAAATACTTTACCATGGCAGGTATTTTTAAAGCTGAGACCTGACCTTGGTATCCACAAATGTAATACATATTTGCAAACTAAATTTTTGAAAGCAAAATTCACCATCTGCATCTCCACGTGCTCAATTCACACTTTGATATTTAGAAACAAAGATTTGTAAAGACAAGCACAAACATGTGGGCAAAACACTTGCTCACATGAAGAAAGTCATTATTCTTCTGAATATCTACTCCTTACCTGACATGTCAGCCCAAGGATTTCATGTCCAAACAACATGCTATCTTAAATATAATTGCTAACATTAACTCCTGTGTGTTAATGCCAAAGTGCCTAATTTTGTGATAGATTTAAGGTCTTAATATATTCATCCCTTTTTGTTTAAACAAGAGACTGGAGCTCTCAAGGTTCTGACATTTGTTATTTTTGGCAAAACACAATGGTTTATAGATGTTTGTTATGTGCAGTGAATTAAAATGCAAATCTCCTTAGTACAATGAAGGCATTTTGTACTCAGGTTTGAAAATTTACCCAAAGTACAAAAATAATTGACTAAACAGTTGCATTCCTAACTATTCAGTGAGTTCTTCTCTTCTATTTTATTTTATTTCCCTCATCCACAGTATTACTAGAGGAGTCATTTACTGAAAGCTCATTTCATTGTGAAGCCCAAAACTATTAAGAAAGGAAGCAATTGCTACTACCACTTTGAAAGACAACAGCTTGATGTGCTGTGTATACTGCCTGAATTTAAAGCTATTTAGTTTTTCTTTCAAATGAAGGTTGTGACAAAGCTGCCTCAACATAAACCATCTTTTAATCACAACTTATAATAATCATGAGGTAGGATATTCCTGTTTCACCTGACTGTATTTAATAGAAAATGCACCACTCAGCCATGTCAGAAAAATGAGACTGCAGCTCCCCTCTTCCTGCAATATCAAATTATCTGGTAATACAGATAAAAACACAGCACATCACAGCTTGCAGCTCCAGCTTTGGGTCGCAGAATAATGGTACGAAATAATAGCTGGCATATTTAAGTTTAGGATGGTTCCAGAAATAGCTAGTGCTGCATAGTCTAAAAAAATATTAATAGAACAGGCCAGTTACAGATCAGAGACCCTGTGATTTTATCACTGTGATTTGGCATTATATACTTGCATATCAATGAAATATGTCATCTAAGACATAGTTCTATTTTCTCACATGGAAAGAGCCTTTTTCAGTTAATTTAAACTCCACTTCAGCTCTGAATGGGGTCACAGTAAAAACTGCTTACCTTTCCACAGATTTATTGCTATGTCCATGCATAGCTGATACTTCACACTGCTAAATCTCTTCTTTTTCCCTCTTCACCCATTTTTACTCTTTCAACAAGGACAGAACCAGTAGAGCAAGGAGCATTTGTGCAAGTTACTTGTCACCAGAGCCATCAAACCTGTTTACTATGATCAGAATAATTATATCATCATCCGTGTTGGTTCATTAATGATGAATGATGCAAAAGGAGAGGAGAACTGAGCTGGACTCTCAGCCCTCCATTTGAATTTCAATCAAGGAGGCAAACAGTTCCATGGCCAGCAAAACTCCTAAAACCATGTTCCTGTGGATTTATGTCCTGTGCTTCAACTACCAGTTGCCCAAAAGTGCAAATTCTCATTCCTCAGCAATAAGAGAGTATTTCTGTGGGGATAACCTGATGTCTACATGATTTCTCAGTAATTAATCATAAGACTGATGTAATAACTGACTTTTTTTAAGCAATTATGCTTAAGCTTATGAAGCTTTTCTAATGAAATGTGAGAGCTCATAGCCAATTCTTTTCCACAGAAAAGTAGAAAATATCTCTACTTTAAGACTAAATTTTTACAGAGGTAAAAAGAAAATCACGTAGTGCAGGCCCTCACAGAAAGCTGAATATATATAATTTCAGCAAAAAAACAATTATATCAATCATTCAGATAAATAAATAGCCTTTTTTCATAATTTAAAATACAAAACTGCAAGGCAGACATCAAAAAGCTGGTGATCTGGTGATGACAGTCTCTAATTTAACTGCGGATCATTTTAGACATTTTGGTGTGTAAGATCAGCACAAAAATATTCTCCAACAGCTACTCAGAAAAAAATGTGCCAATGGACTTATTCCTAAAAGGTGCCTCTGAGAGGGAGACTTACTCTGCCATCACTTATTACAGTGTCTTGTGAATTGTGATGATGTGATAGGAGCTTTTGTTATTTTATTTCCAATCTGTTGTCACTGTTGGCAGAATGGAACCAATTTTCCACTGAAGGCATCTTAGATCCTCCTGGTGCCTTCCTTAAAAATAACTATTTTATATGATCATATAAAATATGGTCATATTTTATATGTATGTAGTAGCATTTCTCTCATTTATGTTATTTTATAACAGTATTAACTCAAAAATTCAAATAACACAAATATGTCAGGGTATTTGTATACATATTTTTATGTGTAAAACTGACACACCTACAAGGGTGAATGACAATACATGTGTCCTCATACAAATATACAGACCTCAGAAAAATAGGCAGAGTTTCCCTCCATAACTAGAACACTGAAATGCAATAAACCCATTTATAATCATCCTCCAAGCACATGAAAAGTTTCCCATAAATGTTGTCATTTGACCTTTTCAGAAAAGGTCACCAAAAGGCCATCGATCTCTCATTGGATTTCGATTACACACACTTTGAACCAAGGATCTTTACATTTACTGCTCTCATTTATCACAGAATGCTGATTACAGGAAACATCCAAATTCTGACATTTCAAAGGTCAGTTTGCAATTTTTAAAGATTCCCCTCCATTATTCATTTTATTGCCTGCTCTGCTCCACAAGTAATCCATTAGAAATACAAGTTTACTTGTTGATCTAAACAATTTGTATCAGAAGCTCAGATTTGGGTGGAATTAAAAACCACTAAAATGAAAGACAAATTATTGTGCTGGTTATTCATCAGAGGAAAACATTTTGCTCAAGATAAACATCTTTACATTTATATAGCTGTAGAGGTGGTTGGTTGGTTTTTTGGAAAGGAGGGGGTTGCTCTTGGTTTTCCTAATCATACTTTAGATAAAAGGTGAGACACCAAACTTAAAATCAAGTGGTGTGTATAGTTTTGGTTTCTGACTTACCACATTGCCAGGTACAATGTCAGCTGCATTACAGCTCTCCAAATTCCCCAAGTTCTTCAAGGTCATACCTAGGCAACGTGGCAGGCATGTCTAATCAGCTCCCACATTCTGCTTCAACACTTCAGTGAAACACATTCTCTTTTTGAATGCTCATAAAACAGATTTCTTCTCAAATACATTTTAGTCCCGGATTACGTGTCATTATATGTAAATAAATAATTGATCCAAAAACCTTGATTTGGTGTTCTGTTGCAATAATAAAGTGAAATAAATGTTCACAGTTCTGAGCACTAACATGATGCTCAGCTTATCATGGAAGGGGAACACTATCTCATGTCTCTTCTCACTATTTTTTTTCTCATGAGGTACTTGCATCCATTGCCAATAGCAGCTCTTGGTAGAAAGGTGCTTCTAACTGAGCTTGAAAACCCCACAGATGTACATCTTCAAATAGGCACAGCTACTATGATGACCTGTGAAAGGATATTAGAACATGAGTGGCTTTTTCTATATAGACTATTGGAGATGCACAAATACCATTAAGTACATTTGCAAGATCACCCCCAGATCTTCCTTCCCCTTCTCCCTACTGTCCCACCCTCCCCAGAGTTTTGCCACAAAATTACATAATAACAAATTAATATTTAATTAATTTTTGATATTTAACTTCAAGAGGAGGACTGGTAAGCCCTGCAGTGGTAGGCCCCTTGGACTATAACTGATTCCTGTGCAGTTGCTGGCCCTGGTGGCCCCAGTTGTGAAGTGCCCTGTCACAGGAGTGACCCAGCCCAAACCTGAGCTCCACTGACCAGCATTAGCCAGGTATTTATATGCACCTGTCAGCAGGAAAGCTGTGGCATGAGGGTAGAAATACACCATTAAACCTCATAAGTAACAATGTGTGAAACCCAACAAACTATCTCACACAAGTAGGTTCAGGAACCCCAAGGCTGTTTTTTTTCTGGTGTACCTTTTCATAGGTTGACCTGTGGTGTTACATCTTTCTTTTGAGCACTATACACTGAGGTATATTTTGATATGGGATATGGGATATTGGGGCTTTGCTGAGAAATTATATGCTTACTCCAGAGTAGCTGAATAAATACCAAAGAAACAAAATTTGACAAGCAAAGTAAATCTTATACCTCTGGCATTGCCACAGGACTGCAATAACATAGTCCCTTTCCCTTTGGGATATTTGGTCTGTGCACTCCAAAATGCATAATGTGGATATGCTCAGGAGTGGTGTTATGACTCTTTGTGGGGGAACAGTTTCTACATCAGCCTCTACATCTTCTACATTTCATACTGGCTGCCAGCTGAGGCCCAGAATCACTTAAATATCTGTTCTAATGCCATAGAAGATGGCAAGAACCATGAAGTGCCATGACCAAAACGTGTATAAACCATTCCTGCTGAACATACAGACTCAGATTCAGGATCAGCCCTTTGACATGCCCATGTAACTCATCTACTATGGAGCATGGAAGAAATCTCCCTGCAGTAGTAAATTCCTACGTGTTAAAAATCAAAATGAGACAAAAGGTAAAAAAAAAAAAACACCCGTGCTTTTTATTCCTGCAGCCCAGACTTCTTCGACTTGCATTTTCTGGAGAGCTACAGAATGTCAGATGGCTGCTCTTGTTTAAACCAAGAGCTGAATCCCTCAGGTCCTTCAGATTTGAAAAATGAAAGAAAACACTTCTAAATTACTTCCTTCTCCACCACTTCCATGCCCTGCTCTGATTATGGGTTTTCCTGTTTCTAATTCAAATGAAAGAAGAAAGAGTTCTAAGCCACAGCTGGCAGGATATCTCACTCCATTTCATTAGTCTTTTTAATAGAGATTAATAATATTCTCTCCTATTTTAATGGGATATCACACTTCCTTATGTACCATGAGCAGCACTTTTGATAAACTAAATTCCAACTAGTGCTATACGATCTTTTAGGAGGAGCTATTAGGAGGTTTTCTATTTCTCTGCTGTGTACAAATAAAAATAAGAAAAGGAAAAAAAATGGAGGCTACATTTTCCACTTACAGATAACATTTTATCCACAGGGATTATCCAGGGTGTATTTTACAGATAATATTTTCTCAATCCTCAATCAGAAATATTTGGGATTTTTTTAGTGTTTGCAATGTTGCTTACATTGCTGTTAATCTCAACCATATAAAAAAAGTCAGGCAAACACTAATGACTTATACCTTCACAGTACACATTTGAGTAAAGGATTTATTCAGAACATTACAGCTCTTCATTATGCACTAGACTGAGTAGTTTGGATTTACTAGCAGCACTTTGCTACTCTATGAAAAGTTAACTTTAGAATTGAATGCCTTAAATTATTTGCCATGTTAAATGTAACTGAGCAAAAGGAACATCTCACATTCTGAGGAGAATTACAAATTAAAACTATTTGAAAGGACTGTTCAAAACTCACTGCAGCAGCACAATGCATTTCTTTTTGTGTTCCTGAACTCAGCCCAGTTGATAAAATGCATTAATTTGTGCTGTAGATACATCAACCACCTTGCATTGCATTCTACATGAAAACTATTGCTGGCTGAGAGATTTTTTTCTTTTATGTACTGAGCCGGTTTTGAGGTGTTTTCATTAGCACATTTGATAGGTCCTGGCTTTGATCTCTACATCAGGAGGAGCTCTTTGGCACACCTTGCTTCAGAAGATGTATTACAAACCAAAGCAGAACAGACACCTGAGTGTCAGCTCTGAAGCAGAGGAACCATGCAGTGCTATGAAAAGGATGAAGTGCTCCAAAACTGCCGTGCTCTCCGAGCTATCTGATCTCCTTGCTTTGTTTCACAGTTTCATTTCACCATTATTACAATTAATTGAGTTAGGACAATTTTAATGCCATGAGGTGCTTCCAAGGTACACACAGCTTAAGGTACAACCAGCTACAGGTGGGGCAAAAATCCCAGTTTCCAAGTAGATACAGCAAAGGTCTGAGCTGAAGTGCAAGGCACTGCTGGCTGTATCAAGCTCAAATGTGAGCTCAACTGGATGGTTCAATGTCCAGAACTGGATCTAATTTGTGACAGTCAAAATTACCTCTATTTCTTCTACTACAGAATCAGGCAGTGAAACTCTCTACACTGAACACTGACTGTAAGGAAATATAAATTCTTATTCTTAAATTCTTATTCAATGGGGTGTCCCCCATTAATCTAGTCAGAACAGAATTTCTGGTCACTTGTGAAAACCGTATTTTATGCAAGAAACTAAGAACCACTGAGATAATATCTTCAAGAAGGAGGAACGAGCTAGATCCTCAGGAACATAATTTATTTTTACTATTTTAAAAATCCTTACTGGTCTAATAAGATCCCTGTGTTTTAGCATATATATAAATGTAGATATTTTAGGCAAGGTTCTTTACAATCCACGATGGGCCAAGTCTCTCAGGAAACCTTCAGTCTGATACAAGAAGATAATTAGGACTAGTTTTATGACAAAGAGGAATTCACCATGAACTACTAGGTGCTGTCAAAACTGCTGGCAGTTTATAACCAAATCCCATAAAGTGTAATCACATTGTTTTGTTTTGACCAAAGGTCTGACTCCTTATAACCACTCTAATGATTGCACTCCTTTCACAATGGCATTCATTTAAAATAGCACAACAAAATATGCCCTGCTAGAGAAGAAAAAAGATTCTCACTCCTCTTTACCATAAATTAAGTCCTCATAAGAACTTTCTGATAAGGAATTATATTTTTCAAATGCATTCTTCCCAGCCAGAAGTCAGGATACAAATTCTAATTACATTTAGGCACTGCTTCAGGACAGGGCAAGTATTGATTTGTTGTTGTTGTTGGTTTTTTTGGGGTTTTTGTTTTTGTCAATTTGAGGATAGAAACTTCTTGGACCGGTTCAATGTTTCTTGTGTAACTAAGCATTTTTGAGGCAGGTACACCCGCCAGCTGACCTCCCCCACTTCTCTGTGCACTGTAAAATCCCACATGTGTAACAGGACTTGCCCACTATCACTTTAGCCAAGGTACTCACCCTGTTTGTACCAGGGAACTCCCAGAGCCAGCATTAAATAAAGTACTTAAGAGATTATTGTGGAGGAGAGACTTTCACAATGCCAGAAGTGGAGAGATTAAAAGACAGAACATGTCTTTCAAACTCACCTGCTGTGTGATTCAGTCTTTACCCATTGTACACTCTCCTTATGCATTGTCTTTTACAGCTTCTCAGCAGACAGAAAAAGCTTTGATGGAAGTACATATAAATAATTGAGCTGAGGCCAAAGGTGGCTGAGTTTTGAAAGATGAGAAGATTTTGGTTCCGGTAGGGAATATTTCAAAATTGTGTTTAATGGATCTACTTCAGAATTTAAGTACCTAAGACATTGGGGATACCTGTGGACTTTGTTGGACCTTCTTTGTGGGGTTTGAATCTGAGCTGGAAACTTTTGAGAACAGAGACTATCTTCCCTCCTACATCTCCTTAAATGAAAAGCATAGTAAGTATTGCTTTATTTAGGGATCCCTAGGAAACTAGTCCTTCAATAAAATGCTAAGTTCTTAGGCACTAGGAGCTCAAGGGTTAATTTAGTGACTATTGCTCACAGGGAGAGCTGATTTCAACATCTAAGCAGGAGAATCACAATTGTTTTGTCACTGAGGCAGGGTTTAGTCAGGACTTACTTTTGAAAGGCCAGCAAGTCTTTCATACCCAGCATACCCAATTTCAGAAGACTGCAAAGAGAAAAATCAGATTGTGCATCAAGACAAGCTTTGTAAGCTTTTTGTCTTTGTTAAGTGAGAGGACAAGAGAAAGGGACTCCAGCACAGAAAATTACATGATCATGCAACTCCATCTCAGGCTCAGAGGTTGCAGCAGAACCTGTGCTCCATATCTGCCCCTTGATACTGGTGTCAGCTTTTAACAAGAGCTGTGAAAGATGGCTTTATCAGCAGGTTAATCTCATGAATTCTTATGCACCCTCCTATTGTAAAGGAATAGCAGTAGGCCTGAAATCAGAAGGGTGAGTTAAATTACCTGCTTTTTTTGTATTTTGTATCATTTTTTTCTGGCTGGAGAGTATGGTATTTCTCGTGGTTACTCCCTTCACTGAACGCTGAATTCTAAATCCAGATACCCCACAAACAAGGCACACTCTGCACTTCCTCCTCAATGCCATCTCCCCTACACACTGTCTCTATATCCTTTGGCTCTCAATTCTATTGAAGTTGGTAATAAACCTCCAAGTCTTAGAGCCCCTCACTGCAGGAAGAAAGTGCCTGAGCTCAGCAGAGCAGTTTTCAGGAGCTGCTGTGTGTACTGCAGCCAGCAGTGCTGAGCACAGCAGCATCTCCTGCTTCTGCAGCTCTTGACCATTCCAAGGCTGCAGCACCCCTGTGTTCCATTGTCACTGAAGGAATGGACACAAGAACAGATTCACCTCGTGCCACCTGCTGTTCTCACAGCCTTTGTCTGAAAAACCAAGGCTCAAGTACTACTGTCCTTGTACTGTATCTCATTTGCCAGGAAATTGGTAGAAGGGCAGCAAACTTTTCAGCTTTTCCCGTGTTCTGCAGTTTGATTCTCATGAGCTTTGAAGGGTTGGGGTTTTTTTAAGGCTACAAGGAGAGGAGAAACAGTAATCAGAAGGAAATAAAGATATCACAGCACCTTGCACGTGAATGTATTACAGCATTCACGAGCACAAAGATCGCTCTGGTAGACAGTGGGGGGGACAGTATTTCTCTTATGTTTAAGAATTTCCTCCCTAGTCAGCATCTTAGCATCTTCAGGAATAGTATCTTCACCAAAAATAAAAACCATTCTGTTATCAAGCAATCTCACTCTAAAATCATAGTTGACATTCAATACTTAGCCTTAACATGCTGCCAAACCAAGATAGGAATGTAGTCCATTAGCCTTCTGAATCAGTAGTATAGTAAGGACCAAGGTATAATTAGCTAACATTCAAAATCAATAGCTGGTATATGTTTGAGCAATTTATGCTATACTAATTAAAGAAAAAAAAACTGAAATTTACTCAGATTTATGTTCTGAATGAACCAAACTGCTGAAGAGCAGTGGAGTGTGAGTTGTTCATGGACCAGGACCAAACAGGCAAATTTTAACCAAAATAAAGGAGAGGCATTCATTCATCCAGAAGAGGAATTTAGAATGGAAACAAGGAAAAGGCCTTACAGCACTGGCACTGTAACTAGTAGAGCTCAATATGGCACTGATGGGATCAAATTATACCAGGGCACACTTCAGCATTAGCCAAAATTAAAACCTCCATAGGATGGTCGGAGTAGCCCCTGGACTCACTTAGGCACTTGCATTTTAATTACATTGCAGGAATTGTTGCTGACTGGCATGAAGTGTTTGCTCCTGTGGATTGCCAGGGTGAAAGAGAAAGAAGCTGGCAACAATTCTGTTTCCCCATTCTATCCAAAAGGCCCATCAGGGTCTCTAAGACCCAAAGTTGCCATTTTACAGGAGCAGATGTACAAACCCTACACCAGCTTACCTGGAATCCACACTGACTGTACCTGCCTTCACCTTTCCTTACTCATGCCTCTTGCTTGTTTGTCTCTTACTGTAGATATTTTTGTTTCTTTCTTCACTGCCTCTCAGAATAGTCAAGATTGCATGCCAGCCTCAAATATTTACTTTCAAAATAACCTTGAAGAGGAAAAAAAAAAAAAAAACACACTGACATTTTGTGGACAAAGAGACTTTTAAAACTTTTCACAATAGTTTGCATTGAGCTTACTGAATCTACTTTCTCTCATGTGATTGACTCATTATTTCCCATCAGTTCCATCAGTGAAAATGATTTCCAATATTTTTCAGAAAAAAAAATACAATGTCAGTAGGGCACAGTCAAACACAATGGCTGTGAGTAGCTCAATAGACCGAATTACTCTTGCACAATTCTCTTTGCCCTGCAAAGAGACATTTTGCAGCATCAATTAGGTTCAGCAAGCATTTCGTTTAAAGTCAAGAGCTGGAAGAATAATGAATTTCTTTGAAGTCTGGTGACAGCCTAGGCAATAGCGAAAGTAGAAAGAGAAACAATCTGGAAAACTCATTTACATAAGAAATTGTACCAGCTGACCTTTTATTAGATCTGATCTTGTGAAAGATACCACTATATGAATTCATCATTCTCACAAGCAATTCCTCATTTAATAAGGGCTATTTGCTGCAAATTATGGCACTGGGCTCAGTAACTCCCTAGTAAGGGTCAGTGAGAACAGAAATGATGAATGTAATGGGCAAGTGCAGAGTACTCAGGTCCAGTGAATTTCACACCTCATCTATATTTAGTGTTAATTTGCAAAAGGAAATATCTGCTTGCTACCAGGAAATATCTGAACACCAACAGGTTTGCCAAAATCTCTCTGTGTACCTTCAGTAGCTTTTGGTTTTTCATTTTGCACAAAGCTACCCAAAACATCAGGAAATTGAAAATGTATAGGTGTATATTCACATATTTCTGGTTCTTACAGGTGCCTCAGGACTCTCAAACAATTATTTTTATTAGGGGCATTGATGTACAGCTCTCCAAGAAAATTTAAGTAGGGAAGATGCCAGAGATGGTAACAAATATGAATATGGAAGATTTGCATCGACACTCTTCAGCATTTGGAAGGAATAGCAGAGATACAGGAAGAAATAAAGGTGGGTAAACTGAGCAGCAAATTTAGGGGCAATCTGAAGAGAGTGGCAAAGAATAATTTGACTCAATGATACAAAATAGATGTCTTGAAGTTAGTGGGGAACAAAAGCACCCGATAACAGTGAAACAGAAACACTTTATTTCCAAGATTGTCAAAATATACCTTTTTGCAGCACTCTCCTTCTGGGGTTTTAGCGTGTTAAGTTGCAACGTGAGCAGATATTTCTTCTGTGATTTCATTGCAGCTTTCAGCAGCCTTAAAATTAAATTATTTTTTCTTCACAATAGCATAGTTCGGTGACTATGCCAACAACTTCAGCTGAAAAGTTTTCCAGACACTGCCAAATCCAAAATGCCATTGTCAATAAAGGATGAAACCAACTAGCACTGATTTGTTTCTCCAAGAAACATCAAAGAGCTTCCTCATAAATCTGCCAACTCTTGAGAAAAATAAACTTCATCATTCAAAACAATTGCATGTTGTAAATTTATCTTTTTCCCAATCAGTTTATATTATCTTGACAACGAATCGTAGTCATTAATGAGAATTGCTGAAACGAAAACAAAAAAATTAAACCTTTGAGCATGTCTTTATAATATAGCACATACAGACAAATAAATAGAAATAATATTTGCTCTTGATTTTAGTTTTCAGATTACAGAGCATTTGGTAATAGAAAACATTATTAGTGCTGAGGACCTTGCTTTGCAGCTTGAGGGATGTTTTCATCCTGTTTCTTTCTAGGAGACTGTGTGTAAAACCTTTTTTTCCTTGGGCTTTTTTAGAAGGGAAAGAGAGAGTGAAGGAAGTTTTGTTAGTGCCTACGTGTTAGAATAGAGGCACTTTTCCATCATGCTTCCAGCATGGAATAATCATAAGCAAGATGAACCCTAGTTTCATGGGGGTGCAGTATTTATTTCCTATGTACTATTCAATCCCCTTCCTAAACATCATGATGCTATTTGCCATTTATCTCCAGCTGAACTGTATCAACTACATCATATCACTAATGATCTTCCACCCCATCCTGTGATTTTCTACATACAATATAGCAGTTTGTTTTGACTTGATTAAAAGCACCTGCAGATCCAGGTATTCTTTTTATTAAGTTAAATAATAATAATTTAATGTTTATTTTTAATATTTATTAAGAAGAATAACAAGTTTATGAGAGCATTTCTATATATTTTATACTCACACTTTGCTATGTGTCTTTTCCAGCATTCAAATAGAAGTGGCAGATCAACTACCCTTCAAACTCATCCAGACCAGGTTTACAACTTCAACAACTTTACAACTTCAACAGTAGCCAATTATTTGCCACAACCAANAGATGGTAACAAATATGAATATGGAAGATTTGCATCGACACTCTTCAGCATTTGGAAGGAATAGCAGAGATACAGGAAGAAATAAAGGTGGGTAAACTGAGCAGCAAATTTAGGGGCAATCTGAAGAGAGTGGCAAAGAATAATTTGACTCAATGATACAAAATAGATGTCTTGAAGTTAGTGGGGAACAAAAGCACCTGATAACAGTGAAACAGAAACACTTTATTTCCAAGATTGTCAAAATATACCTTTTTGCAGCACTCTCCTTCTGGGGTTTTAGCGTGTTAAGTTGCAACGTGAGCAGATATTTCTTCTGTGATTTCATTGCAGCTTTCAGCAGCCTTAAAATTAAATTATTTTTTCTTCACAATAGCATAGTTCGGTGACTATGCCAACAACTTCAGCTGAAAAGTTTTCCAGACACTGCCAAATCCAAAATGCCATTGTCAATAAAGGATGAAACCAACTAGCACTGATTTGTTTCTCCAAGAAACATCAAAGAGCTTCCTCATAAATCTGCCAACTCTTGAGAAAAATAAACTTCATCATTCAAAACAATTGCATGTTGTAAATTTATCTTTTTCCCAATCAGTTTATATTATCTTGACAACGAATCGTAGCCATTAATGAGAATTGCTGAAACGAAAACAAAAAAATTAAACCTTTGAGCATGTCTTTATAATATAGCACATACAGACAAATAAATAGAAATAATATTTGCTCTTGATTTTAGTTTTCAGATTACAGAGCATTTGGTAATAGAAAACATTATTAGTGCTGAGGACCTTGCTTTGCAGCTTGAGGGATGTTTTCATCCTGTTTCTTTCTAGGAGACTGTGTGTAAAACCTTTTTTTCCTTGGGCTTTTTTAGAAGGGAAAGAGAGAGTGAAGGAAGTTTTGTTAGTGCCTACGTGTTAGAATAGAGGCACTTTTCCATCATGCTTCCAGCATGGAATAATCATAAGCAAGATGAACCCTAGTTTCATGGGGGTGCAGTATTTATTTCCTATGTACTATTCAATCCCCTTCCTAAACATCATGATGCTATTTGCCATTTATCTCCAGCTGAACTGTATCAACTACATCATATCACTAATGATCTTCCACCCCATCCTGTGATTTTCTACATACAATATAGCAGTTTGTTTTGACTTGATTAAAAGCACCTGCAGATCCAGGTATTCTTTTTATTAAGTTAAATAATAATAANATATATTATAATATATTTTATTATTCTATAATAATAATATTCAGATCTGCCTTCCAATAAAAGAGTTGATAAACTGGCAGGCTGGATACATACACACACATCTGTATATATGTACATTTATGTACATCTTACAGCTCCTGCAACCAGAGAGCTGAATCCTACAACCACATGGACCAGCACTGTCATTCCAGCCAGTGGAACCAGACATCAGAGCACTCTTTGACTACAGTTTCCATTAATAAAATTCTCCTATTGCAGATGCCAGCACGAACAGAGTGCTCAGAGCTATTAATAAATACACTGAATTAGAAAATGTCTCTATAGGAACAATGCATCTGAGCTAGACAGATTAGAGGATTAAGTTTCCCACTGCAGCAGTTCATATTATGGTGACACAGAAATGTCAAGGATAACAGAAGTTACCACTGAAGCATTTGAAAAACAGAATATAAAAACCATGACTTTAAAGCAAAAGAAATAAAACAATAGATGCACAAATCAAATTAAGCAAGACACTGAAGAAGTAAATAAATTCTGAGTAGAAATTATTCAACTGTATTGATAAAACTCATTAAAAGGTCAGGTCTCAAATCATTCTGTGTGACACACCAAAACCAGGGAATCCATTTCCTAACCTGCTGAAAGGGGCATTTAGGATAAATTTAATCAATTTACCTCTTAGCAATTCAAAGCTTTCTGGAAGCATGCTTGCATCTAGTAAATGCTGCAGAATGTCTCTGTGAGAGAAATCTAGTTATCCTTCTTGCTTTCAAAGGATTAGAGGTGGCATGGGGGCTGTTGGTCAGAAAGATCTTCATGTAAAACAAAGTAAATTGTCCAAATACAGAAACATCCTATTTTAAAACCTTCTCTCAATTCCTAAAACTACTTTCCTGTTTGTTTCCATTGTCTTTACTGTAAAACTAATATTTNTTCTGGAACAAAATCACAGAAAAAAACTTTCTACAGAAAACTGAATGCTCATCTGAAAGCCCAAAAGTGCCAGAATGTTTTCTTGGACAGCTATCACAAATGACTTTTAGCATTCTTAGGAAAATTTAGGACAGTTTCAGATAATTACAT
>VXAX01006179.1:46678-144368 GCA_013399835.1 Leptocoma aspasia | reverse complement strand
TTTTTAGTAATAACTAACTATAAAATAAACTTAACATTGGAAGCAAAGAAATCTCTTGTTTTCCCAGTATCACCCGTGTAATGGAAACAAAACCCTGTATGGATTATTCTTGTTGGTTGTTGCACCCGTGGGGCTGGAGAAACACTTGTGACCTTCAGGACACTAAAGATACTCGACATCAAAGCCAGAGAAAAGGTAAATTCACTGCTGATGTGGAAAAGTGGATGAAAAATTGCAGTTAATGGAGTCAGTTCCCTCTGAATCAGTCCCTTTGCACTTGCGAATCTTTTTCTGTCAGCTGAAAGAATGAACTTCAGTCTACAATAAATCATGAGATGCCTGTTACCTGCTTGAGGGTCAAGTGTTCCTGTTTGTGTGGGCAAGTTGGAAAGAAGTTTTAATTTTAAATGCATCTCTGTAGGCCCTCCTCTGCACCACCAGCACGGGCTCGGTGTTCAGCTTGCCAACCAAAGGTATCAGCACCTTCTCAAAGGAGCCCCCTTCAAAATTCAGAGCCCAGCTCCAAAACTCAGGTTTTGCCACCAATATTTCACATTAGTTTGGGGAATTACATCCCTCAAGAAAATAAAATACGAACATGGCCTTTATAAGCTTCTGCAGTAAAGTGAAATGATAAAAATACTTCCTTACCATCCTTTTCACACACCTAAATAAACAGCGGTTTCCAGTTCTCCTTTGGCACAGGCAGTGCCTGAAACCCACCAGCTGTAATTCTGCCAGATCTCTGAACTGTGCCCTCCTCTGGCTTGGTGAGTCAGCACCTGCTATTAAAGGTAAAGAATTACACAAGAGGTTGTTTTCCTCAAAGTCTGAAAAGAAGATGGAGTGAGGAGGTAGCTGTGAATTTTGGGTCCATGTGTGGTGGTTTTTTTTAATTTTGCTTATGTTTAATTTGGTTTGGTTTTGTTTGCTTGCTTTGCAGGGGGTTGTTGTTGGGTTTTTTCCCACATAACACAAAAATTAATATTTTTCCCTTGAACTGATGTCTCTGGGCTCCCTGGTCTTTTTGTTTATTTATCTTTGATTAAAGAGTATGTGCAGTATCAGATAAGAAATGGGAGAAAGGAACTGAAAAAAGTGAAACTTTTCCAAGAAAATCCAATAAACAGGCATTTAGAATGCAGATATTTCTGAGCCATCCTGTTGAGCACCATTAAATTCACCTTTATGCTGCAAATCCACCATACCAAACAAGCAGAAACGTGCCAGCAAACTGAACCACAAAGCAGTTGCTGTCATACCCAAGCCTCTGAAACCTGGCCTAATGACTGATATTTATATTCTAAATCTTTGGAAGGCATAAACCAAACTTACTTGATGCTACATATGCAAATGTGCTATCAAATACTGGTGCCTTTTAGATTACAAAGCACTTATTTTCCTGTGGTGTTTTCCACATAATCTAGCCTCAAATAACAACGTCAGTAATTTTGACTTGATTGCACTATAATTATTTAAATATCTTTAATTTCATACGCTGGACTCATTATCGTATCTGTTGTTATCATTAAAAGAGATTGTTACAGATAATGTATCTCATGTATTCCCCCTAATTGAAAAATGCAGTTCTTGAACAATAACAGTTGTGACAACAACAGCAATTCTGTTTAAAGGCTACCCTGGCAGTACAGCTGGAATTATTGCAAACAAACTGCAGTGAGGCACCACAATTAACAGCAGAGCTGAGGGACAAGCTGCTGACAGTTAACTTGGTCCTTTTGCCAAATTTCTTTTTCTTCACAATGATCCAATATACAACATTGGGATTTTGCCAGGGAGCTCCCAATGCTTATTATTTATAGAAGTCTATAATATCCAGGTTTTATGCCAAGTAAATTCAGTGTGGTTGTCTTGTAGTGAAGTCTCCAAGTCCAGGCCCCCTAGAAATTGTGAGTAGAGGGGCAGGATCACTCCCCTGGACCTGCTGCTCCTCTCCCTAATGCAATGCAACCACCTCCTCTATTAAAAGATATGCTTTCTCCACATGACCTTTTCCTGTTTGTGGATTCTTGCTGGATATGGGAAGTGAAGATGATGCCTCAGGTTTTAGCTTTTATATTTTTCAGATTCTGTGCTGCTTTAGTGTGTATTTCTGAGCTTCATCTTAGGGGATGGAGAGCTCTCTTCACAGAGTAGGGAGACAAAACAATTCCTTCTCTAGCTGGGGACCGAGGACAAATGATCCAAATCTCAGGCCCAAGAGCACAAACAATGTGGACTGAAGAGAGAAAAATAAGAAGGATGGGACTTCATAACCTAAAGCTGGAACTGGACAATTAACTCCAATATGCAAATGGAGCAGAACTTATAAAAGTTACAGACCTCATGACCAGTGTCCATTTTGTGACCATTTTGGTTCATCTTGGGTGCAGCCCTGGCTGGGCTCTTGTGCTGCCCAAGGTGGATCCATTGAGGAAATCCTTTTAATAAATCCCTGCTTTATTCTTTAACTCTGCCTAGTCTCTGCTCTAGGTCAGCCTGCACAAGGCATCAAAGAGGGATAGCATAATTCACCAGAAAAACTGCCTTTGGACAGATGATGGCAGGAGCTGTTTGTTCACAGATCTCCCCCAAAACTGCAAAAAGAACCACGAGGGAAAATGTCAGACAAAAAAGCATCCATGGAAAATATGAGAGAATTGTGACAAAGGTTTAAAAATGGAGGCTGAGACAATACAAGAAATTGCAGAAAGGAGTGAAGGAAATAAGAGAAGGGGAATGTTAACTGTGAGAAAAAGAACCACCAAGGAGAGGAAAACCAAACAATAGTCAGACATAAAAGTGCAGATGCATGAATTTCAGATTTGCCAAACACCAACACAGTTCTGAGGAAGAAGTTCAGGTGCTATGTACCAGAATAAAAGAGGATGGAAATACCAGATGAAATTATGAACACTGTGAATATAGAGTGGCATTAAGACTGAAAGCTCTTCAGAGGAAAGATTGCCTTTTTATTGTGTGCTTTAGCAGAAGTCAGGAGGATTTTTAGCATAACTCTTTTCTCCAAGTGCTACTTCAGTACAAATAATTAATAACAATAACAGTCAAAATAATTCATAAAACTAATGACTTTACAAATGATCTTGTGCAGTTCTCAAGGGTAAGTGCTCCCTTCCCTCAACTCACTCCTCAAAATTCACCAGTGAATGTAGCTGCTTCCCTTGACAGCTCATCTTATCTCTCTCTTTTCCTTATTTCAGCTTGAATTATGGACCAATTAATATACTTTCTACCTTATAAGTGGAGCCACAGTCAGCTCTGTGCAGAAGCTGACTGCATGTTGCATTGAATTTGTAATGAATACCCTTCTGGCTGGCACTCAGCACTGCTTTTTCAAAGCAAAGCATTTTGGATAGGTAAATAACAAATGCTGGATTTGTCAGATCTCTGGAACATTGGCATTCTACCATGGATACTGCAGTGTCTGATTACTACACTAGAGTGTTAATGTCTCTTTTTAAATGTATCCTCTCAAGAAAATGAGTTTCCCTATGATCACATTTGATCATTAACTTATACTTACAAGTATGGACCAGCTCCAGCACAGTTACTCACTCTCCCTTCACACTGATGTTCTTCTTTTCCAACACACACCCTGGGCTGATGCTTTAGCAGGAACAAAACAGCAGAGAGTGAGAGCCCAGAGAGTGTTACCTGGTCTGGCTGCAGACTCGAGCCATGCTCTGAGCCGTGGGGATGCGAATCCACTCCAGCCTGGAAGGATGGATCCATGGCTTCCAGCACATGGCAATAGTCCCATCTCCACCAGAGCCACCAGTGTCTCCAGCAGCATGCCAAGATCCACCCAGGAGCACCATTCCCTGGCAGTCAGATGTCAGTGGAACAAGGAAATGATCTCATACATCCACTATCCACGGCGTTGGTCCATGGTTTACCTATCTGATGCTGTGAGAAAAGGGAGAATTGGATGAACTTATTTAATTGGAATGTTGGAAGCCTTTTGCTATCCTTCTGCAAGCTCCTTTTAGATTCCTGCTGTCTCCATTTCTAAATGAAAACATTCTTAAGGTGCAATTTCTCAACAGAAAAAAACCAAACCACCAAACACCAGAGCATGCCATCACCTTCCCTTGCAGCCCTTTTGGAGTAAAGTAAGTGGGCCAGCAAGGATTTCTCTTTCTTCACAGTAGTCATGTCCCTGTGTGAATGAGTGACTTCCCAAAAGCCAGCTGTCAGAGAGCACTGCTGTATTTCATCAGTGCAATTTTCACCTCTGTAGATGAAATTATTGTAATTGAAATAGAATCCATGCAGATTAAAAGGCAGGCTGATCTTCTCCAGGATCCTTCTTAGTATTTCTCTCCATCCTCCACTCTTGTTATCTACTGACTAAGATGTAAGATTCAAGGGGAAAATGGAAATTTCTATTTCCAAAAATAATGGGTTTTGTTTGCTGCTGCATTTTCTAACATTGCAGCCTCTCAATTCTTGAAAAACAGGTGGACACATTTGAAGAGAATCGGGGAAGAGAAACTAATTCATGTCAGCTTTGTACTGGTCTGCTACTATTTCACCTTTCTGCTAACTGTGACACCAGCACAGAGATATTTAGAGGGTTTTTGGGGTTTTGGTAAAGCTAGAAAAAGGTCTGCTATTTCACCTACTCTATTTATCAGCAGAAGCAGAAACAATAGATCCATCCATCCATCCATCTGTAGACAGAGCTTCCTTAACAGAAGTGACTTGAAGAGATTTGAGGAATGTCACTGTGCTGAAGTTCTGTTGCCACCTCTGCAGTTCTGGGGCCACCGCCACCACAAGCATGTTTTGGAACTTAATGTACACACTTTTAAGTTACAGAATCATTATTTCAAAAACCTCACCACCATCTCTAATGAATGCATTTTTGTGCTAGCAGCAGCTTCACTGCAATACTATTAACTTTTACTTGTGTGCAAACTGGCCCTGTCTCAGCATATTTGAATGAGCAAGGCTACCCTGTAACTACAGTTTTGTTATAAATCTAATAAATAATAATGCAAGGTGAAATTACATTTGCTCTTTATGCTGTCATATCACATCAATTTCATACGGAATGATTTGTCTGCTCTCAAACAAGAGCAGCACTCATCAAGCTGCTCTCCAGTTTTTCCCTTCTGTGCTTCTAAGTAGTATTCCCTAATACTGTTGGGAGAGCTAAAAATGGGGTTGGGGGGGAAGTGTGTTGCCTAGGAGGCAAAATGTCTTCAATGTTCATAAAAAATAAGTGAAAACAACAAATCTGCATCAATTTTCCTTAAATAACAGCAGGGTGCCAAGGCAGGCAGCAGTGCTCAGAGACAGCTGGGCCTTGCTGGAAAGGGAGGGGAGAGAGACAAAAACCAAAATCAGCATTCCTGAGCACTGATAGGATTCATTTTGCACACTGTAAACATCTCTAAGCAGGTCCTACAGTGCAGGACACCATTTTAGACTGACCTATGATAGAAAAAATATTTCCCACACCAGGAGAAACACGAGCTGGCAGCATGTTCTAACAGGTAACCACAGCTAAGCCAGGCTGGCACTTCAAGGGGGACCTTCCAGCAGCAGGGAGGAATGCACCCATTTGAGGAAGATTCTCAACACTGGATCTGCTTCCTCACTTCCAAAACCACCTTCTGATGCAAGCCTGCAGTGCATGACAGATCTGACACCAGGTCCCAGCTGTCCCTGGCAGCCTCCCATGTGTACTGGAGGCAGTGAGCAGCCCGTGTCTGCTCTTCAGGGGCAGAGCAGATGAATTAACAATTCATCTGACCATGCAATATTAACAGCTGTAATAACAAAAGCAACCCCGGCAGCTGCAACATGAATGACAACAAAAGGAACAAAAACAAATGGCAACAGCGGAAAAACAATTCAAAGGAGCTGGTTTCTTCAGAAAAGTGCAAGCTGGTTACCCAGGGGTGAACACAGGGATAAAGAAGTAGAGAGGCAGGACCCTGAAGAGCTGCCTCCCCACATCAGTTCTGGGCTGAAAAGATGAAATGGGTTTGACTTCCCTGGCAGTGTTCAAAAACACGTGAGTGTGGCACTTGGGGACATGGCTTAGCATTGACAGTGTTGGGTTAACTGTTGGATTCAATGGCCTCAGAGGGCTTCTCCAGCCTTATTGTTTCTATGTCTTTCTCTCTCAAAAATCCCAAGAAGGGACTGAATGCACCACAGATGGTCATGAAGGCTTCACTGATCCCCCAGGTTTCTGCTGCAAGTGCATTAACATTTTCCCTTCTGACTTTGGCAAAGGTTTTAATGAACCCTTGATCAGGCAGGATGTTTTTGGTCCTTACCTCTTCTTTCAGCCAGAGGCCTGAACTTGGAAAGAAGTGGTCGACTGTCTCCCAAACCAACAAATGCTGGGAACAGGTGAGAACACCTCAGTTATCAGGAGACACAGATACAGAGATGTTATTTTTACATATAGGACCACTGCAGGTACTTCTTCAAAATACAGATGCCCAGTTCCCTCAGCCCACTGCAGAGCTCTGCAGGCATTCTCACCTTGTTTCACATCCTGAAATACTGGAAATGATCCATGCAGGCCAAACTGAACACAAGTGATCCACATTGCAGATAAGGGAGGTGAAAGGCATGTTTCAGAAGAAAAAGTTCTAGTTGGTAGGCTAAATTACCTGACTTAAATACTTGTCTCCAAAGCTTCTATGCTTAGTCCTGTTGATATTTGCATGGTGATAGCTGGGTTTTGAGATTTAATCTGTCTGAAATAAAGTGAATAAATTGGGTGATAAATCTTTAAAAATCAAGCTGCAGCTCCTGTCTCACTGATTTTATCCTTCCTTTGGGACTCAATGCTGTTTGATTAAATACTTGCCCTTTTCTCTCTATTCCATATTATACTAAATTCATTATGATGATTGCTATAATCTGTGTAGCCCTACCTGTAAAAAAGCCTCCTCAATAAATCTTTTCTGCTTTGTTCCTGCCAGGTTCTGTAGTGGCTTCAGGACATGCAGGAGAGGACAGTCTCAAGCAAGACCCAGACTGTGAGATCACTTTGCCCATCCCATCCCTGCTCCAGTCCAGTTCCAGCCATGCAAATGACAGCAAGGAAAAGGCCCTGAGCCAAGGGAGCACCAACCACCCGTGAAAAGCCTGCAGAGATCATTAATAACTTCCTACTCCACAATTTATGGGGAACGCCAGTTTCCTGTTGCCTGGGAAAGAAGAAAAAGGGAGGAGGACTTCTAGACTACAGTAGATATTACAGTTGGAATGAATCAGGTATATAAAAAAATACAGAGTTTCAGAAAGGGAAATCTTAGAATGTTTACCCTGAAAAAGTTCGTTCAGATTTATTTAAATAAAAGAGACAGAAGGGGTCCTACTGAGTCCTGCAGTACTGCTGCTTTGCCAAAGCATTCAAAATTCAAATCAGACCATTAAAAGCAAAAAAGATAAAGAATTATGCACAACAATGACTGTTGTTCACTGCTTCAGCTTTGCTCAACAGATTTAAAATATACCTGAAACCCTAGTATTCCATTATCTCTTAAGTTACTTCTTTTTTATAGTGAATATGCTTTCCTAACCATAACTGGGATGTGGTAGAAAGTTGAGCTTGAATGACAGTGACAGGCTTATAACTACAAACATAAGATGCTGTGTACACAAGCAGTGCATGCATTTTATCAGGAAATAGAGGCTCTATACACCTCTCTCTCCCCTTTTCTCAACAGATACGTCAGCTGTGCTGTTCCTAAACAGGAAAATCAAATAAGCAAATAATCTGTTTAATTTAGTAATGACTGAGGCTTTAATATGTGAGATTGAAAGACTTGATTTCTGAGTACTCGGAGAGTATCAAAGAAGTAGGACAACTCTGCAAGCCTCTGACTTGATTTTACTCTTCCTGACTAAATTTAATCAATCTCTGCAGTCACTGGTCCATGATTGCTGCACTGTGGGTGAAACAGCAAGTGCCTTTTGCCTCGCTCCAAGTGTGCAGCAGAGGAGTCCATAAGCATCCAGTGGGCTTTAAAAGCAGGAATGTGTGCTGCAATCCTGCTGAATGAGTTGAAAAGCAGGGCTGTGCAAACTAACTGCTCTGTGCTGACTGCCCCAAACATAGTGTGCTCAGATTCCAAGGAAGAGCATGAAATAAAGCAATTCCCTGAATAATCATTCCCAAAAGAGGAACCTGCAGCAGCTGCCTCTCAGAGTTGTGCTGGCCCAGAGCAGAAATACGGAGACTGCCAGCCAAGGGGCAAAATGGCAAGGAAAGACAGGACTTGTCTCCCAAGGACCAAGCAAGGAATGAGGGCAGGCTCAGTTAGGTACACACCCTTGTGTGCCCTGAATCCCAGGTGAGCCATCACCTCTGTATTCCTTGTTAACCTATACAGGGCAAGAGGAAGATGGGGGTTTTAAGTATTTTCATAGCTTTGTAAAAATTCCAGCATTATGGACTAATGCCTCTTAGCCTGTGAAAAAGCTTAGCCTGAAAATCCACCAGAAATTCAACCTGTCCATTCTAAAAGTCATTCCACTGTATACTTGCAGCACTCTGTCTCTCCCCAAAGATGATTCCTTTAAACAAAGCCTTGTGCCAAAGCAACTGCAAAGTTTCCAGTTCAGACCAGTTCTGTGCCTGAAGGCTTGAAATGTAAGCATAACAACCTGAAAAAACAGGTCTTCAAGGCCTTGCACATGTAAATTAGTCATAAGTACAAAAAAAAAAGCTCGGCTAGGGAGGACTAATTTTTCTTTGCCTTCATATATTTTATTAATCAGAGCCAGTTTAGCAGGGAAGCACTTTCAGAAAGCACATCAGTCAGCAAACCTGGCGCTGCCTCTCAGTGGAAGGCCAGCTGATGTTGTGTTGCAAATTAACCCCTTGTGTCACAAGCAAGAAGCTCTCTCACTGGGAAGTGCTCAGGGGATTGAAGGCTGAAGAACAGCCCAGAACCCAGGGGCATCACACGTTCTGTACCAGCCCACAAGATGAGGCAGGTGTCCTGCTCTGCTCCCTCACCAGCCCTGTGCCACAGCGAGCCTTTCCAGGTGACACACATCACACTGTGTGACTTGTCCCTCAACCAGGATTGCATCAGTGCTGGCCAAACTTTAAAATATCAGTAAAACAACGATTGCTCAGTTTCCTCCTCCAAGAACCAAGGCTCACTGCTTCTTCCACGCTTCCACTCCACAACAGCTTAAAAGGAGTCAGGGTTTGAACTTGAATGTGAACTTGTATTCCAGTGCTCATATTTGCTGAAATAAACACTCAGTGGCTTATTTACCACCACAATCCAGCAGCAGCAGGCACAGGAATGTGGGTAGGCCAGTATTAAATTGAATTTTATTGCATTTCCCTGGGTTTCCCAGAAGCATTTCGCTCACGTTAACGCTGTGTTCAGGAGCCCGCAAAAGGGAGAGTTAGAAACACAACTTTAAGAGATTTTAAATATCTCTAGACTGTTGTTTCATGATTACAATAAAACCTATTGCACTTCTCATCTTTTTTTTTGCACTATTGCACTATTGCACTATGGCATCTCCATTGTTGAGGTCTTCAAGTTCTGAGGACTTCTCCATTATTAACAGGATGTTGGCAAGTAATTTAATGGGTTTTTTTAAACACTATGAGCAAATTGTTGAAGCAAGCCCATATAACCCTGGAAGAAATCTGTGTGTGCTCTTCTAGATACTCTTTGAACCTCGTCTCCAAAGATGACATGATTTCCTCCTTACTCACTGCCTCTGGCTCTAAAGCTAAATTTGTGTAGCTTACTCAGAAATGGAGTAAAAGAGAACACAGAAGCAGCATCTGCTGCAAAGGATTCAGGTCTCTGCAGGGCTACACAACTTCTCTCCATTCCTCAGCATGCATTTTTCAACATCATAGCCTCCCAGAAGCTTTGACAAACTGGTGGGCACATTTTAAGGGGATCAGGGAAGGAAAAATAATGTGTGTCACCTTTTCACCTTTGCTCCAGTAGTAAGGTTTTTTGTTACTGTGGTTTCTTAGTTGTGACCCCAACACACACATACAAACATATATATACATACATATATAAATATATATACACATATATACATACACACACACACACACACACTTGTAGGCATTATTTGTTTGACTGGTTAGGGGTTTTGCCTAAGAGTTGTAAAGGGAAAATCAACTGTTCTCATACCCAGAAAGTGGTATGTCAGCCTGCAGCATTTCACCCTGAAATTTCCAGCATCAAATGAACCTTTTGCATGAGATGGGCAGCACCAAGAACAAATAGACAGACTTGTTTACCTATCTTTCAAAAAAAGCAGCTTCTAATTAATCATAATGAATCATTATTAAGTGGAAATACAGAGACGTGTTGTCTGGCATTGATTATTAACATTAGGAAATGACTGTATGGGGTAGAAAGCATCTGGTTTTAAACTGCAGACATTGCTAAGAACTGACTTGCCTCCAATAGACACAGCTTTAAGCAACTCCTGTTTCTCACGGGAGGCAAAGGTGCTGAACCCAACTGTGCCAGATGCTTGCAGAGATGTGAGTGACAATGACTGCACCTCTCCATGAGCAGAGATTAAGCAAAGCCGTGGCCTCCATAAGAAACTGGTTCTGTTTTTAAGGACATTGGAGATATTTCAGCCATGTGTATCAAATCCAGCTGCTTTCTTCAGCAAAAATACACATTACCTCTACAATTATTTTTAAAAATCCCGTTTCTTAAAACGTTAGTTTCTGATCAGAGCATATAAAATTACTAGATTTAATTTAAACCCAAAGGAAATCTCAAGATCTCAGCATTCCTGTAGCCAAAACCAACACCATGGCACCATCTTCTGGGCACTTTATAAAGCAAGTTCTGGAAAAGCCAACTGCCCACAGGTACAGGCTGCTTGTTCCATCCCTGAGCTCAGACAGAAGCACTGTGTCAATAAAGGTTTTAAAATCTGAAATTCTTCATATCCAGCTGTTTGGGAAACTATTTTACAAGTTCAATAGTAGATTTAGGAGAATTTATATACATTTTTAGTATAATTGTCTCAAAAAAAATCTTAAGAAAATAAAAATAAAAAGCAATCCTCAAACCCTACAGGTAACGTGAATTGCCACAGGATCCTCAATGTGAACCCTAAATGAGATATATGGATATGTGAACCCTAAATGAGATATATCCTGCCTTCAGGAGTAAAACCACTATTGTCATGAAGGTTTTTTTGTTATAGCAGAAAAAAATTCATCTGATTTCTAGCCCATATTTTGATGCTGGTTTTAACCACAAAACCATATGTGGCTTGAAACTCCAAGTCCTGACACAGTGACACCCTACATCAATCTATCCAAAATGCCCAAAAATCTTATTTTTACAAGGCCAGCAGAAGAAGGGGAAGAGGAGTAGGATACGTTCCCATTTCAATTTGTTTGCCTCTTCCATTTGGGTTAGCAGTTATTTTCATATACAACTTTTCAGCTGTCAGAAGGAACAACTGCACTTTGAATTCCATAAAAAACTTGCCTGTTACCTGCTTGTTCATTTTGTGTCTTTTCTGTCCCTGAATGTTTTGTCAGCAAGTCTGTAAAGACATGAAGAAAGTAATTTCTATATTCGCAGGTTTTACATTTCAATTTGTGTGTGCTCTTCTAGATACTCTTTGAATCTTTGAGGAGCAGGTTAAGAGTGCACACAATTACTGAGGATGAGGAGCAGAAAACTCTGTTTAAAACTCCCAAAGACCACACCACAAAGATTGAGCTTTCCTGTAAAATAATTTAGGCATCACAGCAATTGAGGCTACAGATGAAGCAGCAATGTGTAATTGTAATTGTGTGTCTTGTGCCTAAGTCAGTGGTCAGGGACTCAGATAAAGTCAGTTTTGCTCTAGCACCCTGGTATTTCCCTTCTGGGCCATGGGGAAGTCACTCTTGGATCAAAGGCACAGGTGTCAAACTCACAAGCTGTGCACAGAGCTGGCCAGACAAATGATTGAACAGGGTGAAGGGGCATCTCACACCATTTTCCAGTGACAATAGACCTGAACACTACATTTCATTTGCTCTTGGTGAGAAGGTTTCTGAACAGGGAGAAAAGCATCCTGCCAGGCAATTCCAGGCTATTGTAGCAGGTGTCACTGAAAATAATCTCCCACAGCCCTGCATTCACCTGCAGTTCCTCTGACACTGTTGCCCTGGATTCCTCCTCCTTGGCAGAGATTGAAATGGATGAAGTCAAACTGAAATACCACACTACTGCAAAAATCTGTTTGGGAATTCAAAACTCAGGGATGACTGGACTCTGCAACAGCTGTGATGCCCTACTGACACTTAAACCTCCTTTCCTCCCTCCAATCTCAGCAGTAAAACCAGCTCTAGGGCATTTCTGTGTTTTTATTGTAGTGGACTGATTTCTGCTGAGTGTCTTTGCCCACTCCTCCCCTCCTCCTTCAGTTGCACCAAGTTCACAGGCAGAGAAAGGATTAAAACAAGAAGCATCCAGGAGAAAACCGAAATCCTAGCTCACCCTGCCTCATGCAGGCAAGGCAGGCATGAAAACCATCCTGAAAATTCAAGTCTCCACAATCTTTCAAGTGTCTCCTTGAGAAACTCTCCAGCGATCAAACTGTTCCTAGACCTGCTGAAGCTTATTAAGAAACACCTCTGTAAGCAGAAACAAGACTGCTCTGCTGACTGCTTTATCCCAGTGGAGAATTTGTTGGGTATGGATCCTAATTGGCTTCTCCATAATTCAGTCCTGACACTGGCAGCATACATGGAGAGGTCTCCAGAGGCTGAGCCCCTTTCTGCTGTTGAAAGCACAAAACAGTTTCCAGGGTTTACAAGGCTGAGGGCACTTAAACATCCAACCAAAATTGCACAGCAGTGAGTCAGCAGTCACCTAGTGCAGGACCTCTACAAAATGAACTGGATAGAAAATCAAGCCATTACCACCTCAAGCACCTCCTGCCCTGCCATTCCTTCCAGATTATATCAGAATACACAGGTACAGATCTAACACTAACATGATGCACATTGAAATCAGAGCCAGAAAGAATAAAACACAAAGTGGTTTTGGCTGCTCTGAGCTGACAAAGCATTGGTTTGGGCTTATTAAGTACTCAGCTGGGAGGCTGGAGAGCTGGGCTCACTGTTCCTGCCCCTGACACCATGCTCTGAAACAAAACTGTTAAGTATTGCAAGCATTACATGTCATTAGAAGGGACATCATCATGGACATAGGTGTAAAAAGCCCCCTGGACTCTCAGCATGCAGCACTGCTGCTGGGAGACAAATTTAGAGTTAAGGATGAGGGGGAAACACATGGAATTACAGCTCCACTGCATGCAAGTGCATCCCAAAGTGCCCAGGAGAGACCCAGGTACCAAACACTGCCGAGCTCACTGGAAAAAAAATAAAAAAAGGTCCTCATTTCCTCATTTTCTCTCACATTTGCTCTGGCTGCTTGCCAAGGGTTTGGAAGCAATTTCTACACGGATTTCCAGACTTTCTAGACTTTTTATGTTCATATATATGCATATAAAATCTCAGAGCACTCAGTAAGGTGTTTGGAGTGTGATCAGCACAGACTGGGAGGGAAGCCAGCTCCCAGAGGCTGCAATACATGCAAAGCAGACACATTTACACACAGATTTCATTCTTCATGTGCTAAAGATAGAGCTACATTCAGCTGTATTTCTCTACTGGACTTTAATATATACATAATATACACAAATATGTATGATACCTATATTAAACAGTTATGAGTTGAAATACAGAACTGGCATTCTCAGCAGAAGAAAAAATACTGCTCATCAACTGAATCCTTCCAAAGGAAAAAAAAATTATACTCAAAGGCATGCAAAGGCCATTGAAATCATGACAGAAATCTCAAAGTGGTTTCAAAAGATGTGCCAAGTGCTGGGGCCCTGTGAGTGAACACAGGTTTGGACTCTGTTTATCACCAGAGCACGTGTGCATCACCACACTCTTGGCAGGTTGAGCTGCCTTGAGTGGCACAGATGAAATTCCCAAGTTTCACCTCCTCTGCTTTCCTATTATACTTTGGAGTATGTTATACCGACACTATAACATTATGCTATTCTCTTTAACATGCATAAAATTGTCTTTCACAAAGTTATTTTGATCCTCTTGTACCAAAGCAGAAAATTAACTCCTCTAAGAAGCTGCAGTGCTCTGTAACTTTTCCAAGCCTAAAATATCTGGAAGTTTATAAGAGCAAGACGCTTAGGAACCCCATAACCAATTTATGACTGCTATTGCCAGAGAGAAGAGGGACCCAAACTCCAGCTTGAGGGAATAGCTCTGCAAGGTCATGCCCAGCAAATACATCCCAAAACAGAAGTAGCCTGGTCACCCTAGACAGGAGACAGAATCATCTATTTACTCAGCTCAGAATTCACTTTCCTCCCACACTCTGCCAAAGGGTAGCAACATCTCAAACTGCTACAGCTGCTCACTGTGTGACCATGAGTCCTGAATCTTTCCACTGGGTCTCGAGGATTAGTCCAGATTTACCTCTACATTTTCCAAGACAGGTTAATTCACCTTCACATCTTCCCCATCCACCCCATTTCCTCTGTACTTCTCATGCATTTTGATAACTAAAAATTTAGAGTTTAATACCTTCTTAGCTATTGCTCTATTATGAATCATATCTACTTCTTGTACTTGCAGAGAGGAAATCTGTTCAAAGAATAACCTAGGTATGAATTTCTGCTGTTTGATATGCAGCTGAGTCCCTGAGTGCAAGAGAGAAACAGCTAAGAGAGATACTCAACCACCAATCCATTATTTCATGGAGCTCTGTACACCCAATTCCTTTGCAGTTACAAAAAATTGTATTTTATTTTAACTGGAAGGGCAACAAAATCCAGAGCAGCATCCTTAAAATACCACCATGGGGATTTGTTCTCTGAATCAGGAAGGGGAGGGATAGTAGAGTGAGCTACTCCTTTTGATCCAGCCAACAGACTGTGCTTCTTTTTCCTTAAACACCTAGAAAGAAAAATAAATGGCCCCACTGGCCAGTAATTTTCCTCTTTTCCAAGGAGCTCAGAGACTAATATGTCACTTTGAGATAAAAAGAGGCTTTGGCTGCAGGTTTGTTCAACACACAGAAAATTACTCTTATTTCTGGGACTCTGTTAAGAATGCAGCCTGCCTCTGTCCATTTGTCTCTTAATTTTGCTCAATTTTCCAAACACACTAGCAAGGAAACAATTAGCTCAATGGGCTACTACTGATTGCAGTCTCTTTGGAAAGAGTGAAATGTGAGCTCTTCAGTGGAAAGTGGCAGATCCTAAACCTCCAATAAATATCAGAAGGGACAAGGGAATCCTGTCTCACCATCACCAGCCCTGAGGTCCTTGTCAGCTCACATACCTCCCTCAAAAGGCTGACAGACACCAAATCCTGGTGGCAAGCCTCACAGAAGTCTGTTTCTAACCACAGTGAAGCTAAACAGCAAAATGCCTTTTAGCCTGCACCATCATGCCAACCTCCCAGTATTTTTGTACAGAAAAGGTTTTCAAAGCTTATATTTTAATTAATTTTTTCAGGTCACTGTGCTGCTTCAGGGTTCTCCTTTTCTGTTTGACAGAGCTCTGAGGCTACAGACTGGTTAGTTTTCCAGTGGTACCACAGGTGTGGGCAGTGCCACACTCCCTCTGAATGCTTTTTGGAAAACAGGGGGCTCAGCACAGAGGTTTTATCCACTTTCTTTTAGTTCAGTCTTCAGCAGCAACCTACACATCCAGTGGTGAGGAGCATTTTCATAGTATGAAGTAAATATGAAACACTAGAGTGTGTCATGGATGAAATGGGTTTAGATCCCTGACCTAGCAATCTACAAAAAAATAAAAAGACTGCAAGACCTTCAGGCTGCCCAAAAAAACAACCAACTCCCAAGTTCTTATTTATCTAATTAGCCTAAAGAAAAAGTAAACTATAACTGTTGGATTTGGGCTTTATGGTCCTTAAGAATTTAGAGATTAGGTTATACTGAGAAGAAGACACTCTTACAACCCAAAGCCTAAAACTGAGGAAGGTTCCACCGTCTTCAAGGTGAATTTATGCTAAAATATTTCAAGTTTCAAAACCAGANTTATTACATTAGTATTATTAAAACTGTGAGGGAAAGATGCCCAGCACCAGTGCTTTCATCTCTTTCACCAACTGCTATCCTTCCCTATGCCTGACACCCTCCCAGACTGCTGGGAGAGTGTGCACGGAAAAAGGAGCTCACTTGGCACTGCACAGAGTCCTCACTGAGCAAATTCACACCTCAGACATCCTGGCCAATCCCTCTGAGAGCTTCAGATGTCAGAGTGAAAAATAATGAGCCCAGTGCACCTACCTGGTGACAAGTCATGGCAGATTCCATGCAGGAATAGCAGGAGTATTTTAGGCTTAGATTGAGAGGCTCTCAGAGCCTCCAGATTTGCAGAACAGAACACAGGGTGAATTGATTAATCTTCATCAAGCAGTAAGGTGGAAAAGCAAATAAAAGACTAGGTAACCTCACTTTTAAAGCTGATTGGTTTTCCTGGCTTTGTTATAAACTAGCTATTCCTAAGCCAAGGAAAATAATGAAATCATCTGCTGTCAAGCTTTAATGAGAATGCCTTGTAATAGTAATCTATTTAAAACTTTAATAAAGTTTAATTAAAATTGGTTTTCTGCACCCATGTTTCTGTAGAGCAAGCATCTGGATTTGTGTTCACATGCACGAAATGGGAAAATAAGCTTTGGAAAGAATGGCTGTGGGGTTGCATCTACCACCACTCCACATGAATTCCAAGTTTTCAGGAGGTGGAATTTGTTTTCCTCCAGATAAACTGGACAGAAACTACACAACCTGAATTGCATCTTGGTTGTGAAAAAACATCTATACAGCTCTTGTTATCCCTTGGTGTTCCCTGACAGAACACAGACTGAACTGGCTGTTTATATTACCAAATTCTCTGTTCATTACTGATGGTCCAAGAGAAAGTTATAATGGATACAACTGAGCACCTCAATTTTGTGGCTCATATTGCAACAAAATGAGAATTTTACTCTTTAAGCAATAGTCACACCAGTACAACTTTTTACTCCTCTCTGTTTAGTACCTCATCATTCCCAGCATCTATCACTGCAATATTTTGGTCTTCCCAGAAGCATCCTGAAGGTCCCTATTGCCACATTTCTGAAGTTCAAGTATCCTCTCTTTGGCAAGCACAGCAGCTGATCAGTAATCACAGTGCAGTGCAATAACCAGTAAAATTCATAAAAACCCAGCTAAATCTTTAATTCTTTCTCAAAAAAAAAAAAAAAAAAAAAGGAGGAAGGAGACTGATGGGTTTAGGATCCATAACACAAGCTGCAAAACTCTTTGAAAACTGTCAAGAGGTGATACAGACACAGACTTCATGCAGGGGTGGATTTTTATCAGCACTTCTAAAGTTGCTCTGAATTTTACAGAATCAGATCCTAACCCAAAGTCCTAAAGTAAAACTAAGGGACTTGCTCCCTCCTGTGGGAATAAATCCATTTGTTCACTGGGCCCCTGCAGAGAGGCTGTGACCAGCTGCCTTTAGTGGATATTTCTGGTTTCCACAGCTCTCCCTTACAGCTTTGCTGACAAGTTGGTCACATTTTCAAGTACCTCAAAGGGATATTTATTAAAAATTACCATAATTCCATCCAGTGCTCCAGATCTGCCTTGAGTGGCACAGATGAAATCCTCCAGTTTCATCCATTCTGCTTTCCTAGCATACTTTAGGCTCTGCTGTATTTATACTATAATATTATAATATTTACAGCCCAATACAGCTGTTCTTAGAGTTCTGACAATAGCCTCTGCTCCCTCAGCTGTATCACTCTCTAACCTGTGTTCTTTAATATGATTTTTTTCTTACTTTTTCTTTTTATGATATATTTTATTTTTGTAGGCAATCAAGCCATTTTGACCCAAGCTGGCAAGTGAAGTGGAATGGGAAGTAAATTTGTTTTCACAGCCGTTAGGACACTGCAAAAATAGTAAGGAAAAAAGGTGGCAAAGTGCAGCACTGTAAGATTTTCCTTCACTAGAAAGAAAGAAAGAAAAACAGTGGCTGTTCATAAAAATGCCAAGTGAATTGACGTTTAATTAAAGAAAAAAAATTCCAGTGGCACAAAAGACTAATTTAGGTCTTAACATGCCACATAGTCACTGTTTGCTATTCCCATAGATAAAGGGTAAAATACATTCATGGTCTGGCTGTCTGTGCATGTATTTATTACACCTAAGGCAGCTTCTCTGGGATACTCAGTGCCCTTTGGACAACAGCTACAGCAAAAACAATTACCTTCTTTCAAAACAAAGTTACTTGAAAACCAAGAGGCATAATAAATACTAATCTTCGTAACCCACAGGCCTGACCTAAGGACAAGTAATACTGGAAATGAAAAACATTCATCTCTTGATTTTCCTAACTCAGAGACTTTGTTCAGGGTCTATGGATTGCCAGTTTACGTTTTTGTGTTGTTTGAAATACCCTGCAAAGTGGGATAGCTGTTTCAGAAAAATAAAAAAAAAAAATAAGAAAGAGCAAAAGACGTGGGATGGGATGAGAGTTTATGTTACACTGCTCTTATTCTGGGCTACAGATGAGCATCAAAAGTGCTGAAGGGCAGTATTTGAATATGTTGCAAGACAACAGCTACAGCATTCCTTGACCTGTTTCCAGGCTTCTCCTTATTTATCAAGTAGGTCACCCTTTCCTCCAGTTTAATAAAGGCTTACAGGGCAATTTATGGACTTGCATGGGAGCTTTATATCAGTAGTGGTTCCAGCTGTGTCTAGAAACTTCCAGGACAGCAGCACCCTTACAGAGCCATGGTAAGACCTTTTGATCTCATGAATTCATGTATTAGGTTGGCAAACTGTTAAAATTAAACTACTGTTGAAGCAATCCACAATTACATCATCAAGTTTTGAAAAATAAATCGGAAAAAAAGAAAACCAAGTAACCCCTGTGGCACTAGGAAGCCACAGGATTTGGGAGGATGTACTGTATACACAGAATATTTCAAATTCCTTCCCCACAAAGGTCATCACACTTCCACTCTAATTTTCAGGCTTTTTCTCTAAAGAGGTCCGGGTCAGGACTAACTTTTCCACAGAAGTAGGCTCATAAAATAGCAACAATGAATATGAAAAGGGAAAGCATGAAATTGAAATTTGCAGTCATCTCTCACATCAGAAGCTCACCTCTCAGTTTTCTCAGCATTACTTCCCCATTAAAGGAATTTTTCCCCCCTGTCTACACATAAATTATACACATATTATGTGCATAATTATGTGCACAAATTATAATGATTTTAATTGCTCTATCTTCTTCGAAAAGACAGATACTCTATTTATGCATGCTCTCTCTCCATGTAAGCAAAGTATTTCTCTGCTCTGGAATTAGTCACAAGCAACTTGAAGTTGTACTGTCAAGTGAGAGAATGGTAAGTGTGAGAGAACTGGAATACTTTTGAGGCTGATTTCACCTGCACATAGCAAACAGGCTTACATTAAAGTAGATGGATAAATATTTGTTCAGGGAATTCTTTTTGATGCATCAACTTTTACCAGTTACCAAACTTTTTCCCTTCACTTCCCCCCACACACTGTTTTAATGAATGCTTTGCAATCTCAGATCCATCCTGGATTTCAATAGCTATTCACAAAGCTATTTAGGAAAACACATGGTGAATTTTCACTTTCAGAGTCTGCAGACCTGATTTCCCCACAGCCAGCAGTGTCTGAGAACTGTAGGGGTCAAACCCCACAGGAGTCAGTGTTTTACCCATAGTTAGTTTCAGTGGAGGCCAAATTTCTTGCTCTATTTAAAAAACACTGTGAGTGTTTGAGAAAATACAGTGTTTCAGGAAATAAATATTGCTGGAACTGTTGGAAACTAAACTCTTTTTTTTTTTTGTCTTCTCCTTCATTTTACATTTGACACATATTACTTTTTCTCATGTTACTCCCTCTGTATCATGACTACTTTTGTCAAACAGTGTTGGTACCACCACAGGATTCATGTAGAGCTAGAACTTTGCTGGTAAGCACAAAAACAAGTTGGCTTTTCAAAGATAAGTTCTAAAAATCTTAACATTGTTTATTCTGATATACTGATCTGTTCTAGAGCACAAATTATTCTTTGAATCGTTTCCTGCCTCACCAAATGCAGTCCAGAGATATCACCTTATATTTTAAGAAGTACACAAGACTTGTTTAGAGATCAGTTTGTTTCAACATCACAAATGAGGGCTGCCACTTCTCTAACTGGGCAACTGTTGACAAGAGCCACTTAAGCTGCCACACACACTAAAGAGCAGCTGTGCACTCCCTGGGCTTTTGGAAAGGTAAAACAAAAACAGATGAAAATGCTTTTAAGCAGCAGAAGCTGGGCTGTGCAAGTGGGAAGAGCTTGTTTGCAAGAGCAGGGCAGGGCTGGAAGGAGTCCTGCCAGCCCACAAACACAGTGCCACAATTGCACACTGTGGTGACAGCAAGGGGCTCTAAGCTGGCCTCAAGCTCTCAAGGACATCTGGAACTCTGCTGATGCAACTTTCTTAGCTTTAAAGCATAGTCAGAAAAACTGACCTACAGGAGTCCTTGCAGCAGCTCCTGCTACTGAACATTTCTATCCACTTTTATTGGCTGCTGCTGCCAAGGAACTCATCAACTCCAAATAAAAGTGCCACACGTGTCCTTCAGCATAAAATCACCAATTGTTATTAGTAAAAAGTACCTTCATTGTTCACAGGTATGTTAATCCTGATGCTTTTAAACCAAAGAGGGCTAACTTGATGAATACTCGGTTTCTCTTTATAAGTATTGATGCTTAAAGCTCACAGTGTTTTCAGCTGATGAATATACAGCAACAGTTTTCATTCTCAGGACCTGCATTAGTCTGCTGCACCATTGGTTGAAATCCAAGCATTTAGTCAGGCTTGTTTCCCCCACTCCTGGCTTTGCACTTGTACAGAGTAAAAGATGCTTTCCCATGGGAAAATTTTTCTGCAGGCTTGCACACAGAGAAACTTATAATATGTTCTTGCAACAAAAAGGTGCACAGCCTTACCCACAGTTTCTCAGCAGAAGCTGCCCAGCACCAAGTTCTCTTCAAATAAAATAAATCTGCTTGTTCCATAGTGACATTAGCAAGAAGGGAAGGATGTTTTTTGTTCCAGTGCTAAACCAGTCTGTGACACGTGTCCTGCTGCTCCAGACCCACCCTGTAACCCCGGGTCCAGCCACTTGACCTTCCAGCTCAATCATTTCCATGGCTGTACAAGGAAGACCCCAATCTCCATCAGTCTCACATTTCCAGGTTTTCAGCTCTGAAGGGCAGTGCCTACTCCCAAAGTGTCCCTGCAGTGCTTACCAAAGTGACAGGAGTGGGAGTCCCAAGCCAGTGTGACAGCACAGGGGCTGGAACAAATAATTCTGTGCTCCAGAAGGTCAAGTCCTCCACACAGGATTTGGAAGGTGTAAGTCTTCAGATTTTGAATATTTCTACTGAAGACAATCTTCAGCAAATAAGGGAGGAGATATCTGGGTTCTAGACAGTTCCTACAAGAGCAAGATCCTTCCCACACAAGAGTGAAACTCTGAAAATTCAGGTTTTGATGGTGACCCAAACCTCCTCAGCCATCATCTGTTATAACACTTGCTGTTCCCACACTTTTCCTCCCTGCATGGTGAACATCTGTGACCTTTTTCCTGCCTAGAATCTTGGCAATTAAAATGTATAAAAACAATTCAGTGGTTTTTCAGCTGAATTTCCAGGTATTGGTATCTCTCTATGAAAGGAGGCTTTTCCTGCTGTGCCAAGGCAGCCTGGGATGCAATGGGAGCAGATTTGATCAGTGAATCTCTGGACAGTGACACAGCAGTCAGAGTCCTTAAGAACATGATAAAGGCCTACAGTGGTAGACTGTGTTTCCCTCTGCAGAACATTTATTTGTATTTCAAGAAAGAAAAACTATTTCTTTGCTCCTGATCATGCAACAAATGGGGAAGAAAAACTGTTGGATGAAAGTAACAGATGGGATTGAAAAGGGCAATCAAGAGGGAATCATGATCAACCACTCACAATAACAGATCCTCTTCTCTTTTGCAACTAGCTGTAGGAAAAGCCATTATATGTGAAACTCTAGATCCTGTCAGGGCAAGTATTCCAACCTAATATGCCAGATCAGGTTGCTGCTTTCTTTAATTTCCTGCAGTAAGCCACAAAAAATTTCTGAGTTTTATACTCCCCTTGTATTACTGGACACAGAGAAAGTCTGCACCATTAGGTCTAACAGTGTTGGGATGCTGAAAAAAAAAACCAACAACATCAACAACCAAAAAACCCCAAACACAAAACCAACAAAACCCACACACCCCCCCCAAAAAAATTGATGTGAATGTAAAATTTGAGCTGAAGAAAACTTTACCCTGCTTTTACTGAAATTTCTTTGATGTGATTAGTACATTTGTTTCTATGAGGCTATTATTAAAACAATAAAATATACCCACAATTCATTTAACACACTGTCAACCTCACCAGCTATTTTAGTCCTGTCATTGCATAGCTGGAGATTTCAATTTTAAGATTCTCACTGACTTTAGGAGACAAAAAAATTTTGAGAAAATTAAACCCACAGAACATGAAATAAAATACTGTAAGGCTTCAGAAAAGAACAGTTAGGTTATAGATGAATTGTAATGATTTTTTGGCTCTTAGTGACATCAGAGAACAAAAACAATATATTCCTCATATGCAGTTCATACCAAATGGTCTGATTAATCATTAGTCCCTACCTGAAAATTCAAGTCTATATATGCAAAAAAAAATAGGTTTTGTGATCAGGGTTTGCCTAATTTTTTTTAAGAATAACAGTTTTCTGTTGGCTAACTTTTATGGTAGTGTTCCTCAGGTTTTTAATAGAAATGTTTTGAGAGGAAACATAAAAACCAAACAGAACCCAACACAGAGATTGTGGAACCAAATCCCTGCACAGCTCCTTTTTTCCAGCCCAAGGAGTTCATACAGACTGCAGGCACCGTTGTGCCAAGTCCATCCTGGGACTCAAACATCAGCAATTCCAGATGGTCAGAGCACAACAGCCACAAAAGCACTTCCAGGTGTTAAAAAGAACTCCTTCACCCAGCAAATAAACACCTGGCTCAGAATGACAAGCAAAACCAGGCTATGCATTTCTCCCCCACAGGCATTTTACAGCACTGCTCTGCCAACCATATTCCTGCCACCTTAGGGCAGAGGTGGCAGCTCTTGCAGAAACAGAGGGGGCAATTTTGATCATGCTGCTTCGACTGCACAAAAAAAAAAGGGCACTGGAAGAACACTGAGAAAATGTTCTTAAGCCATTTCTTTCTCTTTCATATGCAGTGATAAGGCTGAAAGCGAATAGATTTATGCAACCTCATTTTTCCCAGGCGAGGTGTCAAGGTTCAGAGATAAGTGCCCTGTTATATGTCAAAGCTAAATTTAAGTCAGAATTTTACACTGTTGTGGGGTAGGTCTCCCAGTTAATTTCTTCATGTGAAAAGACATCGTGCTTGGCAGGTGGGAAACCTCTGTTATTGTGTTGTTGTTTGTTCTGTTCTCTGTTATATATATACACACACACATATATACAGCCTAATAAAGAACTGTTGGTCCTTTTCCTTCCTTTTTGCCTGGAAGGCCCATAATTTTCAGACTTAACAAAAATTTGGAGGGAGAAGGTCCTTTTTGCTTTCCCAGGGACGTTCCTGCCTTCCTCAGCAGACATTTTGTTCTTTAAACCAGGACATAAACTTTTCAAACACATCTCAGACAGCAGAAGATGTATCAGAACACGAGCTTCCAACACTTGTTTGCACTTTACAGTAGTTTGGTGATATTTGTACACTAGAATAACTTTCTCAGACTATTCCTGATGCCTTACAGATTTTACTCCTCCTTTTGGGTTAGTTAGACTTGACCTGGTCTGTGTCACATTGTGTGTTGCACCGATGACTCCCTGACTCTCTCTCACACACACAGAACATTTCTCAAGGTTCATTAAATGCCCATCCAGAGCCAGATGCCAAAAAAGCCTTCTAGAAATAAAGCATCACAATTTTATATGCTACTACAGCTTTAATTCTCCTAAATAAACTTGGTTTTACCTCCTAGGGGTCAGAATGCCAGCTGCCACCACCACAGTACAACTAGGAGTAAGTTAAAATAGGTACCAGAGCCATAGTTGTAGTGACAGGAGCTGGATGCTGTGATCCTTATGGGTCCCTTCCAGCTTGGGATAATTTATGATTTTCTATCTTTCAGGACCTTTCCCAGTGGCAACTCTACTTAGATCTGGAAAAAAAAACCCAAACATTTCAAGGCTCAGCTAGGAAGATGGCCAGCAATATCTAAATTTGACCATCTATAGCTGAAGGGACAGTGATAACTTGTCACCCACTGCACTAAAACACCCATGGTGCAGTTAATCATTGTGTGTCTATTAGGCTACCTGTCTCCATAACAACATAATTAAAAGTACATTTTAAATTCTTCATTATGCTCGTGTTCACGAACAAGATTAATTTTTAGAAAGATGCTCTTGCAAGAGCTGACTTCTGTTACAGTCTGGATTGACAAGCATTTTTGAGCAGGAGACAAAACTGACTCTAGTTGAATTAATAATATATGTTATTAATATATTAAAAGATCTAAACAGCTTTAAAAATTGATTTTACAGTGCTTTTTTGTCACTGCAGACAACTTTGTAATTGTAATTCTTTCAAGCCAACTATACTTTTAGTTGCCAGGAGGAAACAGGAGTTTTGCCAAAAGAACAACACCATTTAACTTTACCAGCACCCAAAAATTAAGTGGCTGAGATACACAATAGAAAAGAAAAAAATATTGAAAAGTTCTCAGTTTTTTGTACTAAAAAATTAATTCGTCCTTACAATGAATGATATGTTTGTAAACAGATTTCTGCAGTAAACTCTACCAAAACCTGATAAAATAAACTATTGAAACCACAAAACAAAGGCTGTTCAGAACAATTTCTCACTTTCCTGCTGTTTCTAAGCAGAAGAGACGCTCTAACTTCAGTTAATGAACAAAACCCACAATTCATCTGCAGAGATCACAGAGATCAGAATTTTGGGGTCACTTTAACTGCATCTGAATACTGCTGCAATAAGTCTTTTATTGAAGCTGAAAGTCCACAAACAAAGCTGGCAAACTTCAGAAACCAAGATATCTGTTGAGTGTATGTCAACATTTATTCAGCACCAGAATTCAGTTTCTCAGCCATGCTCCTGATTCCAACACGAGTTTTACTTGTGGAAAAGTGGAAAACATCACTTTGTTGGCAGAAGCACAGCTCACACACATTACTCAACAACACACCTCAATCAAAGCATTCCTTAATAAAGGTAAAAAGCATTTTACTAAGTTTTTATTCTAAGATGTTTAATCCTAAGCCTTCTCACCTGCAGTGTCAAATTCAATAAGCCAGCTCCCAAATCCAATTTGCTTGTGGACCAGCTGATTTTGTTTTCCCTCACTTAACAGCTGAGCAGCCTAGTGTTCCTAAATATTGTTAAGCAGCACGTTTTTGAAGGCTCAACTGTGAATTAAAGGAAAATGATGCAAGTGTTGTATTTTTACACATGTACACAGACTGTCAGAAAATACATAATTATGTTTAGACAAAAAAGAATTATACTATGGTATATTCTGCTGAAATATCATTTGGTCAATGTACCTATCTCAAAATGGAGATGAGTGAACACTGTCAAGATTTTAAATCAAGTTTAAGAACTACCTCATTGAAGCAATATTTAGAAGTCTGAATTACTGCTGAATTAACCTATTCAGTAAACTCAAAAGCACTTCAAATCAGTTCTGAAAAACTGCCACACGGTGGAGGCAAAAGCCCATAACTTTAAAAGGAGAGGCACACACGAGTCACTGTAACATTCTGTCCCCATTTTACGTTAGTGGAAGTGAGTTACCAAAATAAGTGTTACTTGCTTTGAAAGTTACTAGAAAGCTGAACTGAGGAGGGATGGAAGGGGAAAAGAAGGGGAAAAAAAAAACCAAACCACTAATTTTATCCCAAAAAACAAACCACTAATTTTATCCCAAAAATGGCTTAAATAGTAGGGAAATTACCTTTGAAATAATAGAACAAACGCTTTTTCAAATTAAAACCTGAGCAGATCTATATACTGAGAGAATTAGACCCCTGAGGAACATGCTTGGGAAACAGGCAGACAACAGAAAATAAATATTCACAAGTTTTATTTTAAACTGAAGCCATACTACAACAAAAAGTGTCATGTGCAGTCTTACAAGAAACCCCATGTAAGTAAAACCAGAACTCCCTTTCATGAGCACGTTCCCATTACTAGCTGAAGTCCCTAATTTTGGTTTTAATGTAAATCACACCCAGCTACAGGGAGAAGAGAATCCTTCCTTCCTGCAAAGCAGCAGGTACTCTGTCAACAAATTGCAAACACTGGATTTTTAAATGCAATTTTACCTGACACCAGTAGCTCTCCTGGAAAAGGTTGGCTTGAAGACCTTCCAAGAATTCCAGAGATTTTTCACAGGTCTACTTGTCAACACCTGGACCCTGTACATGCATGTAATTAATAACAAACTCCATGAAATTAAAAAGAAAAAAAAAAAGGCCTTTGTGGGGAACAAAGGGCACAATCTGTTGACCAAACTCTCCTTTTAGGGAATTTTTCTGCCTCCTTGGGGCTCAGGAGAAGACATTACCATGAAACTTCCACAGCCTCATAGGGCTTTGGGATTATTACTGGCTGTCATTTTTCTGTGTGTACCAACAAAGTCACAAGGAGAAGCCCAGGGGTGTGGGGGCATTGTTAAAGGCTTTAGGAGGGGAGGTGCTACTCTCTTCTCTCCTCCCAGTTGGAGAGAATTACACCTAAAGCAACAGGTGGAAGCAGTTTATCCATATCTGGCTCTGAGAATGGCAAAATGTTGTGGGTTTGGGCCATGGGGTGGTCTGTGCAACACCAGGCCTGTTTGTGCCCAACAGGATTCACCTTCACCAGTGGAGGAAAATAACTTTTTCCTCATAAGCTGGCAGGATCGATCAAAAGAGCACCACTGTATTATTCCATAGGTTATTAAGGAAAATGTCTGGATCCTTACCTTTATAGATAACTTCAGCTTCCAGCTGTTAACTGGAATATCATACAACAGTCTGAAAGCAGCTCCAGGAGATTGAATCCAGGAGGTTCAGCTGGCAGGGATCCCTAGCTGTGCTCCCCAGGCTCAGTGTTAGGGGCAACTGGCCAATGATAATAGATTAGCAGCAAGCATTAATTACCCTGGGGGTAGAGAGACCAGTACAGAGAGATCTTGATGGATTAGTGCACTTGAGAAATCACCAACCAAATGAAATCTAGCAAGGACAAATGCTGGATTCTGCTCTTAAAATGCTGCAGTTCTGGATGTATGTCCAAACTGGAGGACAAGCTCCTCACCAAGAGGGTGGTCAGGAACTGGAACACACTTGGAGGGGGAAACTGCACTGGGTTTGGCTGGAAGAGTTTTTTTTTTTTTTCCTCAGTAGCTGGTAGAGCGCTGCTTTGCAGATTTGAGACCAAACCAGTGTTGACAAGAGAGCAATGCTTTACTGTTGCTGAGCAGCACTTGCACAGCATCAAGGCCTTCTGTTTCTCATTCTGCACCTGCAAGTAAGGTGGGAGTGGGTGGCTTTGTTTAGATGGTGAAGGAATAGAGGCTGCTAAGATTATGACTATCTTTCCAGCAGGTGTCCTGTCCTGCTGTACAGGGAATCAGGGAGGATTCTTTTTGATATTTCTCGGATGAAAATAAAGCGCAAACACTGCAATATTATATGTGAGAACTGTTTACTGATAAATGTCTCTGCAGAAGAGGAAATAGAAAAGAGAGAAGGGAAAATCATGGAGGCTTCCTCTGCCCTGGCTGGCTGTCAGGTGAAACCTCCCTGGGACAGGGCTCCCCTCCCTTTTCTGCATCCTTAACACATGGCACATGTTAGGGCTTTCAGCACGTGTACAGCCCCTATAGTGATTTTTCACCCCACATCAGAAAATTGATTCATAACATATGTTGAGGCATAAATTAAAATCAAATCAGTCCCTCTCATCAGGGTCTGGTTTGTAAAACAAACAACATTTGTCCTGCCACAGTCCTGGCTGAGTGGTCCAAGCTCCCCCTCTCCCTGGGCTGTAGTAGAAGCCAACTCCTGCTACCACACAGACCTGCTGCTGAAACCTGCATTTTTTGGATGGTTCATCTTTTGTTGTGCAGTACAAACACCCAGAAGCAACTGCCACCAGAAGATTCCCTTGATTTCCATTGCAGGGTTTGATACAGCCATGGAAAAAGCACATTTACCTTAAAAAGCTGTCGGCACCCTGGCTGACTGCACAGCCATCCCAGAAGGAGAATGTCTCTTGAGGTTCACCACTCTGTAGCTCATGAGAGATTTAACTATTTCCAGCCATGTACACAAGGCATTGAAGAGATGAATATCCTTCTCTTTTTTTCCTGCAAAAAGAGGCGTACAGCCCTGCTGGGTTCTGGGAAGGCTCAGTGGTGTGGGGCCATGTGAGTAGAGGCCTCAGTGAATCAAGAGGTACCTGAGCAGCAACAGATCTTACCCTCTGCTGTCCTCTCCAAGAGTGTGATGGGTCACCACTGTAGTGTGATTCCTGCAGACATGGCCCCCCTCAAAGCATTTACCACTTACTGGCATCCCTTGGATCCCTTCTGGGATGAACTCATAGCTTCCCATCTTACTGGTTTGAGGTTCATAAAAACTGCTCCAAAGGCTGTTTGCCCCCATGGCAGAAGTCCCAGTGGCTGCTGCAATAATGCTGCCAAGCTGTCTTCTTCAAATGTTGGCATACTTGCCAACCTTGGGATGATGCCTGGCATGCATGGGACAAGGCTCTGGAAGACATCCTTGTCACTGTGGCACTGTAGGAGGTGGCAGCTCTCTCAGGGCCACTGACACCTGGACCCAAACATCGGCCCTTTTCCCAGTGATACAAAACTCACCACCCCAGGTTCCTAGTGTCACTGTGCAGGAAGCACTTATCTCTAGAAAATGAGACCAAGTTGTAATTGGTGGCAGCTTGGGTCTGGTAGACATCGTCGTCTGTAGGAGTGTCCCCCCTATTGATGGGGTGACCAAATTACAAAATAATTTTCAAATACTTAGTCTGCCAAGTAAGGAAAAAGCCCTAGAAGATTCTTTCTCAATTTGGTACAGGGACACCTCATAGGACCTTTTGAACTTTACCTCAAACCTGGGGCTGTCTGCTTGGACCGGGGCCAGAAGATAAGCCATTAGGTACAAAAAGGACAGAACAAAAGATTTAATTGCTTTTGTGGCGTGTCTTAGCAGGGCAAGGATCTCTTGCACCTGGCACGGTTTTTCTCTGCAAAGAGCTTTGTTATTTTGTTTCTTATTAAACCTTTTTCTGTTTCAAACACTGCCACAAGAGCCATCCTGCTACTTTTATTTCGTTCGGGGTAGCTGAGCTGTCTCGGGTGTAATAGGAGGAAACCTATTACTTGTCCATGCAGAATTTAAGGAGGCAGCTCTCTCAGGGCCACTGGCACCTGGACCCGAATGTTGGCCCTTTTCCTTTTGAAACAAAACTCACCACCCCACGTTCCTGGTGTCAGTGTGCAGGAGGCAATTATCTCTAGAAAATGAGACCAAGTTGTAGGTGGTGGCAGCTTGGCTCTGGGTGCGTGGCATCTGCCTGTTTACTGTTGTTACAGAGCACTGTCTTTATTTGAACAGCTCAGTGTAAGCATCAGCTGGGCCATCACTTCAGGCAGATGGCCATGTCCTCATAAATACCGGAGTTTGCCTGACGTGCAAATTTCCTGGTTTACAGACCCCACTTCAGTACGGGCTCTGGGAGGGAGATAATTGACATTTTCCGCAGCTGAAGTACTCACGGCTGGGCTGATCGCTCAGTGGGAAGAGCCCAACCAGCAGCAGCACCCAGCAGGTCACACCTCTTCATGACCACTGTGGCAGGGGCAAACAGTGGGATTCTGTGGGATTCTGGCCATTGGCAAAGGCTTGAACTGAAATTCAGAGCCCAACTTTTCCACAAGGTTGTGACAGACAGTGAAAAAAAAATCCATGAAAACTTACCACGGTACCCACAGGCTAGTGCTTCCAATAACACACTGCTCAGCTCTCCCATAACCTTCCCATTTGCTGCCAGTTACAGATTTCCAAGTGAAATGGTAAACACAGCTTCACCTGGAGGGGAAGAGCTTCTGCACCTTCCCTTCCCGTCCCAGCCACCACCACCCTTCCCTTTGCTGCCTCTGGAGATCACTGCCCTGTACCAAGCACCAACAGCTGAATCTGGTGCTATTAATCCTGGTGGGGCTGTCACCTGGCTGGACAAAACCAGGGCCACAGGCTGGGAAAAACATGCCTTAGCCAGGAGCTGCTCTTGGGACTGGTGGGCCTTGATGTGGTGCTCCTTCTCCAGCACCCTCCAAACTGTGGCTGTGCAAGTGCTTGGTGACATTACCACAGATGCAATCAGGTTAGAAAAGACCTCTGAAGTCATCAAGTCCAACCTAAACCCATCAAGCCAGAAACCACTTTCACACTGATAGAGCTTCCTTTAGTACATTCCTTGCTTTCCCTGTTGTTCCTAGGAAAGGTCACAGAATCACAGAATATTCCAAGTTGGAAGGGACCCACAAGGATCAGCAGAGCTCACAAAGGGTCTTTCCAAAACAGGTGCATCACCCATGCAGGGATCTTATCCCTGCTCCCAATCAGAAATTGATCTGATAAGCTAGATGACTCTTTTTTAATATTTATTTCCTCTATGCAAGGTAAGTTGGTGCACCTGCTCCCAGGGTGCCAGATCCAGAGGGGCCATGTGTCAGTGGCTCCCTGCCCCTCCTCAGCCCTGGATGTGAGCTGGCATTTCTGACTCACCAACTGAGACCAGGATTCTCCAGAGGCATCCTTCGAGTACATCTGGAGCAGACCTCCCTGCTTCGTTGGGACAGGCACTGGTTAAAGGTCACCATCAGGTATTTGGGCTCCTGCTATCCCAGCACTGGGGAGCTGGGTCCCCTCCTTGGGCAGTGGCAGTGCTGGCACCCCATGGGGCTCACCAGCTTCCACAGCAGCAGCTCAGGGCTACCACCATGGGCAGGACCCAAACCCGATGGCAGACACGTGCTGGGGTGATAACCCTGGTGACCACCTACAGGTTTTGGGATCCCACCTGGGATTTGAGTGCAAAATGCAGGTTTTAAAAGACACCAGAGGTGGCACAGCCCTTCCCAGACCCTGACACAGGCTATGTGTCTACACTGGAGTCACAGACCTGTCACTTGCCCTCCCCTTTCCCATGGTCTTACCAGCTCTTCAGGATGTCACCAAAACCACCACCTTAGGGACCTGCACAGTATTTTGTGACAGTTTCACTTACTGTTTTGCTGTCACTAGCAACACTGATACGAAAAAAATAATAACGAAACTTAGCAATTATATAGCTCTTTATATTTTGAAATCTCTGTACAAACATTACTTAAACAAAGCAAGGTAGTATGCAAAACAGTCATTGCTCAAAATAATCGACCAAGGGGTTGTGCTTCAGCGGTGACACCGGGAGAAGGACAAGAATGCTGGAAGGAAAGCAACAAACCAGAGGTGTAACGAGGTGTCCTCTTCAAATTTGGGGTTATGAACGGAGAAAGTGCCAAGGACAGTATCTGAAAGTGTTCCTTAATAACCTTACACCAGGTGGGTAAAACGGATGTATTTGCACTGTCACACAGGGAGACTGGGGAAGAGTAACTGCTTAATGCAAATAATATACAGCAATATTGTACATACATATGTATAAATACATATTCACACACACACACATTGGGTCTTAAATTGGTTGAGGATGTCTCAGCAAACTGCAACAAAAATGATACTGGTATGATAGTGATGAGGATATTAAAAACATAAAAACACGGCAGTGACACCAACTGTGGATCTTTCCCTCCAGAGAACAGATATTAAACTGTTCTATCTGCTGAGGCTGGCTGCAAACATGGCTCTCAACTCCTCTTTCCTGGAATGACTGAAGGAAACAAAACACAACTGCCCACAAAACTCATTCCTGCAAACACAAATGCTGTTGGTGCAATTAAGTGCCCATTCATTAACGGGTAGTGGGACAGGCCTTTGGCTGAAAGGTTCAGAAAAACGTGCCACGTTGATATGATCCAACAAGGAATGTGTGCTCTCCCAGGTCCCTACAGCCCTGCCAGCTTGAGGATTCCAAACCCAGCTCAGCTCCTGCAGCCCCCCTGATGACTGGTTTGCACCATCCCCAGCTAGACAGAAACTATGGAAAAAGCAGATTTGTTGGGAGCACCATATGGGCTCTAGGACACTATGCCAGTGGGTGCATTGAGGGGAAACTGCCAGAGTCCACCCCCCCAGGTGTGTTTTAGGGACAAACACCTGCCTAGGGATGAATCGCCCCATCCTGCAGCTCCAAACACCAAGCCTGCCTGCCCAGAGACCCACACAACTTCCTCCCTTGGGGAATCAACCCAAAATTGCTGCAAAGACTCCAGTTGTTTGCATCAAGGAAGAGCAGCAAGCCCAATGAACCTCAAAAGCCTCAGATGTACACACATAGCTGGTACACCTGAGCTGAGCTGTGACATTTCTGGGAAAAGCAGTGGCTGGGAGCACCTGCTGCCAGGTGGGCAATTCCCTGTGCCTGCAGCCCAAGGGCCTCTCCAACAGAATCCCCATCCCATGCCATCGTTTCTGCATTGGAAACCAGCAATTTCCATTTCTCTCTCCTCCTCCTGCTTCCATCAGATACTGACTCAGCATGAGCTGTAGGACACCCATCCCACTGAGCCACCAGCAGGACAGGGACCAAGCCTGGGAAACTTCCCCATTCCAGTCCTGAGGCTTGAATCCCTTCTAAACCCCCCCACCTTGTGTTCTTATCAAAACCTCAGTGCCTCTGCCAGCTCTAGCCCCAGGATAAACATTACCTCCTCTCCCAACAGGAGCACACAAAGTGAAGGTGGCAACATTTAAGCTCAACTGAAAACACCTGGTATTAGAAAATAAATAAATGGATAAAGAATCCCAACAAAAACCACACAGTGATTCTGAGACAGAACAATTACATTTTATACATTTTATTTCTGTGGGGTTTTAGGTTTTAAATAACATGAGACATTTTTTGTTCTGACTCTAAACCTCAATTGCAACTCTCCTTCCTTTTCAGTAAACTTTGGGATAATTTTCACAGTGGACAGTTAATGATGATGAAATTGGAAAGAATTCAAAGTGCAGCTTCTCTGCAAGCCTAAGCCTTCCAAACATTAATTTAAGGAATGGAAATAAAACTGTTTTGAAAACCACTGATATCTAAAAACCCCAAAATTTTAATTATGTGGTGACCATGACTAAAGCAGTTCTTAGAACACATTCTCAATTCCTAGCTGCTAAGTTTTTTAAAACCACAGCTTGGTTTCCAAAGGCAGCATTATTCCAGGACACAGGCTCTGCCTCATGCTCCCAAACACTGAACCAACAACCTTAACTTGTGTACATTTGCATTGAGAGAACAGTGAGTTTTGGGGTTCTCCTTGGCTACATGCACTCTTGACATCACAAAATTATGGAATGGTTTGGGTTGGAAGGATCTTAAAGCTCATCCAGTTCCAGGCCCCCGCCATGGCTAGGGACATCTTTCACTATCCCAGGTTGTTCCAAGCCCCATCCAACCTGGCCTTGAACACTGCCAGGGATGGGGCAGCCACAGCTTCTCTGGGCACCCTGTGCCAGGGCCTCCCCACCCTCACAGGGTAAAAATTCCTCCCAATATCCAGTCAAAATCTAACCTCTGTTAATTTGTAGCCATGCCTGTTGTCCTGTCACTCCAGGTGCCCTCAGGCTCTCCTGGAGCCCCTCTAAGCACTGGAAGGGGCTCTAAGGTCTCCCCCAGAGCCTTCTCCTTTGGTGAACAGCCACAGCTCTCCCAGCCTGTCTCCAGAACTGGACTGATGAAATGCAACACCAGCTCTGTGATCCTGAGCCTTTCAGCTCCTAGTTCTTTTAGATTTAGAGGAACTGCACACAAAAACCTTCCACTCCAGAGCTTCCTGGGCAGTAACCAGCCATGAAAAGATTTCTCCAAGACAAGGAGAAAATGAGAATTGCCAGCTGTACAGAAACCCTGCTGCTGTAAATCCCTAAGACAGCAGAGTCACTGTTCCCATCACCAGCTGTTCCAGGGGGAGAGCCAGCTGGACATCCCCACGGCCAACAAGCTCCTAACACAATAACACTCACACAATCAGTAAGAATAATCTACAGTTATTACCTGAGGTCCTGAGTACAGCCATAAGCAAGATTTCAAGTGTTAACCTTTAGGCCCAGATTTTCTTAAAATAATTCTGCAGAACATATATATATTTATTTATTTAAAACATCTATTTACTATTTAAAATTATCTATTTACCTAACCTATAAAACTTTACTACAAGCCAGAGTGCCATCTGGAGAAAAAACACCTTAAATTCATTTTCAAGTATTCATCAACATTAAAGTTGTTACTCTAAGTCCTTTGAAGATCCTGAGACAAATAATTATAATTATGTAAATATTCAATCAAAATAATCACATAAATATTTAATCAAAGACAAGGGGAAAAAAAAATAAGCAAAAGAATGGAAGCAGCTCCCAGAGCAGCAGTACAACTTCCTTGTGCAGGCCAGCTCCCACCTGCCCAGCCCAGGTTTTCCAGAGTCCTCAATCTCCAAAAGCTGGTCTCCTACAAAACTTGGCAGCTGCCAGAGGCTGAGTTGTCTTATCTTTTTTGCAGTCACTTGAGATTATATACATCGCTATCCCTCCTTGCTCAGTGACACTGATTTCCAGGGAACTCTCCCCACTTCCTTCCACGTGTGAACTGCACAAAAAGGGACAAGGGATTGAGGGAAGCCAAGCAGTATTTTACTGACTCCCACAAGACAGATATGGATTGCACACAACCCTGGAAAACTTCTTTTTAAAATCCCAGAATTACCAACAAGAGAACTCATAAATAACCTGACACGGCTCCTTTGTCAAAAGATTTTGGCATGGAATGTATTTCTGCTACAGTTTAATGTTAATAGTTCATTCCAACAGCTAAAAAACTATGTCTATAATACTATTTAAATGTTTTGTTCATATTTTTGACTTAATAAAAAAAATAGTTCGAGCTACTACTTTTCTAGTCTTCAAAAAAAATCAGAGAGACGCCAACTTTTGAATGAGTCCCTTAAAAATGTGTATTTCACCTGAGAGCAGTAATGACTCCAAGGAAACACACACGGCATGACCACCTTCACCTGAACCCCTCAGAAACATGTCCACACACACAACTGCAGCCCCAAACAGAACTTCTGCAATGTGAGCAAGACAAGGTCAATCCCAAAGGCTGCTGTCCCAGTGCTTGCAAAATCTGACCACATACAACTGAATTCCTTTCTGTTTTGGAAGAGGTCAGTCTACACCTCAGCTGGATGATGACTCCAAGAGCCTTGTTGGGCCTGCACAGGCCATGGGAATGCTCTCAGCTTTAATGAGAGGCTGACAGGGTGACTGAAGCCACCACAAAGGTGAATTAACCCAGCTCTTCTATTGTAGCTTCTTTTCCCAGCATCTGGAAAAGGCAGTAACCTCTATAAGCATCAATTCCCTGAGGGGACCCCTGGGTCACAGACTCTCTTGTCTTCCCAGAGGAATGTTTGCTATTATCCACAGTACCACCCAAATGTACTGTTTGCACCTCAGTGTCTTCCTCCCAAGACATGAACCCAGAGACTTCAACTAATGCACAAGTGATTCTCAGGTCTGATCAGGCTTTGAAGCTGAGAACAGGTTCCTACTTGAGCAGAAATGCCTTAGCATTCATGACTGGCCAGAAGTGGGTTTACACCAAAGTCTTCAACACCCCAAGGACCTGCTGACCCCAGAGGTGCTGGGGCTGAGGTGCTCCTTCTACACAGCAGTTAATCAAACCTCAATATCCCACTTCCATCTTACATTTTCACATAAAGCAGAAGTGTCCACACCTTTAGGAAAAACACTTTTTAAAGGAATAGTCAAAACAGATGGACACACATTTGAGAGCAACTTACCTACTTAGCTTCATGATGCCCATGAAAAAAGCCCAAAGGCAAGGGAATCTCAGACACAACGATTTGGCTGAAAGCAGATATAACTCACAGGAAATAAGTTTTAAGAACTGGTTTCTCTGTTACAAGAGTTTCTAGAGGAGAGCAATTAATACCCAACAAGTGACTGGTTTTGGCAACTCAGGCTAGGTGCCCTTAAAGTGAGCAGGTTTTTTTAAAGCTGTTACATTGCTGTTACAGTAAAGATTGTATTCGGATGAGTTCCTGGGAAACACAAATCATCTATTTCTAAACAGGCTTCTGCATGTTACAGACTAAACTTCTTAACTTACAAGTAATTATTTTGCTGTTTCCAGTTTACAATGGTAAAAAAATGAAGACTTCACAATGGGTATAAATGGGAGGTAAATGTATTTTTAAAAACAGAATAAAAAGCTGCATGTTAAAAACTGGCTCACAGACTAATAAATACATACATCAAAGACATGAAATTTTCAGCAGCTGGTTTTAAAGAGCAAGGAATTGGGAAAAAACTAGCTGTCCAGACTCCATTCTGGCTCTGTGGTCTATGTACTAAAAATATCTGCAGTTGAAAAACAAGTTAACAGAGGAGTAGAATCAGCTTTGTCACCTATTTTCTTTTTTAAAAATTAAGCTACTTCCTAAAAGTGTGGTGTAAAACCTAGAGAAACTATTAATTTCTTCATGCACTTGATGACATTGAGTTAAAAAAGAAATTATTTTAACCCAGAAAAAATGAGTCATTGTATACAGTAAGGACAGCCTTACTGCAAGTTTTCTACAGTAAAAGTATTTCTAGAAATACACCAGAAATTACTTTCCTATAACAAAATATACAATTATGTGTTGCATCATCATTGAGTTTCAATACTTAGGCAAAACAGAAACAGCTACTGTGAAGTTTCAAAAAAACCCAAAGAAACCCAACTCCAAAGAGCAGAAGGATGTTTCGACGGCTGTGGAGATGCCAGAAAGCAATGCTGGACACCAGGAATCTCCAGAACAACTCCCTTCCCAAAGTGATGTGCAGTTTGTGAATCAGACTGTGAGAGAAAACTGATCCTGTTCTATGGGCTTCTCCACCCAGGCTCCAAGTCCTGCCTTCAGGAATGCTTTAAACAAACACTCTTTAGCAGTTTGATACTCAGTGGCTCCTTGCTTGGTGTCGTGGTACAGGTTGGGCTTGAGGATCTTCGAGCGCAAGCTGGAGGAAAGCTGTGGGGTTGAGAGACAAGACAAGGAGAGAGACAAGACCCTGTTAAGCCAAACAGTACCAGAGTGACTGAGTTATTTAAACACCTAATATTAAAACAAGGTAAGGATCTATCAAACGAAATGTTGAGGCCAAAATGCCACTGACATACATCCTGCAAGCTTTCTGAGGGTAAACAGTGAAACCTCAGCAGTGAAAATGGGATTATCCTTCCAAATAAATTACAATGCAAAGGCAAGCTCAAAGGAGACAGCATCCTTTGCTTACTCAGCTATAAACCAAGGAATATGCATTTTGGACCAGGTATCATCACATTAAAAAGTAAGTTAACAAACATATTGTTCTTCTCCATTGCTGCATGAAGCAGCAGCTGCCTGGCCTCAAGTTGCACCAGGGGAAGTTTAGATTAGATACTAGGAAAAAGAATTTCACTGAAAGGGTTGTAAAGCATTGGAACAGACTGCCCAGTGAAGTAGTGGGGTCACCATCCCTGGAAATCTTCAAAAAACACGTGGATGTGGTGCTAGAGGACATGGTTTAATGTGAACATGGAGGCGGTGCTGCGCTGACGGCTGGACTCGACCATCTTAGGGGTCTTTCCCAGCCTTAATGATTCTGTGGTTCTAACACGAGGCTCGGCTTAAAACAGGCTGAGAAAGTGGTTTCTGAGTACAGAAAGCACATGCAGGTATTTCACTGAGACCTGAGAAGTGGCAAGCTTGGCCCTCTGGCAGCATACCTTGGCGTGGATGCGCATCCAGCGGCTGTAGAAGGCGTGCTTGCAGAGGCGCGACGCGCGGCCCATCTCGTCCTTGCCAGTTGTGGCATTAATGACTTCCAGAGCAGAGTCCCCCACTGTCCAGTTCACACTGAAGTTCGGGGCTTTCCCTGGCTGACGGGCTTCTGCGTTGCTGATACCTGAAAGAAAAGTGATGTTTAATGATGACAATAAACACAAATGCTCGACTTTTGGTTTTTTGTTGGGGAGTAAGCAGTCTTAGAAGCAGATCTTTTATTTTGAGGGCATTGTCCTGCAGATTTCTCACCGACTCGCAGAGGTAACACCACGGACATCTCACTCTCATTCTGGCTAAAGTGTTCTCTAGTTCTGTCCTTCCCAGCAGGGCAAGTGTGCACCGCTGGAGAAAGCGGCCTCCTCGGCAGAGGGGATCATGGAGAGCTCTGTGGCAGGAGCTCATGGGGTTCATCTCACTTCCAAATGGACGTGAAACTATGAACCCTGGAAGTGTTGATGGCCAGGCTGGATGGGGCTTGGAGCAAGCTGGGATAGTGGAAGGTGTTCCTGCTCACAGCAGGGGGTGGAATGAGGTGGCCTTTACAGTCCCTTCCAACACAAACCATCCTGGGATTCTACTGCAAGCGAGCCCCATCCTCAGCACCCTCCACAAAGCCAGAACTGGCAGACAGACATTTGGGTCTGCCAGCAGAAATCCACTGTGTTCCAGCTGACTACCCACTTGACACACCCAGTGCTGCACACTGAGCCCAGAGATGGGGAACCACAGGACTCCAAACAGGACTCAAATCACTTTGCTCAGGTGTTAAATTATGTCTCATCTTCCAACAATGGCTCTGTCTCCAGGGGTGGAGAAGCAAAGCCACCACAATCCAACCTGAGTGCAAATCGAGTCTGGCTGCCTGCCCAGGACAGGATTTATTTCCCATACCAGCCCAGTGCTCAAAGATGGACTATACATAAAGAAGGTCACAGCAGCTGCTGCCATGCACGTGTGACTCCTCAGGAATTCCAAGGATGGCAAAACTCTATTTAAGATGTCTCAGTCACCTCACCAGGAGAGAACAAAGCACCAGGACAATTTGTTCTTTGCAGTAAATAAAACTCTCACTTTTACTTCAAGGCAGCTCTCGCTGAAAACCTATTTCAAGTCTACTCCACACTGTCAGGCCAGGTCCTACACTTAATAAAATCTAAAGAATTTGTGGAAATTGAACATAAGCAACACAGCAGGATGCATTTCTGGCTGCTATCTGGAACACAGTCTGATAAAGCTGGGCACCTGGGAGCAGGACTGGCTCACCTGGCTCAGTCTCTTGGCACCTCTGGGCCCAGCACTGAGAGTGTCCAAGATCTGCAAGGTCAGAATGACTCAGCCAAATTCAGTTTGCTTCCTATCATCAATTCCTCCTTTAATTAACAAAGAAACTCTTTGAAATATAAACCACTGAAGCTGTTGTATTTTTACCCTTGGTTTGGATCAATCTTGTCACTATGACTGATAAGAAATAATTAACTGAATAATAACAGAAAATAACCTACTGTTCCCCATTTTCTTAAAATATAAGCTGAAAAATTTGAGAATTGGAACACAAGTTGGTTTTACCAAAAGTACTGAGGCAAAAGTGCTAAGAAATTGCTTCCACATTACAGTTTTTTGTCTTTTATTTTTTTCTTTAATTTAATGACATCTATACTATTACCTTTCCTTTCATTCCATACACTATTAAACAAGTACAGGGATCAGACAGAGGTCATCAAGTACTCCAAAACACTTGTGATATCACAACCAGTCCCACAAGAAAATGAAATAAAGATGAGAAAGCTGAGCATCCAGTATGCACTACATTTCCACTGCAATTATACAATTCCATTCCGTGCTTTTTGATGAATTAATTAAATTAAAAAAAAAAAAAAAACAAACACCAAAACCAACCCAGATTTAGAATTTCTAATAGACTCAATTAATAACAATCCATTCAGCTGCTTATTTGTATGCAAGAACCCTGGAGAGATGTCAAAAGAGTCCCTGATGGGGGATGGACAGGGAATAAAGGTCATCTCAAAAATCAAAGCATTTGATAAAACTTTAGGTGGGTCATATCTTCCCCCTCAAAATCTAGACACAAAATACAGCACAATATGCTGAGATTAGAAAGAGAAAAGAAATTTAGGATAGAAAGTAAAATATTTTATTCTTCTCTGAAAACTAATAGAACTAAAGCAATTTAGAGAACATTGCTCAGAACTTATTGTTGAATATTATTACAAAGGGATATAATAAACAAAAGCAAAGGTCACAGCTCTTTGTGCCAGTGCTTATATGAAGTCTGACAGTTCTTTGAGGAGAGAACTAAAACAAGCTTCATGAAAAAGGACATAGAAAGCTGAAAAACAACCAATGTGAACAGGAGGATAAGGTACCAAGGGAACAGCCAAATTAAAAAAACACCAGAAGTTCTGCTGAAGGATTTATTTTTGTCCATCTTAAAAACAAATTCATTACCACTTGGATAAAGATGATCTCTTTGGGAAAAGTGAACACAGCTGGAGAGCCGCCAGCTCGGGGCAGACCTGGGATGTGTGTGGGGGAGAAAACCTAAGGTAGGATCATTGATGATATTAAATTATTTTTAAACAGCAATAAGAGGAGCAACAGCAAAAAGTAGCAGAAAAAACCTCACATACTGGGTGTCTAGGCAATAAAAAGGCAGATGAAATTCCTCACAGATGAATATAAAGCAACACATGTTAGGAAAAAACCCAAAGCAATCTTGCACAAGGAGTGCTGGACTTGGAGCTTGACATTAGCATTCAGGAAGGAGATTTTAGTTTCTAACATTCAGTTCTACCAAAAGGTCAGGACAATCACCAACAGGAATCCAAGTGGATGTCAGGAATTATCAGGGAAGGATCAAGGAAGTGAACAGAATATATGCCACTACACAGACGAGTATTGCTGCTTTATCCTGAATATCAGGTACTGCCCTGGTCTCACCAACACAAAAATGGGCCTGCAAAATGATCCTTATGTGAAAGGGTCTCTGTGCAAGGAACAACAAAGTAGACTAAGACACTTCAGCTTGCAAAAAATAGGACTTATGTAGGAAGGAATATCTCAGAGGTATAGAAAACTGAGTGTCATGACCACTGCTTATGGCCTGGATCTCACAGAGCACAGAGGAACACCTACTGGAGTAAATTATCAGAAAGAAGTTCCTTTGCACATTCCACAGTCCTCCTTACTCAAGGAGGCTGTGGATGGCAAAAAGTGGAAAGTATTTCAAGAAAAGCAACCAGGAATGAACAAATGAAAGATGTGTTAAGGATTTCTAAACACAAAGACCTCAGTACCTGACTTGGGCTTCAGCCCAGGTGAACTCCTGCATGCCCACCTCCCACAGTGGCTCCTCCTCAAAAAGAGTTTGTGCAGGTCACCCTGCAGACAGGCAACTTGATACTGGCTGATTTATCCAACCACCTTCAGTCTGATTAAGAAATCAATTCTTTTTCAGATTATTCTAGAAATTTACAAGATTAAAACCTGTCTTCTCTTCAAGTGGGGTGACCACCTCTCAGGGAGAGCTCCACTGCCCTCAGTGCTGGGGTGCTACAGGCACCCTGAAAGGCTGGATCCTGCAACCAAGGCTTCCAAGGGCCAGCAGAGGAGGGAGTTTTCTATGAATAGACAGATTTCCTGCACCCCTTAGCTGGAAAACACCTGCTCTGGTATGAGTGTTCCCCACTGGAACTGAATAGATGGGGATGTGTTAGCGGTGGACAGGGCAGTGCTGGGCTAATGGTTGGATTCTGTGATGTTGGGGGTCTTTTACAACCTTTATGAGTCTATGATTCAATCTGTTGGCAAAAAGTGTAAGTAAAATCTCTCCTATAAAGAAAGAAAGATGATGAAAGGACAATTTTTAGCAGTACAAACAGTATCTCAAAATTATTTTGACTTAATGCAGGTGTCCCAGCAGACATAAAATTTGCTTTATTAGAGGAAGAAAACGTGTTTTTACAGTACTTTCTCAGCTCAACAGGCAGGCAGTGAGTAAAGACTGGTATTTCTGTTCTAGTTCATCCTCCTGGTAGAAATAAATCTCAGAGGAGTGTATGTGTGTGGTACAAAAAAGAACACAGAACTGGAAACTGGTATTTCTGCCGTGCTTGTTCTAGGTAAGAATACACTGAAAAATATGTGAATCCAAGAGCACAGGGGCAGCTACACAAATGCCCCAGCTGAATCTAACAGCAGAGGTCAGAAAACCAGCTTTCAAGACTGAACCAGTAAAAGAAAATACATCAACATAGCTGTCTGCCCAGCCTCCTAAAGAACCTTTCTGTACATTTTTGAGATGTGTATTTTTGTGAAAACTCAACAGCTGAGAACATTTCCGAACTGTCTCTGCTGCACAGCAAGTCCTGGCTCAACTGTTCAAACAGATGGTTCTATTTCATGGGAAATAGATGATAGCACCATTGCAGAAAGATGATTTTCAAGAAGACAAGGTTCTGTTACATGCTGTGAAAAGGATAACAAAAACGCTTCTCACCCCGCCGCAAACCTGCTGTCTTGAAGGACTGATAAAAATTCCCCAAAATCAGACAGAAACAGTCCATACAGCAGCTACTATGCCCATAAAGCTATTAGATATTTCATACAGTGTTGCAACTGTTACTTACTTGCTAATGTAAGGACAAATATGTTATTTAACATTTTTATATCCTAGTTCAGGGAATCCTTATTACCTTTCTTAACCTAAAGAAATACTCATTGTTCACAGTGCTCTTTTCCCCACTCCCTCCCTGAATCTTTTTTAAAAATTCATGTCAAACTTTAAACATGCTTTAAAATTACGAGCTGCTTTTTTTTCCCTGGAAAACAAACACATGCCAAAAGCTAATCTCTACAGAACAAAGCAATACACACAGTGAGAAGGAGGATAAGATTTCAGTTTTAAAGCTTTCAGAGCATTACTGTAACAAGCCATTTTAGAATTTAAGACAGGTGAGGTGTTATCTCTGTCCACTTTGAGTTGATTGTTGACCTAGAAATTGTGAACCAAGTGTGTCTATCTTGGCATACTGATAGATGAAGGGAGCACTCAATAAAAATCTGCAATGCAAGAGAAGTGACAGTGAGTGCTAACACACTATTCCACAGGTGGGAGGAGACTTCCCTAAGCCTTCAACTCTCCTCACATCTTCCTAGGGCATGCTCCAGATAGAAATGGTGTGAAACCTCATCCAAAGTTTCATCCCCCAGTTCTTTCCAACTTTTAAAGGTCCTTGCTATGGTATTTCTGACTGGGCATCTGTATTATGTTCCGACCACAACTTCTCTATTATAAGCAGCAAGCAGTTTACTCACAGCACACAGTTTGCAAGGTTTTGAGAACTACAAAATCACAATGCTACTGGAACAGACTTAGTTACCGGCACGGCCTTCTCCATTAGATACTTGCCACTAAGTAAAGGTCTGTTGAGTGTATAAAGAGGTGGTAGATCTTCTATCTCTGCTATCCTCTGGTATACGGCTCTGGATAGATGATCCCCATGATATAAACTCCCCAAGATGATGCTAGAGAAGTAAATTGGCTCCACAAAGAGGCTAAGTAAGGCTCCTTGAATACCCAATACGTTCCACCTAAGAGGGAGGGAAAAACAAAACAAAACAAAAAACAAAAAAACACTTTCTTTTTAATGAAACAAGTAACATCTGCCAGACATAACAGCAGTTAATCACAATGGACCAGACTTTCAACCCTTCCTCCTGACCAGCACATGACCATGGTAGCATAAGCTGTGACACCTGCCAGGATTTCAGAGATCACCTATGGGGATACTCACTGTAATCCTGAGTAAAATTACCTAAACCAGGAGCAGACCCTGTAACTTGTACCCCTGCTAACATGTCTGGTGATGCATTTTCCATCACTCTAATGCCAGAGATGGACAGGATCATTCAACGGGAGAAAGCCAAACTGTGAGATTCTCCACCAGAAACAGCAGCTGATACCTCCAGAAGACACCTGGCAGGGAGAAGAGCATCCTTCCCAGAGCACAAGAAGGATTGTCTGCAAGACCTCCATACCTCACCACTACAAGGAAAGGCCTGTCCTTCAAACCCTAGCCCAACTGGTCACATCCTGCTGACAGAAAGGGCATGTGTACTGGCTTGCAATATCCATGGGCAGGGACAAAACTGGATATGAAAATTGAAAACATACAAAGAATGCATGCAGTCTTTGCTCCCTTTAGCTGCTTCACAGATTCCAAAGATAAATCCCTGTCTGAGCACTGTGATTTACACTGGATCACGTCTGGTGGCAGGGATATAGAATGACTACGAGCAAAACCCTGATTTTGATTGCTTTTTTTTAAAATTGTGCTCATTTGATGAAGTTTTGGCTCTCAATGTCTCTGTAACTGTCACACAAAGTACTTTTGAAAACCTCAGCATCTCCTGCAGGGTATTTTCACTGCCTTGGTCTAAGGAATACAGAAGCACTATGAAAATAGCGTATTTCAGTCTTGGAATCCCAGAATGTTTTGGCTTGGAAGGGATCTTAAATATAAGTCTAGTTTCAAATCCTGCCATGGGCAGGGACATCTTCCACTATCCCAGGTTGCTCCAAGCCCTGTCCAACCTGGAGCTGGAGTCCAACTGCAACAGCCAGACACAAGCAGCAGGAGAAGTTTCCTTTGGTGCTTGGATAAAACAGAGGAGCACATCAGAAGCTCTTGTGCTCCCACAGAATGGTTGTCCTTATTAAAAAGCCCATGCTACACCAGGATGCAAGGCTCTCCTAGGAAAACAGGGAATTCAAATGCTGCTAACAGTGTTCCTTGCAGCTTGTGCTGGGCAGGCTACACATCAGCATCCTTTCAGGCTAGCAACTCCACACCACAACTGTTTCACTACTGCAATAACTGAACTACAACGTCTGGCTTCAGGACTTGCAACATGTTTCTTTTTTTATGTATAAAAATGGTAAATCAAAGATTATAATCCAGAGAAACTGTTTCTTTGCAAATCTTTACTGATGATGAAAATGGAGGCAATATGCCTTAATTTACTCACCCGTCATTAGAAAAGCTGGGCCTAATAAGAGACTAAAAACACTGTGCTAATATATGAGGTGTATTTTACATGGAATAAAGGCATATTTTTTATAAGACTGAGAACACCATCAGCAACCAAGTTTCAGAGTAAAGATATCAAGTGAAAAAGTGTTGCTTCCCAGGACCAATATGCCTTTCTGACTGCTACAGACACAGGTAATACTATGGAAGAAACATCCGGAAAGAATTCAAGACTGAGCATTGCAAACTGAGGGTTGCAGACAAGGCACATCCCATTTTACATTACATGATCAGTGCTTAAGTGATGACAGGCATTTTAAAATAGGCCAAAGCACTCCTCTGGCAAGCCCTTACTTCCTAAATAAACCCTCTGCCAGACCCTTTTCCTTACTTCTGACCTCAGTATTTCCAGAGCTCGTGTTTTGCTGCTTCCTCCCACACTTGATGACCTCCTCTGTTGCAGAAAATGAAAGCTGACATTTCTCTTGTGAAGTTCTGATTAGAAGAGGACAGGGAGTGAGGACAGCTGAGCAAGCCCCTGCAAAGAGGACTGTATGAACTGGTATTACTGGGCACAAGCCTCATTTTGCTGGGCTGTGCTGAACCCCCTTTGCCACTGCAGCACACACTCGTGCTGGGCTCAGAGCAATGGGGCTGTGCAAGCACTGCAGAAACCACTCACACAACCAAAACTCTTAATATTCACTAGCCAGGGTTGGGTGGTGGTTAGGTCTATAAAATTAGCTTTAAATTTCATTGTTATAATAGAACAACATATACTTCTCTACAGAAATGTATTCTTGTATCAGAAACTGGTTATAGTGCAGAGAGAAACATGAAACCCAAAAGAATCACATAATCACTAAGGATGGAAAAGGCCTCTAAAATCATCAAGTCCAACAACTAACCCTGTCCAGCACCATCCTGTTCACCACTGTTCCCAGGTGCCACATCCACACACCTTTTGGACACTTCCAGGGACACTCCACCACTTCCCTGGGCAGCCTGTTCCAGTGCCTGGACAAATTTTTCCCCAATATCCAACCTGAACCTCACCTGGCACAGCTTGAGGCCATTTCCTCTGGTCCTGTCCCTTGACACCTGGGAGAAGAGACCAACCCTCAGCTAACTCTGCCCTCCCATCAGGGAGTTGTGGAGAGCACAAAGGTCACCCCTGAGCCTCCTTTCCTTCAGGCTGAGCCCCCCCAGATCCCTCAGCCTCTCCCTTTCAGATTTTTGGTTGTTCTGCAGATCACAGAGTGAAAAAAAGGACTTTCTTCTTGTTCCTTTTTTATACTGTACTTCTGTCAAACAGTAATATCTCACTTCCATTAGCATGTACACTCAAACAACTTCTATGAATATAAACTGAGAAGAAACCACCACCACACATCAGTTTTCAAAAGGCCACAGGCATCACCTCCAAAAGTGGTAAAACTGCCTCGTCCTCCAGCTTACAAACACAGATTGTCAGAACTCACACCAACAACTGCTGCCAATATAGCATTAACCTTTACTGAAAGCAAAATTTCTTTTGAAATTAAGGGGCCAAATGCTGTATTTCACTACAAACCATGCAGTGCAGAGCAGAAAAAGCAAAATGCACTGCAGAAAAAAATGCAGGAAAATGCAGAAATGCAGCAAAATGCACTGACTTCAAGTCAATGTTGTCTTTCCAATGGAGCAATTAAACAATGCATTTTTTTAATTTCACATTAAAAATAGTATCAGAAAAGAGTCAAGTGAAGTGGCTTAAATCTACCTTAAAAACCCAAACCTGGTGCTGAAGAACAAACATCAGCAGAACACAGGAATGCTGCATCTCAACAACAGCTACTGAAATGCCTAAAGTAAGGCATGTAAAGCAGAGAGCTGCAGATGGGAAAGAACACCCAGAGAAGCAGGCAGGAAAACTCTTCCAATGTAAACCCTCTCACTGGAAAACACCTGAGATGCTTGTCTAAGGTAAGCAAAAAAAATTGTCTTATGACAGTATTTAACATATTTTGAGCATCTGGTTTTAAGTTACTACAAAAATTTTCTCTGATAACCTTCGAGAACTTTAAATATCAATTTTACTTTAAGGTAAAGTGCAAGCTCTTAGACTGGTATAAATAGCCACAAGATTTACATTCCAACTGCTAACACTTAAACACAGGTGCCCTGATTTGAGCTGGGGTACAGGTAACTGTGATTCCTGCACTGTTGCAGTACAGGGACAGTGCTGGGAAATGCCCCTCCAAACCAGTACATCCCAACACCTTCACAGGCCCAACCCCAACCTTGGCCTTTGCAGATCAATGCACATGAGTTGTGCTCAGCTCCTCTCAATTTACACAGAGGATACTCTCTGTGTACTGTGCTCACCTGATGTCTTACAGATGAGCACCTCAGAGGGAAATCTGAATTTTATAGATTTACCATACTCACTGGTTTTCTTATTCTATATGCACTAGTGTACATCTTGTCCATAGCAGTCTGGAGGATGGATGCACCTCCTCACCCTTGCTGCTGTTCTCAAGCACACTGCACTAAAAAAAGAGGGTGGAGAAACCAGAGACCGACACCAAATCAAGAGGAGTCCTCTCCTCCTTGCTATGCTGTCACATTTCTGCTTTGGACCACCATCTGCTCAGGGGTATCTACAGTGAATTCCTAAAAGGTCTGTGGATTTCTTCCTGAAAAGCAGCTGATTTCACAGCTTTTGACACATGAGAAGGTAAGCAAAATTTAATTCTCAGCAACACTTTCACAGCGTGCTGGTAGCACCTCTTGCCAAAAATAAAACCAGTTAAAAATACACATGCCAGGTAAAAACTCTCCTGTGAACTTTCCAAACTCAAAAGGTACATAAATTCTGTTATTCACATTATTCTAGAGAAAATACAGAATTGAGAGGGGCCTAACAGCAGTCAGTCATAAAACTTGACGTTAATATCAAACATCTTAGTTACTAATTTTTATGCAGAGAGCAGGAGGGGGCAGGGGAGTCACTATGTGTGACCCACAACGGTGTCCACATGGAACTGGTGTCAAAATTCATCTCAGGAAAACAAGAGTCTCCTGCAACTACTCCAACAAGGCAAAACCTGACAAGGGTCTACATTTCCAAGAGCTTCTTGTAGCAATATTATTTATAAACAACAATTACTACAAAGAAATTAAGATTATTTAGTTGGCACTTCATTTATGACAAGTTTTTATTTGCAACTGATGGCAAGTGAGAGAAGGTGTCACTGTGGAAGATGTAGAGGACTATCCCAGAAACCACTTTTCCTTCTGGCATGCAGAAGGCACAATTTAAACCCGATTTCTCTTTGTTTCCTAAAGAGATGAATTTTCCATGACCACTCCTCCTCAAGAGCCACAGTTGTAAACAGGCAGCAGTATCTTTACAAGGAGTGAGAGCTTCTTTTACATCAAGTGGCTGGGTCAGCAGCCCACACTATAAATCTTAAGTGCAGAAAGTCTCTGGTCTTTGACAGTAGCTCTTCTCACAAACACCATTTTAGATTTGCAGTTACAGACACAAAAAATTTTCCCCTTGTAGCTGCACTGAGGCAGGCACAGCTCTAACCTGTCCCAGCTTTTTTGGCATTGCCTGCATTTGTGCCTGTATGTTGTTGGAGACTGAAATGTTACAGCTTCTGACTTAAACATCTTGATGAAGGACACTTTTGTCTCTTATAGCAAAACTATATAAAAGCTGCAGAGAAAACCACCAAGACCCTGAATGGAGTCCTGACTGCATGTTGATAAGACAAAGTGACTCAGGTCTGGGCAGGGGGGAGAAGAATGCACTCACAGAGGGATCAAGCTGAGCACCTCTGGGTGCAGAGCACAGCCCCAGGGCTATCGGCTGGCACAGACCCTCACACCAAAGGGTGGGGGGAGGAGAAGTTTTGGGTGTGTGGTGACAAAGCCTCTGCTCAGAGGCACTGAATGCCCATCCTCTGCTCTGCTGACCAGCTCAGCTGTGGGCCCTTCACCCCTGGAGAAGCTGCAGCCACGTGAAGGACAGCAGAGGGGTGCCATGGCCCATCAAAGGACCCCTAAGGGGTCCCCAGACCCCACACCAGAGCCCTGCACATGCTGCCACACATCCAGAGTCCTGCAAGGCACAGTGTCAAACTGGCCCTCCCCAGGGAAGCCATGTGGGTGTTCCCACCTGCCCAAAACTTGTATTAATCCACTGAATTCTATAATTTTTGGCAGCAGGGCTGTGGGGACCTTCACCACCAAGACCAGATTTTGGGGAGCAATGAGGCATTGTTGGGATGCTCAGAAGTGGGATACACTCCTACCTAACCTCTGTCACTCTCCCCCTACCCCCCATGCACACTCTGCTATTTCTTTCTTTTCTCTTTCTCTCTCTTTGCCTCTTTTACTATTAAATAAAATATATCATTTTTTTGGTGCCAAGACCTAACCTCATTTGGTTTTAATCATCTTTTTTGGGTATTTTTTGAACATTCAAAGTTCTGTCTCTTGTATTTGTTTAGTTTTCTTTGCTCTTCTTGGTTTAAACCAGATTTTAACATGTGTGAGCTTAGTTGGAGAGGTTCCATAATGCTGCACCTTGGGTAGCCATTCCTCACCACCTCCCCTCAGGTATTTCACCTAAGTGCTACAAAGCCACCATGCATCAAAGTGGCCACTGCAATTCAGATCAGCTACTGTCACTGAGTGAAGAACTGGTAAGGAGAAATGCTCACTTTTGGGGGAAAAAAGAGGAAGACCAAGTTACAAATGTCCATTTGGATTTCCCACCCTGAATGAGCACAAAACTAGGCCACTGGATGGGCCTGTGATGTTCTTTCACACAAATGTTTATCAGAAAAATGTTTTCTCTTCTTTAAAGTAGAAGAGCACCAATGACTTCCCTTTTAATAACTCAACCTAGAAAGTTTTTCTCAGCTCCTAGAGCTTTTCTAAGAAACTGTGTGATAAGGAATTTTGTGCTTCTCAGCAGGACATTAGCCATTAACTGGAATGTTTAATGAGAAGGTAAGTAATTATTTGAAACCAAAAATATGGGCAGAAAAACACATCAAAAAAGAAAAGACCAAAATGAACATTGTGAAGTACCACAGCACCAGGCCAGGATACATTTCAAACAAATGCATGGATATTAATGTTAACTCTGGTCAGAAACCATCCTAACACTTACTGCAGAGCCACCAAGCTCTAACACACCAGAACAATCCTGTTTTAATGCTTCCAGTCCAAGTGGGATTACACTCCTGGCCCTCCCACATTCCTCACAACTTCTCTTGGCTGTTCCTACCAGGTCTAGGAGGGTGCTGCCCTCAAAGGCTAGAAACAGCAACTTGGATTATACAGATAATCCACACAGATGAGGCAGTTTAGATACAAGTTGTTTGATAAAACTGCAATCCCACATCCCAAATTTATCCACATTTTTCCCAGGCTGTGACTGTGAACCTTTGGGAAAGCTCAATGGAAATTCCTGGGTCTGAGGCATACTGGAGAACTGATTGCTGGACACTATGGAGCAAGGCATTCTCTCAAATGTAAATGGACAAAACATGTCAGGGCAACGTAAAAAAAAAAAAAAAAAAAAAAAAAAAAAAAAAAAAAAAAAAAAAAAAAAAAAAAAAAAAAAAAAAAAAGACGAAAATTTGGGCCTCCTTACCCGTCATACAGTCTTTGTTCTGTTTCAAGGGGTTCTATTTGCTTCCTTCACTGGCACAAACAAAATTATTCCCATTAGCCCCAAGGAGAGGTGACAGCTAGCTATGGAAGCGAGAGATGGATTCTGTTCTGCATCACACAAAATCAACAAAAGAGTCAAATGTGTTCTAGCTCAACAACTGGCTTTTTAAAAATATATTTGCAATGACAATGTGATTAAAGAATGTGGCATGAATCCCAAGTCAGGTGGTTGGGAGAAGCCCCTGGCATGAAACTGGGGAATTGACTTGAATTTTACTGAAAATATTATAAAAGAAGCCGAAATGTCATTTTTGTAGAATTACCTTTCCCCAGCTGCCTGTCCTAGCTTCTGAAAGGCCCTGTTCATTTATGTTAGGGGTATTTAAATTAAAAGAAAATGTTTTCCTTCAGTAGAGATGCTGATTACTTGAGACAAGACTAAAAGAACAAAGCCATTATATAACCTCCTCCTCTATTTTTCATTTAACATATGCAATTCACAAGAATAGTTCCAATTTAATATCTTTAATAAACTCTGAATCAGGCTAACAGTGACTTGAAAAAACAGTGGAGCTCTTTTAATTAAAACATATATAACATACATTTCATTAAAAATAACTGAAGTATCATTAGCTGAAAAACTTGGCATTTCTCATCTACTTTGCAAGAGCACAAAGGCTGCAAACACGCAGACTCATTTAAAAAAATTAGGATGTTGCAACTCTCTCATACTTCCAATGCTTGTTAAAGAATACTACTGCTGGATGATTTTGAAAACAAACAACAAAAATCTTTCAATCTTTGTCAAAAAGAACAACAAAAAAGGAATTTGATGAAATATAAATTAAAGTATTGTTCTGGGAACAAAATATTTAATTTCAATAAAATATTTAAACTATAATTAAAATTCTAGAGTAAAAACTGGAAGTGCCCATCAATTAGGATTTTTTTAACAGGAACACTTTTCAACATAAAAAATAATAAAAATCTAAACTATGCGTGGAAAATGTAGCAATCTTTGATATCATGGAATGGTTTGGGTTGAAAGGGACTTTAAAGCTTGTCCTGTTCCAACCCCATGCCATGGGAAGGGACACTTTCAACTAGACCAGGTTGCTCCAAGCCTCATCCAACCTGACTTTGAACATTTCCAATGATGGGGCAAGGACCTATATTACCAGAGAAAGTTATCCAAATATAAGTATTGCAATAGATTTATTGTACTGTTTTCCTAATGCTATACTACTTTAGGGGAAAAAAATCTGAAATATTCCTCTGGTATTCCCCAGTGATAGAAATATAAAACAAAGCTGTCCTGACTTGATGTGGCTGGAATGATACAGAGTGACTACACCCTGCCTCTCAAGCCAGCAAAACGTCTGACACCAATTGCAGGTGAAGAATCAGAGCTTTATCACCGGGGTGACAGCCACCCTCACACTATGTCTAAGCAGTGAGATAAGCCCATAAATGCACCCCTGCTCTCCTGTAGGAATCCCAGGATGGTTTTGGATTAGACCTTAAAGGTTATCTTATTCCACCCCTCTGCCATGGCAGGGACACCTTCCACTATCCCAGGTTGCTCCAAGCCTCATCCAGCCTTGGCCTTGGACACTTCCAGGGATGGGGCAGCCACAGCTTCTCTGGGCAGCTGGTGCCAGGGCCTCAGCACCCTCACAGGGAAGAATTTCTTCCCAATATCCCATCTAACCCTGCCGTGCTTCAGCTTAAGGACATTCCCCCTTGTCCTATGCCCTCCTTCAGCAATAACATCAACAGCAACAAAAGCAGTCACTCAGAGTCTCACCTGGCTATCTTGTCACTGCAGGACATGGTCAGCAGCCTCTCCCCTTGCAATACCCCATCCCATGTCTGGATGGTGGTGGTGGAGCGCACAGGGATGGTCCCTTCCCCAGACTCGATTTTTGTCCGTAGCTGTCCTCTGGCTTTGCGGTTTGGATGTCTGTCCCCCTGGTCTGAAGGACAAAAAACACTGAGGATCAGCTGAAGAACATTCTCAAAGGGTTTGATATTAGAATCACAGTAAGAAGGACTGATTTGAGGTATTTGCCTGCAGTTACTGCTGGCTTGCATCACAGTTCCTACTGCTCTTGGCAATTTAGCTACAGCACCAGACACCTCTCACAAATACTGCTTTCCAAAACACGCTTGCAGTAAAACCAAGCTTTCACCAAAGCAGCAGTAGGAAGCAGGCAGCTCTTGAGCTCTGTTCTGTGTGTTACAGAGTTAAAATGAAGTTAATGGGCAGACTGTGCAAGGGACAGGCAGAGAACTGCTGTTAAAGGATGAAAACAGGGAAAGGGGATGGTTAGTTCTGTAGGAATACTTGCTGACTCACTGGCTTATCTCAGTTAGCATCAGCCTCTTCAAGACCACAGGGCTCATCACTCTATACTGAACTTCTACCACAGAGGAAGAACAGCTCAGATTTTTTTGGAAGAGATCTTTGTCTAACACACTTCTATGCTAAAAGGAAAGAAGACACCTAAATTTTAACCGTGCCGCTTGTACATGCCCCAAGAATAATTTAAGCTCCCTTGGGTGGAAGAGGACTGCTGTCATACCCTCTTGTGCTGCTTCATGGGGTGAGAAAATCCGAGCATCACCACAAGGAGATGTGCTGATATAGAGATGGAACTGCACATTCTCCTTCAGCTTAAACCCGCCTTGCTCTGACCTGATGAAAATGGATTTCTGTTGATCTTCTTTATTGCTGAAACAGAGAAGAAAGCTGGAGTCAAAACTGACATTAACATGGAAATAGGCATAAGCTGGGCAGACTTAACAGGCATTAAAAACAAACACAGGATGGCTAAAATTTCTATAATATAAACCTAACAGTTATGACAATTAACAAAATTAAAGGACCATCGAGACAGGAAACAAAGAGCCTGTGGCAATCCCAGATGCCAAGAGCTTCCAGGTACTTAAGTGAAACATCAGCCACCTTTAGCCCACTTCATATTATTTTGACTTATACATTTGCAGTTTACAAAATCATTTCCGATTATTTTCCCCGTCCTCCCCTCTCATGATTGACAACTCACAGAATAAATGTTTTGTTTAACTCAAACTTGAGGACAAAGGGCACAAGTTCTAAATTCAACATCCTAATGCAACAGGAGAAGTGCTTTACACTGAAATAATGAAGACAGATGTTTTCCACAGACACCTTTTCAGCTCATCATCTTTTTCCCTGCAGCTTACCTTAGGTAAAGCTCAAGTTGCATGTACAGAAATTTCAGCAGACACCGTCGAGCTATAATTTCTGCATGGCAATCATTTAATGCAAGACCACGATCACTCATGTATTCACCATTGATGCATTTTGTTCCTGTAGAAACACTTATTACCAGGGCATCTTTCACATCTGTACCTGCAAAACCAAATTTCAGGAAGGAGATGCAATTAACATCACAAATAATGCACTGAGTGATCTTCTTGCAGAACCCATACAAGGCTCTTTTTTTTGGTTGTTTGCTTCTTTAAAAAAAAAAAAAAAGTTTTTCCTTCTGATAATTTATTTAAAACAAAAGCTTCGCTCAGCCGTACCTCCCTGCACCAGCACCATCAGTGGTTCTTATGAGAGCTACTCTCTTCATCTTGGAGTTCAGAGAAGTTAAAAATTGAAAACCTGCAGGTAAAAAGTGCTGCTTCAACAAGAATTATTAAAGCCCGAGATCCAAAGTGCTTTTTTTCCTGAGATTCAGGCAGCCAGTACCTTTCAGCTGTACCTTTTGGCCACCTATGGAGATATTCACAGCCACTTTAGAAATCTGAAAGGCATTTGTTTATTAAAGCAGCAAAATGTTATGGAAGGGTATTGAGCCAACAACAGGAAAGGTAAGGCTAGGGAAAAAAGAAATATAAATGCTTAAATCACTGTAAAGATTAGCAGTATAATGTGTAGTTCTTGGTATTAAACCGTACCATGCAATAGAACTTAAAAAGTACGTTGGGTGGGTGTCTTCTATATAGAGAACTGCCTTCATCACTCAAAAAACCCAGCTGAATGAAGGACTAAGAACAATAGCTCAAAATGCCACTTAGCAAAACACTCAGTGGTAAAAAAAGTTAAAATGAACCTGAGCCCAGCTGGGCCCTCCTGCCCACAGGGCTAAAGGAGAAGCACCAAGCTGTAACACAAGGCTATGCAATGGGGTCATTTAATTCCAGACATTCCCAGACACGTATTGATGGCAAGATATTTTCTTATTCTGTGTAAAGCTATTTCTTCAGTTAATCTAAAGGTATTCACATGTTAGTTAAGTCTTAATTTTTTAGCACATGACTCTTCTGGGAATTGCACATAGCGGGCTGTAAACAGCATAAATATCTGTTAAATGTCACAGAACACAATAAATATCACAAAACAAAATAAACAAAACTACAGCATGTTTCTCATATATCTGGGGCTAAACAGTTGCATTACCAGATGGAGGTCTGGCTGCTGCTCAACAGAGCTTGAGGAGCATCAAGGCTTCCCAAACATCCCAATGGCCTTTGTGAGTGGGAGGGCAAGAGATCAGGAGGGGACACAGCTGGGACAGCCTCAAAATGAACACTCCACCAAGGGTTCACATGCATTGAAGACTAAGATAAACCTTAATGTGAGGAAAACTCAGCAGCAGCATGGTCATAGATCAGTTTAGGGCAGAACTTCACTGTTTTGGGTGATTTGGACAAGCAGAGACCTCGTGTCAGCACCCAGGGAGCCATGACACCACTGCTGACACGTGCACACCGCTGCCATCTGCCAAAACATGAACTGCTTTCTTCAGATATTTTTACTAAAATGACATAGAGCACTATGAATAAAATGTAGCAAGAATAACAAAGTGCAAAATCCTAAAACCTTGTAAAGAAGCGTAATTCTTACATAACATGCCAAAACCAGCAATACTGATGAGGGATTTTATTTATTTTCCCAAAGTTTCATGATTAACTTTCAAACCTACTTTTTGTGAACTATCTCAGGCAAAGGACAGGAACTCTGTGGAAAAAGAAGTACTTGGAGGTCTAATTTTCCTGTAAGTACCTGAGACTTAATTACTATATTTAGTCCACCTTCAAGATTAAACAGTAAAAATACATTTAAATACTGGATGACTGAAAAGAGTTAATTTACTAGATGCAAACAGAGCTCTCACATTTAAGCATTCAAAATACTACTTTTTTTTTAGTTTACCTGTTGTCATGACAACTCCAGCAAGAACTTTTCGACGTGCATGTGGAGATGAGAAATTTTCTGTCAAATCACTGAATTTATCTACAACCAAGCGTGCAACAGCATCAGCTAACACCTGTAGGACCACACAGAAATGCACATAAAAAATTTTTAAAAAATAACTTAAAAATTACAGGAGCATTGAATTATAAAGATCTACACTTTTAAATGATTGGACAAAGCAAATGAAGTGGGTTTTGTCCCTTACAAGTGGAAGCAGAGGTATGAGTGCTCCATGTCTACCAAAACAAGGTCAGACAGCACTAAGCCAAGCACTGAAGCACCTAATGCCCATGATCCTGATGAACATTTGAGGCTTGGGAGAACAACTGGATAGACAGATAAGCCTATACTCCCATGCTCAAACTTCAAAACACATCATTTCAACATCCTCAACATTGAATCTGACAATAATACAAAGTAAAAATCCATGCCCCTGAAACAAACCTTTTATAACAACCTAATTCCTTATCTAACTATTATATAAATAAGGGCAACTTTGTTTTCAACTCTAGTTTAACACTTCCTATGTCCTATTTTTACAAGACCTATACAAAGTTAGGAATAGAAAATATCAGTGTGTAACCTCAAATAGGCTATCTTAAAATTAGGACAGATTTCTGTCTTTCAGGAAAACTTGAACAGTCACTTTAAGTCAGGCTGTAAGTGAGGCTAACTTCTAAAAGGAAAGAAAATTTTGAAATATCAGTCCTGCTTCTGTTGACAGACAATCCAGTCTAGCACTGCAGCTAATCTCACCTGTTTTCAAGGCAGCTGGAACTGTAACTGCTAGAAAAAAAAATGAGTCAAGACCAAATTCTTTCATTTTCACCTGAAAAAAAATGAAGCCAAGGCAACCATGTGTTGATAACCAGCAGTATCTGAGATGTTCTAGGTGTGCATACCTGGCCCACAGCTTCACATGCCACAAAGACACAAGGATTGTGTCACACCCACCAGTGCCATTCAGATGTTGAGTGAGGCACTGGAACAGAGAAGTGGCTGCCCCATTGTTAGAAGTGTTCCAGGCCAGGCTGGACAGGGCTTGGAGCAGCCTGGGATAGTGGAAGCTGTCTTTGCCCATGGCAGGGGGTAGGACTGGATGAGCTTTAAGGTCCCTTCCAACCCAAACCATTCTATGATACAGATGTGTTAGATGCCCAGAGGGAAAAAGTGGAAAGAAAAAAACAAAATAGAAAAAAAGAGAAGAAAAAGGTTTGAAGACTGCCAGCCCCATTCAGCCCCATTTCCTTAACAAGGCTCATGAGGACCAACAGCCTAGAAATGACGTGGACATGCTCTCAATGTTAACTTTCTTTTGGAAAACCTTTAGCAGCCAAGAAATAACTAAAGCTTGGGTGTCATGATTACAGAACTCAGCAGCTCTCACCAGAGCCTGACAGAAAACAGTGACCAGCACTCAGGTCCCAACTGCACCAGCTTCATCCATGTTTTGCAATCACTCAACTTGTGGAATCAGAAGACTCTTGACATCGCAAACATCAATTTTCTTGAAATATTTGAATGGACTGCAACTCAGAACCTCCATTTATTTTTCAGAAACACGATTTGGCTCAGAGGTCATGAATGTGTCTGGTCAGGCACTGATTTTCAAACATGGTCTTTTTGTTGTTGGACCCAAAATTGGGTCACAGTCCATGTTCTGCCAGCACCACAACCACACTAAATCTGCATTTAATTGTCCTAGTACTTACCTAATGCAGAAAGCTGAACTTCAAGGTAAATACACAAAAGAAAAGGCAAATAACTGAGTGGTTTTTAATCAACCTGGTCTTAGAAATTGAAAATGAATACACAAAAGGCTTAAATTATTAAGCTCCCTGCAGCCATGAGGGCAGATCACTGTATAGCCAATGCACAGAGTCCCCATTCCAGTGTTTTATCCAAGCCTCACTGCATAGTTATGGACACTTGCTTCCCAGTTGCAAGTTTTATGCTCTCATTTCTGTAATCCATGTATTTTCTGCTCTGCCCCACACTGTGATGTGCTGGACAGCACAAGGTAAAATCATGCTGAATGACACTGTGATGGTAATATAGATACTATAGAAACAAACTATTGCAGATAGGAAATGCTTCAGGTCACTTCCAACCCAAACTATGCTATGATTCTATGCTAAATAGAGGCTTCAAACCTGCTAGAAAAAGTCTGGCATCCAGGGAATAAACAATGTGATTCACCTTTTCTAAACAAGTGGTGGTGGGTGGTGACTGGTACCTGGAGAAGTCTTCCCCAACACTGGGAACTGAAACTGCCACGTGTTTCTGGGAAGAAATCCATGGCCACTTTGCTTGCTAATGCCACTGACAAAAGGTTCCCTGAGCAGCAGCTGGGTAGTAAGCCTGCATACAGGCTGGATCCATTAGCTTCTTCCAGAAGGATCTTTTTTTCACACAACAAGCAGAGCAGAGGAAAGTGGTGTTGGTATACAAAGGAGCACACAGTGAGTTCTTCCAGGAAGATGCAAGTTGGCACAGCAGAACGGGGTGGAGCTGCATCTCACAGAGCCTGGAACTAAGCTCTTGGCAAGGAAACCTAAAAATGTTTGGATGAACTTGGAGCTGGACACTGGGGAGGACTTGGAAGGACTAAGCAGAACTCAAGCAAGACAAAACGAACCTTGGAGATGCAAACAATCCAGGATGAACTGGAGAGGAGGAAAAAAAAATTTTTCTGCCAGAAAACAGGCAGATATAGTAAAGATTTGTTATTTCTATTTGATACACAAATAGTGTGACAACAGCTGGGCAGCGAGGAACAAACCCTGTTAAATGCCTATAGATGTAGTCACTAAGATTTTGGTCTTTGATAAGAATACTCCCCCAAGAAATTAGAAGAATTATCCCTGTCTCCCAAGCAATCCATTACACTGACATAGTTAAGGGCATGGAAGAGAAGGGAATAAGGCAGCACCAGGAACAAGACTTATTGGCCAGAAATTACATCCTGCTGTCCCCATCTCAAAACCATGGACTTGAAGCTGTTTCCACAGCAAGCCCAGGCCAGTGACTGGCCTGAATAGGAATCTCTCACATCACATTCTGATTCTACTGCCTTTCATACAAATAAATATTAATTGGAACAGAAATGGAACTCAAGTCTCACCTTCCCTGTGAATGCTCTAACATCTAACACAGCTTCTCTACCCCTGCTCCTGCATTAAATCATTTTTCCAAGTTGAGTAATTCAAAAAAAGGAAAGATCTAAAATAGCTGACAGTTGGCTCAGTAAGGCATGTGAACTCTAAGTTATTTTGGGTGTGTTGTTCCCTTTTCTGATGAAGTCACAGTGAATCCACTCCTTTTCTACACACACAGACTGGTTTTGGTTAAATACACATGTCGCAGCACTGCTGTAGCAGAACCACCCTGATCGTTCACACTTGAAAATATTCTGGAGCTGATGAAGTTCAGGTCAATCTGGAGCTGAAGGAAGACCTTGGCAGGCCCTGGAGAGCACCCAAGATGAATGCTGGTGATCCTCTGAATGGTGGGAAAGGCAGCAGCAATAGCTCCCAGCTCTCACAGGAACTGACACAAGACGCCGCAGTCCTTTGTGCTCTCCTTGGATCTCCAGGGACCCTTCTCAAGCAGAAAGGTTCTCCCTTGGTTTGTTTTGGTTTTTTTCTTATCTTCACAGTTTATGACTGTGAACTTCCCACTGCAGGTAAAACCAAGCTCAACCAGGTCCTCCCCTTTAACAGTGACCAGCACACACAATTCAGAGAAGTTCCCTGTAATAATTTAAAGAAACTTCTGCCTGCTGGTAGAGTCTTTCACTGCTTATGCTGATGTATCTTGTATATTTCTTCCAATTCCACAGCAATTATTCCAACATATAATTCACAATATTCCCATAAATATACTCAATATTATATTTTTCCCAGGTTTGAATCCATCACATTCTTATTCTCCTGTATACACTAAGCAAACCATTGCAATGAACTGCCTAGAACTCCTCAGTACCTCTCCAGAAGCAGCTTTCTTTGTTTATCTTTTATAAATGTGAATCATTTTTTATACTCCCTCTCACCCCAGGTTGAACCAGGACTAAAAAAGCACATCAAGCACAAGTAGCCATTCAGTACTGCTTCTCACCCCATTTCTCCTGCTTAATGTTTTGTTTCAATGTCTGTCCACAACAACAGAAAGGATAAATTGAATTAGGTGCATGATTAAAAATACTCTCTCCAGTGATGTTTTTCAAACTGATCTCATTTGCAGCTACACTGCTCATTTGTGTAGCTCAACTTGCTTTCTCTCACAACAGTCAAGCTTTCCAATTTAAATAACTGTATTTAAGCTTCAATGTGTATGATTTCAATTTCCAGCTCTCTGCACACCTTGACTAATCACTTATCTTTTTAAGTAAACAATTTGAGGAAACAACATTAGGAAAACCTCCATATCAGCTTTCTAACATAAGCCATTAGTAGCCTGAAGAGGTGATACCTCCAACCAGCAGGATCCTACTGTCTGATGGAAAACTCTTCCTTGAGTGACACCAGCAGCCTGGACTGCTGAAGGTTTGCAGCATATACTGGGAATTACTGCTACCAGTGTGTTCTTTTCTCAGTTTTACTCCAAAGCATTTGCTACTGGCCTGAGAACTTCTTTTAGGGACAGCACCATGCCATCTTTGACAGAGGTGTGAGACCCCTCCAGAGAAGGACACCAAGAGCTGGAGCCCCTCTGCTCTGGAGACAGGCTGGGAGAGCTGGGGTGTTCACCTGGAGGAGGAAAGGATCAAGGGAGACCTTAGGGGCCCTTCCCGTGTCTGAAGGGGCTCCAAGAGAGCTGAAGAGGGACCTCAGGCAAGGGCCTGGAGTGAAGGAGAAGGGGAAATGGCTTCCCACTGACAAAGGGCAGCATTAGATGGGGTATTGGGAAGAAATTCTTCCCTGTGAGGGGGGTGAAGCCACGGCACTGAGAAGGTGTGGCTGCCCCATCCTTGGAAGTGTTCAAGGGCAGGTTGGACAGGGCTTGGAGCAGCCTGGGATAGTGGAAGGTGTTCCTGCCCATGGCAGGGGGTGGGAGTAAGACAATCTTTAAAGTTTCTTCCAACCCAAACCATTTTGTAATTCTATGATTTTTTTTTTTATCAGTTCACAAAGCAGAGCTAACCATAAAAATATTTTCTTTGTTTTGAAGAGGCAAGTCCCTCTAATGCAAGTGTGACAATCTGTTCAATACCAACACAACCACTGTCAAGGTGCTAAATACACAACTGCTGAGCTTTTCAGTGGGACATTTTTACCCACTCTGAGGCACATGTTGAGTGTGTTCCTGAGTTTAGCTCACTTTCCCAGCACAGAGATGTTCCTCACTGCAGAGAACCTTCCTTCATCCCTGACAACAGACCAAGCTGTGGGCAAGCAGACAAGCTTGAACTGAACCACAGGATCAGCACCTCAATAACCCCTGTACAGACCATGAGATTATTCTCACACCCATTTCACAACAATCAATTTTTGATTGCAGCAACCCTTCCATACCATTTGATACTTTGCACATGTGTTTCTGCATTTAACTCTCTTTGGGGCACCTGCAGCTCTCAGGAGATCTGCTGGGGTCCATCTGGGTTCCAGATGGAACATCTCTCAACTCCATTCTTCTCACCACAAATGAGCTACAGGCAGGTTTGGACCTGCCACCCAGGCAGTCAATTCCAACATCTTCACTGGCACAACCACACTGTACTTCTTTTATTTCCCCTAAGCACTTGGTACTTGAATTTTTCCTCCCCTCATATATTTCTAGCTTCCATTTTTTCCAACCCGATCAACATTTTGTCCACGTCAAATCCTATCCTCATTTACATCATTCCTGCACTCTCCAGTTAACACCTTTTTACACAGTAAACCATGTCTAAAATAATTAAACAACTCACAGACTCCTAAAAAAACATAAATCAAGCAGGACCTGAAAACACCACAAATGCTTAAATCACTAAATACATACCAGACCAAAATCACTAACAGGTAAAAGATCTAATGTAATTCCAGTAACAGCTAATTATAATTCAAAGCAAAGCAACACAGTCAAGTGTTTGATGACATCCTGATGACAAGCTGATCAAAAGCCCCTGAATAAAAAAATTACTTGAAATAGGGTCAAAACAAGGCAGCACCCATGTATCATCTTTCCCAACTCAGCTTGGGTTTTTCACACTTCCCTCTTCCAGTTTTCACCATTTTACTGATGCAAGAACTAAAAACACATGAAATACTAGCAGTGAAATTTTTTGGTGTCTGGGATCAAATCTACTTTTAAAAGCAGAGAATGCAGTCTGAAATCACTCAATCTACTGAAGAAATTGTAACTACCCAAAACAGCATGATCCTGGATTTGAAAACGAAGGAAATATTTATCAGTAACACAATAATTGTGCAATATTAAAATGAAACCATATAGGAAGTTCTAAAATATGCATAATGTCCATATATTTTGTGAAAACAACGTACTCAAAATAGTCACATTTAGTCACATTTACTTATAGTCTTTGACCCCACATTATCAAATCAGAACCGTATGTTAGAGTTTTAATGAAATCCAGAACAACGGTTTTGAGATAGAAAAGGTCAAAACCTTGAAAATCTCATAATAAACAGAAAGTTGCAAAAGAATTCACAGACAAATATTTTAATTTAGATAGGCATATAACATAATTTAAAAGACCCATGAGATGCAGTAGAAAGACAGCAGTCAAACAATTATTAGTGGAGCTTGACTGGGAAGAAACACAAACAAGAAAAGAGGGGAGAATTTTTCGACACTAAAAAAATTGAAAATTACCCAATTCTAGTGAATTCAAATTTCTGACCTGTGCCCTGTATGTTGGATACTTTCCCTAGTTCATTCACTATTTGATTTAATTACTTCTCAGCCAGATCTACTTGCCTAAGTAACGTCTATATGCATATTAATTCATTTGCCTAGAGCACAACCCTTCAGATGATAACCATTTAACCACACATCTTGGATACAGACACATGGGATGCGTTCACACCCTGGCAATCAGTGGCAGTTGCAACAGCCTCACTTAATCTGACCTTGACTTGCAACAATTTCTGTTTGCAGGAAAGAATGATTTTCTTCTCTGCTAAAAACTGTTGTATCAAATAATAACTTCACTTAAAGCAGTAATTCTCACTTGAACTCCATCTAAGTCTTGCTGCCTGAGATGAGCAAGTTGTGATTCAATCTTTCCCCAGCACGAACTGTAATTCAAGCTGGCACTGGTGCTCTCTTACACAACACCATCGAGGCTGAAAACAACAGAAACAAAGCCTCTTCTCTGTGCAGGAGAATACAAGTTGTCAGAAGCTGTAACTGTATAAATCACTTAATACATATATAGGTGCACATATAAATATATATAGACACACATATCTACAGAAGCAGAATGCTGTTCTGATTCAATACACATGACTTGACTCCTCCTGGTCATTACCCAAAACCATGCACAACCTACCCAAAGGGTTTCTCACCTGTGGCAAGTGTAACTGGAGTCCCTCGCTGGGAATGGGCTGCCGAGACGGAGTCTGGTCCAGCTGCATGTTAAACAGGGATGCCAGGGCTGACTGAGCAGCCCGAGCTTTTGCCAGCTTTTTATTCCTTCCCGAGCCTTCGAAAGTCTGACCGTCCACCGCCACAGCCATGACAAAGTTTTTGGCGTGGCTCTCTCCGCTCTCCGAGAGGAACTCGTACTTCAGCCCTGGGCGCAGCTCGTTGAGGATCATGACGGGGTTCTTCCCGCTGGCCGTGGGGTAGGGTGAGGGCGCGGGGAGAGGTGACTGGGACAGGCTGCTGGCTACGGCAGACGATGGCAACCCGTAGTCCCCGCCGGAGCCAAAGGAGCCGTCCCCGTTGGAGCCCAGGTAAAAGGAAGCGTCGGAAGGGACCGGCGTCTCGAACCCGTTGAAAAGGGTGTCGGGGAAATCTGCTTGGTCAGATGTGAAGTCCGTGTTGACCGACAGAGTCCTGCCCATGGCCAGGTGGGCTTCCGAGGCGTTTGGGAACTGGACGAAGGAGCGCAGAGCCTTTTCGGCAGCGTGAAGCTTGGCTTTCTTTTTTGTTGGGCCAGACCCCTCAAAGACCTGCCCGTTGACTTCCACCGCCATCACAAACATGGGGGCGTGGACCGGCCCCGTCTGGGAGAGCAGCTTGTATTGTAAACCGGGCTTAATCTCGTTAAGCTGCATCAGGGCATTCTTTGGCAGGACGGGGCCGGGCGTTTTCTTCCTCTTCTTGGGGCGGAATTTGGAATGGCCATTGTTGCCCTCCTCCAAAGGTCTCTTCCTGCTGCTGCTGCCACCTCCGTTGGAGAGCGGGGTCCCCTCGCCAAGGCCCTGCCCGGCGCTGTCCTTGGGGGGAACGTTGTCCACATTGCGGTTTTCTTTAATGTCGGTGCTGCTCGAACCTGCGGTGCCCAGAAAGAGTAACTTACAATGCCTTCGGTGCAGGATCTTGTAAATGCAAAATTTATAGATTCCTTTATCTCTCTTTGTAACTGGTTAAGTGATGTGTGCTCACAGGTTAAATATTTTTGCAATGCAACTGGAGATGATGATAATGTAACACAACCTCTCAATAGGTTTCTGTTCAAGACATAACACACTCGGTCTTCAAACCACACACTTGATACAACTGCACAGCAAAAAAAAAATCACTACAACTTTTTTTTTCATTTTAATTATGCTGGAACAAAACTTTTACTTGTAAATTATATTTAGCCTCAAAAATGCTTTAAATCAACAATATAAGCTATAGCAACATATGCCCACAAAACAAACAACTACCATTAGTAAAGTAAAAATGGATGCCTAAGGTCACAACTCTGAGCCAGATATTTAACTCTACTTTATTATCAGTTTAGTCATATTACTTTTTCCCCCACAGTGATTTTAGTTGCTTAAATTGAAAAATTACATAAATAAAACTTTCGTTCAGAGCAATAAAAAATTAGGCAGCTCTTTCGTAGGCACCATGACTGAAGAGTGTTTGAATGCTTTGTTCCTCTTTAGCTATTCCATATTTTTCAAATCGAGTGCTTTTTTATGCCTTTTCTAAACATTCATTTCACCTCATCCCAATCTGGTCAGGAACTACAGCTGCCCACTGTGCCAGCAGAAGCACAAAACCACATATTTTCACACAGCCTTATATTAAAAAAAATCTCTTATTCATCATTTATAAGCATAATTCCTTGTCAAGGAAACTGCTGTCATGGAGTTACAAACCTAAAATTCACTAGATATCCTCTCTAAGGCTATGTAGAATACAAGTGCGACAAAAGCTGTACACTCCCTGTGGTAATATTTTAATGGGAAGGCAGGGAAGACAATATAATATTAATTTAATGATTTGTTTTCAATAATATAAGTTGGAGTAATGATATGTCAGAGCTATATATAAGGAACTGAATTTGCTCTAAGTTCAAAGACCTCATTTTCACCCTGACAAAGAAATTAAGGAAATTAACTATTTGTGCTTTCTAATGGCATTTGTGAATAAAAAGGCAAATGTAATAGATCAAGTATTTTTAACTCTCCTGTTCCAAAACTTCAACATGTATTACGTGCACACTGATCCAAGGTGGCAAATGGTCACTGAAATTAGAGCAAGCCAGGTGGAAGCTCTCTTTCACGGTGACAAATTCCAGTCACACTTAGTCTTCCCTAAGAATCCCCTACCATGCACACATCACTTCGCCCAGGTTACAAAGCTGATGGAATGGTTACTAAATTTTCATTTATAACATCCTCCAGCAAAAGCTCGATAGGTTACTCCTTTCGGTGCTCAAAGAGAAAAAAAGGAAGGAAAAAAAAAGGTCAAAAAAAAGCCAAAGTAGGAACACATTTCGTTAAATCACAGCAGCACAACAAAGAATTGTACAGTACTGATCATGCAATTAAGTCAATTAAATTCCATCAAGAATCCAAATTCTGAAGCATTTCATTGCTAGAAATCTGCTAGATTTAATCAAGTATCTCTTGTTCAGTGACAAACATATTGCCTGGAGAATGACAGCTATAGGGCCACAACTGTCAATACACAGTGTTCATGCATATATTCTTTCTAGAAATATGTATTTATGGTGGAGGAATCTAAGGTCAATGGCAGAAATTTTAAAATCTTTCCTTACAGTGAGTTTCTTACATCTCATCTAAAATACTGCCCTTACTGGTGGCACCAGGTATTTGTTATCAACCACCAAGAGTTCCAGGCTAAATAGAAAACACTGAGTTAACACTAACTAATGGTTTCTGGTTTCATTTCTTTTTATATGAAAACCACTACCAGTGCCTGTGGAAACCACAGAAGGAAAACAGGAGTTAAATAGACTCCAGATGAACATTAAAAAGAAAAACTTTTGCATATAAGCATGGCAGCTGGAGGAACTCCTTTGTCAGGTAGGGAAACGATGTCCTGACAGAGAGGAGGGACTTGTAGGGAACAGGAAATAAATTTGCAGGCTTACCTTGTCTCTTTAAGAGAGAAGGGAAGAAAACTACTCCTTGCCTGAGAGCTATTAGGTTTTGTTAGCTTTGGAGAAAGAACGTAGGGAGGTGATCCTGAGTCAAACCAAGAGACCAGGAAAGGAGGTAACTGTGGAGTTGATCCAAATCCAAGTTTGTGATGGAAAGTGAAAGACTTGCTGTGCAAACCAAAAGGATCTGGAGTCGCTGGACTGCAGGGGAAGGTCCCTCCCATTGAGGGTGAAGGTGTGTTTTTGGTTGTTTTGTCAGCCTGTTCAGCCCAGCAGTGCTGAGACTCTCTAATTACCTGGGGGCTTGGGAAGATTAGGCAAAACATAACCTGTTCAAGTCAGGTATGGCACCTCTAATCTTGTCCGTGTTCAGACATGGAGTAACTCCTCCAGCCCAGCCTCTCTCTGGATGCCTTTTCCAGGCATGCCACCCTTCCAGGGAAGTTAGGAATGATCCTCCTGGCTCTTCCTCACCTTACCCAGTTCCCCACATGCGACAGGGCCACCAACAGACTCCAGGGGAGGGCATCACACCAGCATAAAAACACGTAAGTGTCCTCCCAGGGACATAAGTGACCCTCCCCAGGGCAGCCTCGCAGCTCCGAGCTCTCCCAGGCAGCTCCGAGCTCTCCCATGGCAGGGAGCCACACGTGCTCATTTTTCCCCTACAAAAAGTTTTCAAATGGCTTTTAAAGACCCCATAAACCCATGGCACCCACCATGTCCTGAGCAAGGTGCTTCACCACTTCATTACAAATGGCATGAAAAGATCTCCCATTGCTTTCTTTGATCCTCCACCTGCTAGTCTTACTACATTTACTGGGGTTTATTTGCTATTTTTTAAAGTTTGATTGTTCTAATATTAAACACCCCCTGTTGTGCATGATTTTACAGAAATCTCTAATATTTCCAATCTTTACATTTAATTTATCAAGGAATGAATGCTTTAGAGAGCCCTTTGAAGTCCATCATATCTGCTGTGTATTTAAGGCATTAAAGCAGCATTAGCACATCCATAAACACTTGATGACTGAGATCCTGTTTTCTTAAACATTTATACAACCCATGATTTAAAAACTGGGTATTTTTCATGAGATTGGTATATCTTCTAGTCATTAAAAATAGCTGGCAGCTTCAACTAGATATTTGACTTATGTCTGTGGAGGCCACCTTAGTAAAAATCATAGCTGACACCAACAACATCAGCAGAAGGACAGTCCTGCCCCCCAGATTTCATCTGAGCTCTTACAAACCCAAGAACACTCAAAGCAGGAGTGTATTTTTGGGTTTATTCCCTGTAATTAAAAAGTGTCTGCCATTAAGATGCTTTATCCATTGGGGACCTTCCTTTACCTGCTTGAGAGGCAACACTCCCCCTGCTCTGTCTGATCTGGAACACAATTAATTAAATTTTGATGACTCTTAGCTGAACCAAAAGATGGTTCTAGCTACCCCTTATACTACTGCTCTCATTTAGTGGCCTTGGGAAATTCTAAATAAGTCATTTTTTCATTTAAAAAGAAGCAGAAAAAACCACATGCTCTCTTCAGAGCATCTTTTAGAAAAAGGAGCAAATACATCAAAGAGAAAGGTCAGGAGAGTCACATGCTTGTGTTCCAAGTGTTCAGAGTGCTGCAGACACACCAGCCATGCAAAGCAACAAAAAACAAATAAAAACATTCTAAATAACCATCTCTTTCCCCAAATATCTTGTAGTGTCTCTGTGACCAAAGGATAAAGAAGGAAAACACTAAAAATTGAAGTCTGAAGCACCGTTTTCTCAGGGATATTAATTTATTAATGTAAGACATCATCACTGTCTTACATTTCATCTGAACAAAAAAAAAAAAATCATCTTAATTCTGGCTTCTGCAGAGGAATTCTCGTTATGCAACCACAGGCTACAAAGACTGCATAGCCCACCTTCCTTTCCTTTAAGAACCTTTCCCCAAAAGCAGTTACATAAAACAATAAAAAATTTAATAGCCAACTTCTAATATGCAACTTCACAATTATAAGAGATGTAAAAGTCAAGAGAGATAAAAAGTTTAAGAAATATATCTCTGCACAAATGAAAGAACTTAAGAATTTAAATTTTGATTTCTGACCCCCCCAAATCAGAAGACTTAACGTTTCAAACTTATGATGTTTGTGTGGGCACACAAAGGAAGGTCATCTTGCACTTTATATGAACTGGGCTCAGCCAAGGTTCTGACATCTCAAAACTGAAGTTAGACAAATGCATTCCCCTAAACAGTTCCACGGAGCCAAGCTCCTGACAAAATAACAAATTCCTTGAATGGTTTCCCATACTGATGCACTAACACACAAAAAACCCCACAAGCAGACAAAAATTTAGGGTTTTTCTTAATGACACAAAATTAAAGAATGCCTCTATAAAGAGATTATATCTCTCCAGCTCAGGAAGGCACCTTCTGTCCATGCTCAGCTATATCATTATTGAGAAAAGAGATGTTTTAATAAAAAATTATGCAAATTATTCAATCACACTTTTTGAAGGCCTCTGTAGGGAAGCCACCTTTAGAAACAGTTAAAATATCCATGTGAAGTAGCTTCTTATATATCAAGTAAAAGAAAATTATATCAAGCATATTGCAGTTGAGCTCACTGTTTCACTGAGGAAAAAATATTAATTCTATTGCAGGTAATACTTTTTGCTTTGGTTTTGGGGTTTTTTCTGCGGGGTGGGGGGAGGATGTTTGTTTTGGGTTTGATTGGTTTATTTTAACACAATGATCTAACTTCCTCATCTCTCTCTAAAATTGTTCTGTAACTCCTCCAGACTGAACTGCAACTCTTCTGCTCCAAAGCCATTGCTGGGCTTTGTCACCTTTGCCAGATGCACTCTTTAGCCATTGTCACTTGGGGGAAAAAGAAACACATTTGTTATAACATAATGTACAATTATTTACAGTCAGGCACAGCACAGCAGCAACAGAACAATTCTCTGAGTCACAGAAAAAAAAAAAAGAGCTAGCTGAAAGGCAAATAACAGTAAAAATATTTTAGAAGGGTTCAATGAGAATACTTCTCATAAGTTATTGGATCTTAATTATACCCCAGAGTTAGCAGTCTCACACACTTGGCTGCATCAAGCATGCATCAAGATGATCCTTTTATTTGACTATTTTTGTGCTTTAAAATCACTTTAGTAATTCAGTAGCTCAGGGCTGGGACAGTCAGCACCTAAAGAGAATAATCAGCCCATGTGAGACCTGCACAGAGCTTTTCAGCTCCTCCTTTGCTTTTTCCTTTCTCCTTTTCTGCTCTCCCTCCTTTATATTATACTCTTCAACTCCATCCCCTTCATCTCACCCCTCACTGGTACTTAACCCTTGGCATAGGCACTACTGATATTATCCCTCCCCTCTTCACTGCTGGTTCCAGACAGGGAAACATTTTGATTAGTCAGCTGCTGTAGGAAAAATATATGGTATAAAGTATAATATAGAAGGTATCACTATATTAGCATATTTAAAACACTGTTAACGCAAAAGCTCCAATTTACTCTTCTTCGCTGCATTTTAAAGTATTTTCATTTCTGCATCTGAAGTTGCTTTGCAGTTGCCCCTGTGCTTGAGAGAAAAAAATTACTTTCAGAAACTATTACAGAGTTTATTACTATATAAATAAACACATCTTACTCATGTTTTCTTCATCATCTACATCCATTGTGAAATATCTTTGCTGGTTTCTTGGCTGGCGGAGACGGCTTCTGTCTGGAAAACAGGGAGTGGGATATTTAGGCTTTAAGGTACCAACTTATTAGGTAAAGTTTTAAAGGTCCTTTAAAAGCAGCAGCCTGAGCCCTAGCTTGGCACTGGGCTGTCTGGGTAAATCCTGACCAAAGATCCCTCCTAAAACTGAGATGTTCATCAGTGACTGAAAGATGCAGCCCCAATCTGCCCAGGCCAGAGTGGGATGATGAAGACCACAACGAGGTGTCCCCACAGTCTCCTCCAGGCTGAACAAGCCAAGTGCTCTCAGCTGCTCCTCCTATAGCTTCCCCTCCAGACTCCTCACTTTCTTTGCAGACTCCTCTGGACAACCTCAAATAGCTTCATGTCTTTTTTATACTGTGGTGCTCAAACCTGTCCCGAGGACTCAAGGTGAGGCCATGCCAGCCCAGAGCAAAGACGGACAATCTCCTCCGCTGCCCAGCTGGGGATGCTGTGCCTGATGTCCCTCCTGGCTGCCAGGGGACTGCTGACTCCCACTCAACTTGCCATCAAACAGGACCCTCACATGTCCCTTTCCACAGCACTGCTCTCCAGCCTCTCATTCCTCTCATGTCCTGGTCTATACACACAGCCAGGGTTGCCCTACCCCAGGTGCAGAATCCAGCATTTGCACTTGTTATTAAACTTCTCATGGTTGGTGACTGCCCAGCCCTCAAATTCATCTAGGTCTCTCTATAGGGCCCCTCTGCCCTCGAGGGAGTCAACAGCTCCTTCCAATTTAGAATCAGCATCAAACTTATTTAGCATTCCTTTGATCCCTGCCTCCAGGCTGTTTATGAAGATGTTGAAGAGCACAGGGACAAGGACAGGGCCCTGTGGAACCCCACTAGTGACTGAACACACAGCTGATGTCACCTCATCTACTTATAACCCCTTGTGCCCAACCCAAGACAGTCTGTATACACAACATCAGCACACCCCACTGTAACAAGAGGAAATTAGCTGACTGTAATCAACAGGACCTGTAAATAATTATCACCTTAATTAGCACATCACCTCCAGTTACTCCTCAGCACCACTTTGTACTCAAGGACAAAGGACTTGACAAATTCCTGGTTTAACTTCTACTAAGGAGATCAGAGAGCTCCCTGAGCCAAGCTAGAAGTGAAAAAGGCTGTAGAGCTGCCCCACACTTCCACACCATGGATAAACCCTCCTGAGGAGCTGGGTTATCAGCCTGGGCTCAGCACCTCACCCCACAGCCTGAAGGAGAGAAAAGGCAAGCTCCTGTCTGCTAAAAGCAGAGGCAAACAAACTCTACTTGCATAACTTTTTAAAAATAATTTCAGTAACTGTGCTAAAAGAGATTCTGAAAGCATCAAGGAAGATAAACAGCCAAGAAGGACAGTTGACAGAAGAGCCCTAAGGCACCTAAGAGATGCAATCCTACAGTGGTCAATGCAGCCAAATGACACTAAGCTCTCTGCTTTAAGCTTTAACCACATGTGTTTAAGAGTTGGATTACTCTTGGCATATAAACAATCACCTTTTTTCCTAATCCTTTATTTATAAAAACATGCACAAGCACAGTTAGCAGAGCTCAGCTCCTCCCTCCAGTCCCCACAACTGCACCAGCAGATCACTCTGGTACAGAACATAGAGTCACAGAACCACTAACGTCAAGACCCAGTCCACCCTTTGACTGACTGTGAGCATGTCCACTGAACCAAAGCATGAAATGCCATGTCTATTTGTTTCCTGAGCAATTCCAGGGATGGTGATTCCACCACTTCGCAAGGCAACCTGCTAAGCCTCCCTTACTCTAAGCACATCACTATAAGTCTGTGTGTATTTTAGACATAAGTAACTGATTTCCATTACAACTAATTTCTAACAATCACCCACTTCAAATCAAAAATACTTGGCAGAGAATGAATCAGATATTTAAAGGGTATGAAATGTTGCAGATGCCCTAATCCCAGCACTGTTCAAAGCCAGGCTGGATAAGGCCTTGAGCAACCTGGTGTAGTGGGAGCTATCCCTGATCTGCAAGGTCCATTCCAATCCCTTAACATTCCACAATTCTATGAATAATGTGTAGGAGACAGTACTGAGCTGGGCACAGAGAATGAACTCAGTACTCTGTATACACATCTATCTTCCAGACTTCCTCCCACTGTAATCCATGGATTTTTCTTCCACCTGGCTTTCAAAGGTAGAGGATTTGATAATAAAAAAGGTTTTTCCAAGTCCTTCCATATAAAATAGGACCTGTGTATTCCCTCAGAAAGAGGGAAGATTTTTTTCACCACATGGACTCTGAGGTCAGGCTGCTCACTACAAAAAAAAGCTTCCTCTCTTGCCAAGGCATGCTTGATTACTTCTGAGGTTATTAGTGATTCAGTCATCATTTCACTCAGAAGAAGGAACAGCATTTCTGGCTTCTTTGCCCTTCCAAACTCTTATTCAAGCAGCAAAACTGCATAAATAAACACGTTCACTGCCTGTAAATAACCCATTTAGCAACTGACATCCAGGAACATCTCAGGTCCTACAGACACGAAGACTCCACAAGAGGTTGGGTAATGGTCAGTGGCATCTGAGCAAGGACACCTCCCAAAAGGACTTCACTGAAGCTGTGCATCTGCCTTGGACACCAAGGTATGTATGATAAACTCCTGAGTTTCCTTCCTAAAATCCTGCTATGGGATAATGGACACAACTACAGTAACATTCTCAGCACTGGAAAAAACTTTTCTTTGGGAAAAAACATGTAAGAGTGAAGGAAAAAGCTTAATTGCCGTTCAGAGATTAACAAAGCTTTCAAAAACAGCAATAAGGAGTAACTGCCATAAATACAAAGTGATTTGGGGGAGTGTATTTACAGCAGGTTCTGTGTGGAATAGGGCTGTGGCAGAAACCAGCTCCATGGCTACAGGGACTGTTTTCTCTCAGGTATACTGATAAAATAAATTGAAGGTTTGACTGCACTATGCTGGTATAGCAGAGAGGAGTTTTTTGTCCGTAACTCAGAGCAACAAACCTCCACCCAGCTCTTACCTAAATTCACTCACTGAGGCCAAGGTATCCTGCATAGCAGCACACCCTGAAATGTTCTGACTACAAAAACCTTTCTTTTCCTAGATGCATTAAAAACCAGCCATATGAAACAGGAAAACAGTATCTAAATGTATGCTGATTTAGGTGGAGCCAGGAAAAAGTACACTTTTAATCCTCTCCTGGTTTTCAAGTCTTTAATTCCTGTAGAGTACTTCCAAAGATAGAAAGAACATTAGAAATACTTAAAAATGCAGCAGCCAACACAACAGAATTTGCCTTTATTTCCACAGAAGACTACTTGAGAGATTTTTAGGTAAATGTTAGTTATAGCAAGTACACAGCACATGAGGATTTAGAGATAACCTGCATTTCTTCTGTTTGAATATGCTAGGTATCAACTGCATGCAAAAGAGAGTTATCAAAGACCTTAAGAGTTATCTTGGTTTACTCTTATTACTGAGAAAAAACCTAAATATGTCTTGAAAAGGAAATTTAGCAGCTAACAGCACTTGACATTCAGCAAATGCCATATATGGAAAAAATCCCATTAACCTGATAGATGACACAGAACTATAACAGTAAAAGTCAGAAAGCTGCAGTTTTAGAGAAGTTTCATATTCGTTAAAAAGTCCTCTCCTTCCAAACTTTCAAAGTCAAGTGAAATAAAACATTAGGAAATGGATCTTGCTCAAAGTATTTCCAACAAACTAGATTTCTTATGAACCCAAAGTGGAAACACTGAAGTTGCACTTAGCAAAGAGGTTCAAACCTCACCTGAAAACCACATTTACAACACCACCCCCACCCCTCCACCAACTCCTTTGTCCCAGCATTAAAATGCAGCAGTTAAAGCCCTACCTTTCCTCTCAGACCGCTTCACCCTCCTGCGTTTCCAGTGCGGCCGGGCCACGCTGCAGAGGTTCCCCGTGCCCAGAACCATGGCCTGATGTGATGCCATGCACCCCCTACCACCTGTGCCACCCCCTCACCCCCTCTCAAAGCAGCAGCAAAACCTATTCCCAAAAGGAGGGTTATCCCTGTGCTTCCTCTACCCAGCCCCTGGAAGCCTGGAGTGCACTGATGCACAGTCCAGCGAACAAAGATGAGCGGAGGATGCAGCTCACCCTTACCCACTGCCAGAGGCACATGTGACAATTAACCCTTTGTCACACAGAAGGGGCAAGGAAGGACAGTTCTCTGGGAAGGACTAGATCAAAGACATCCTCACTGCTAGGTGTAGAAAGGCACAATTAATTTTATTTTGTTATTAATAAAGGAGGGCAACTCTTCAGTCTTGTAGCTCAGAAACAAGGTGAGACATAAGCAAGGAAATATTTATACAGCCTAGTACATGAAACAAGATGCTTTCAGCATCCTTTACAACTGTTTCTCTTGTTCCCATTTCATACACTGCCTCCAAAGGCACAGAATGTATTTGGAAATAGCAGGAATACATCAATATGCCAATCTCAAATATACTTTAGTCACAGATTTTCCATACAAGGGTTTCTATCAGGCCTGACCAAGAGGCCTCCCATTGTCAACTCCCAATTACCTGTGGTATTTTCCAGCTTTTTTCATAAACTAAAAAGTAACATGTGACATTATGGGATAATGTGGCATCATCCTGCTTCCCCATCTGAGTGACCAACAAACACATGTTGATCCTGTAGATCCTAGAGATCATCAGCACAGGCTGAGGGTTGCAGCTACCCTTTAATCCTGCCCTCAGATTAAACTTCACAGGACAAAAAAGCACTTTACATCACAGAATGGCTGCAGGGGAAACCTCCAGTCTGTTACTGCAGTGATGAGACTTCTCTGACCAGTCACCTCCAGCTGCCCTCAGACCTTTATTTGTCAGCACATCAGGAACACAGCACACGATTAAATCTAGATTATCTCTGGTAGATGACTTACATGCACCATCATATTTTGACAACTGTCCAGGCTGGCATTTTTTGAAAACCATTGCCACTGGCATCTTAAGTTAGCAGTACTTCACTAACCAAACTCAACATGCTCGAGCTCACCACTGGAACTGGGCTGATGTGCTAACAGGGAGCTCAACCTGCTGGCACTCATCCCCAGATCCCAGACAACAGCTTTTATATCTCCAGACTGTGATGGAAAGCAGAGAGTGAGTGACTGTAATTATTTCTGTCTGAAGCCTAAGCACTAAAAGCTTCAAACTTCTCCACTTCAAAGGAACTGAAGTTCTACTTCAGCATGCATGTTATTAGATACTACTTCTTTGAGAATGAAGAAAGAGCAACAGGATAATTTGAGCTCAGCTGACACAATTTAGAAAGAAGAACTAACCATGGAGGAACAAGCCATCAATGCCATAGTCATGCCACAGTCACATCTTTACCACCACTAAGCTCAGAAGGAAATTAGTCCCACCAAAGAGCAACTCCCCAAACTAGTGTGTGCCTAATTTGGTGTGCTGTTCTGCATGCTAATTAACAGTTTCAGGCCAAGTTTTACATTTCAGTACACAGTAAGCTGTGTGTGACAGACCAAGGACATGGAGGGTGAGGTACCTACATCTACACAGCTTTGAAGGAACAGCAACACTGACAACGAGAGAAAGGGAAAAAACCACCGCTTAGGGGGATGAGAATTCATTTTGCATCTTTGAGAAAACAGCACCATTTGCAAAAGGCAAAGAGCAGCCTGTGCAACTACTGAGCTCTTTACCATAATTCCTTCAGCTGCTCAAGTTTTTACCACCTTGTTCTCAGCACAGCCAAGACTGAGATACATAACAATGTCTATTTCTCCTTCCTTCTGGGGGAGGAGTTGCTGCATTAGCTATCTAAAGTCAAGTGATTTTGCTTTTAATAATTACTTTATCTGCCCTAACCTGTAAAGAGATTTGATTCACAGAATTTGGTGTAAAGACTGAAAAGAGACTTCTTCAGGTCACCTTTGTAGCCCTCCTTCCCAAAGCAGCTCCCAACTCTACCAACCTCTGCTCCTCAAGGCAGTGACTCTGGGGTATGACACTCAGGAAGGAGGTCTAAGACAAGGCCTTGAAGGATGACAGCTTTGAAGAGAGAAAAAGGTCTCTAAAATCTGACTCTGGTCTGAAGAACATACATACAGTGCACTTGGGAGAGAAATTTGGTGACCCGCTGCAGGTCTAACATTAACAACAGTTTTAGGAAATAAAAAACATCATAGAACCAAATCATAGACCAGTGGTTTAAGTTGGAAAGGACCTTAAAACTCACCTCTTTGCAGCCCCTGCCATGGACAGGGACACCTTCCACTAGACCAGGTTGCTCAAAGCCCTGTTCAACCCTGCTCTTGAACAATTCCAGCAATGGGGCAGCCACAGCTTCTCTGGGCTCACCACCCTCCCAGAGAACAATTTCCTTTTAAGTTCTAATCTAAATCTATTCTCTTGGAGTTTAAAACTATTTCCTCTTCTTTTATCACTATCTGTCCACATGAAAAGTCACTCTTCCTTTTTTTTATAAGCCCCCTTTAGGTACTAGAAGGTCACAATGAGGCCTCCCAGAGCCTTCTCTTCTCCAAGCTGAACAACCCTGTAATAACCAACCTGTAATATGTGAAGTTAAATACTCAATATCCTTAAATATATTATCATGTCCACATGATTAGACAAAAGCAGGTTGAAAACCAAGTGCAAGGAAGTAAATGCTGCACACAGAACAAAACTATGGCATTCAGTGTTAATGTGTGTGCTGGAAGCAGTAAATCCCGTAACATCTTGTATTTCACAGACCTGACACCCACTGAGGCATCAAGGAGAACACGGGGCTGCCTTCTCTCCAAAGAAAAAGCAGTTACCAGGTGGAATTTGGGACCTACCCATCTCCAATACTCCCATTTCACCTGCATCACTGAACCTGGAATGCACAGACACTAAACAACTCAAGCATATTCCAACCCAAATCCCAGAGGTAAACTAACTCAGGTGAAGCAACACAGCGAGACCGATGGAAAACTTCAGCATCTCCTCAATCCTCCCCTCTGCCACCTAGCCAAGTGCAACAAAGCCAGTCTGTTTTGCCATGGATTTATGACTTGTGACAGATGGAGTTTTGTGATGAAGGATTTGTGAGCCCAACTTGAGACCCTGCAGCTGTAGCATCTCTGGTCCCCTCCCATCAGGTTCCCTGGCAGCAGGAGGCTTGAGGCTATACTGCAGCCCCTATTTTACATATATAAAGTATATTTATATACATCACCTATCATATGATCCATTTTCAAATATGTATCACATGAAAATCTCCACACACCAAAACATCCTTGAAAATCTCATTTACTTATACATTTGGCCCCTTTTTGGCCCCGTGTTATCAGCTTACTTTACATACTCTGAAGAAATACTCGTGCACTGTATTTTTTAAGCACTTTTAAAGATGATTTTTAAAATTTTTTGCTCCCACAAGCAAATTGGGTATTTTTCAAGCACAAGGACATATCACAGGCCAACAGCCATGTTCCTTTTAGTTTTGTGTACTTCAGCAAGAACAAATATAAATTAGCATCAACTGCTAGAATTAGTAGGGGCTAAACTACAGCCTGAGAAGCTGCTCTGCACAGCAAATTGCAGATCCAGAGCTGCTGGCTGCATACTGGGAACTCCAAGAGCTCTGATAAACACCTCATACTGGGGTTTATTGGTCGGCTTGGAGTCTATTCCTCAGGGGATTAAATCCATTCCAACAGCACCATCTGCTGTTACAGAAATAATTCAGGTTGCATCTATTGTTCCTTCAACCAAGGAAGTTTAGAGCTCTGCTCCCAATCAGAAATAACTTAAGATGTTTTCAGATTTATTCCTTTGTCTCTAACCTTCTTACCAGATTACTGCTAGGACTGAACATCTCATTTTTGATGTAATTTTTTTTTCTGAAGGACTCCTCGAGTACCTGTAACTGCCAGAAATGTATTTATGATGTGCTACCAAGGCAAAAGTGGTAACTCTGCAGAGAGAAAAACAGAGCAACCTGGACCTTCCAGTAAGTAATAATAGTATTTTCAACATCATTTAAAAGATAACTGATACAGCTATCTAGTTCTAAGGAAAATAATAGCTAGTTGGAAGAAAAATATAGAATAGTTTTAAAGGAGGTTAAAAGAGACTCAGATATCTTGAAGCTATTTCATAAAAAGAAAAAAATAGTCATAGAGGTAGGCTGATGGTTGGGATTAGGAGACAGATTTACAATCTGGGTTTATTTCCTCTTTTCCCACCAAAATCAGTTATTAAGCTCTGCTCAAACACTCTGTAAACTCTCAAATCCTACATGCCAGCTCTGCCTATTTACTTTATTAGTATGTATTGGATACAAATTTGCACCCAGAAGGGCAAATAAGTCTTTGTAATATCTTGATAACCAATATGCTGTTTTCAAGTTGCTGATCCGATAACTGTGGAGAGATTTAGAGTCCAAACATAAAGAAAAGTTATAGATAAAACAATAAAGTACTAAATAAGTCTTCAAATACATTAAGATGAAGTTTCTCCTCCTCCAAGTTATGAGCCAAATGCATCAATCAGAAAACAGAGAATCCTGCTCCATGTTTGCAGATACAGTGTGCTTACCTTTTTAACTATTGGAGACACATGCTGATTCTGCAACCTGCAAGAAGAGGAAATCCAGTCAATTGCTTAGTTCTTTGAAAATTTGTGCATTACAAATAGCAACTCCTGACCTTAAAAGGGACAAATTTCTGATTCTCTAAAAATAAATAGTCCATACTACAGATACACAGTCCCAGAGCCAAGTCTTTTGTAATCCTAGCAAAGACCATTCTGGACATTCCCGGCTGGAAAAAAAATTTAAAAAAAAATAAATCAATAGTCAGGATGCCTAATGCTGGGGGTCAGAAGAAACATCTCTAAGGTACAAGCAGTTATGTAGTAGAACCCAATCTGCAATCTCTGCACCTTCTAGGAGAGAGGGTCTGCAAAAGTGTGGTAAATAACAGTTTAAAAGCAGAAAAAAATCTGTGCTATAACAGCCAATTTATCCTGAAAGCAAATCCAGAATTCTCATCTTGTTGTTTTTTTTTTTTAATTTCAATCTTCAGGTTTTATTTTAGGGATTGATTTTAATCCATATAAAAGGCCCCTCGTACAACAACCCCCTTTCCGAACACCACTTTCTTCATCCCACTGACATCAGACTGCATTCTCCTGCAAAAAGGGAAAATCCCTCAACTCCCAGCAGTGGGGTGGAAAACAACTGGCAGATATTGGGTAAAACACACACCCCCATTTTTAAGGTCTCTTCCAACCCAAACCATTTTGTGATTCTGATTCTAAGGAGGATACAGGATAACAGGGATGCTGAGAGCATTTTTATTTACCATGAATAGGCAAAGCTGTTGGACCAGGAACAAACAGCTTGAATTTAACAGACAACCTCCTAGTTCTAAAAAAATATTGATGGGCCCTTACCAGTGTGGAGATAAGACTGTTCTAAAACAGTTCCAAAATCACAATCACACAGCCCACAAGAGGGTGCTGGAACCCTGCAGAAACCTGCACTGAATTCAAGTTACACAGAGCACAGCTACACAACACTCCCAATGGCTGCCCATCTTGGGTTTTAAACAGTTTGGTCAAAAAGGGATCTGACACAATATTTAAAGTCCATAAATTAGCATATTGCAGCAATACGATCCCAGCTTTTTTTTAAACACATTTCAGTTTCAACACTTCATGGTGGCATTTTCCAATAAAAATAAAAAGATTAATGTAAATACTACGTTGGTCTTAGCACAAAGCAGGAAAAATGCCCAGAATACTGAGATCCAAGTCCCAACCTAGTGTTCCCATATCCACAATAAAAACTTCCAAACTCTCAGAATAGTAGCTATAAATTCGGTGTGATGTGAAAATCCATATTTGTGGCAACAACCACTAAAAATCTGTTTTAAAAACAAAGGTTTTGATAATTCTCTTCCTATGTAAGCATAGCTTAAAGTTACAATTAATCCTGAGAAAACACACTGCTAATAGTTTTTAACTAAGTTTTTGTATTAGTATATCCTTGAGTTAATTTAGGTTTCACATTATCTTATTAATGCAACATTACTCCAGTCGATAATTCCCTAACAAACCAAAAGCAATCCATGAAAACTGAGACTTAAAGTTTACCACTGAGTACCAAAACTCCTTACATATTGACAGGTGCAGTGAGTTTTACTGATAAAGATCCAGCCAGGGTTAAGAACTAGGCAAAAAAGCTTCTATTAGTAATTATTTTTGTTATACTCTGAGCAGTAAAGACAGGTGGAGTAAAAACTGAGACTTGTAACACCTTAAACCAGTAAAAACTCTAAATAGCAAAGAAAGGGAAATACCACTATGTTATAAAAGCCAAGAACAAAGCTCTAATCTTCAGCATGTCCTACCTGGCTCTGTCCAGTGGCAAATGGCTATTTTGGGACTTGTTCAAGTCATGACATGCTTCCCCAACGCCTTCTGCAGGGAGAGCCTGCCAGAAGGGGCTCCTCTAGGAGCTCAGCACTTTGCCACAGCATCTCCATATTGTTACCTTGCAAAAAATTCAATAAACCAATTCTTTGTCCCTTACTGGTGAGTTAATTTACCCTAAAAAGTTCAGAAACATGTCCATGATATCTCCCAGGGCAGCAAAAGACACCTGAAAATCATCTGAACAACACAACATGTTGGCCATTTAGGAATATCTTCAAATACTAACTATTTAAAGACCAGCTGAAAATATTTCAAGGCAATGAGAATCAAAGCAGGTATCTGAGGTACCACCTCAAGACATAAACCTGCAACAACCACCTAAACACAAGGCAGCAGCCTGGAGGCACCCATCACTCAGCACCAGTCCTATGGTCAGGATAAAAAACCACCATCTCCAATCTTGCTCTATTTGCTTTCCTGCTTATTTTACTTCTCACATGTTGAGAAAGAGAAGTGATCTGTTGATGCATCTCAACTGCTGATGCATGACAAAAGCCACAGGTATGTTAAATCCAGTGTTGAACAGTTAGGGTTGGAAGGGCTCTCATGTCAATACAAGGTCCTGCCATGGGCAGGAGCACCTCCCACTAGTCCAGGATACTTCAAGCCCTGGCCTTGGACACTTCCAGGGATCCAGGGCCAGCCACAGCTTCTCTGGGCAACCTGTGCCAGGACCTTACCACCCTCACAGGGAATGATTTCTTCCTAACACCTAATCTAAATCTCTCTTCTCTTAGTTTAAAACCATTCCCCCTTGCCCCACCACTATCTGCCTGTGTAAAAGTCACTCAGGGAATGTGAGAAAGAGATGCCTTCAAGCAAAACTTTGCTCCTTGATCCCAGAAGACAGTAGTGTGAGGCTAGAGTAAAAGACCTGAGTTGAAGAAGTGTTTGGACAGTGCTCTCAGGCATGTGGTGGGGTTCTTGGGGAGTCCTGTGCAGGGCCAGGAGTCAGAATCCATGGTCCTTGTGGGTCCCTTCCAAGCCAGGATATTCTGTGATTGTCACATGACACGTTTTTTCATACACCAAGGCATGAGTCTGCCATAAACTAAAAATGCAGTTCTACAGCACAGCCACAGAACTGAGTATTCCCCTGAAAACATTTTCCATCTAAATATGAAGAAACAATTTGACATCTATGATGTACTTACTTCAATTTATCAGTCTGAATTGAAGAAATAACAGTCCAAATCCAACCCACACTCCCTACAGCCCTTTTGAACTGCTCATTTAAAATTTTCAAGTAGATTAAGATAGACTAGCAACTGAGCACCACAATGAAAAAAAAAAGTTTAGGAATAAAGGACATATATGTTGCAATTGGAAAAAGAAGTACAGTTTATACATGATACAAGTTGTCAAATGCTTCTCCTTCCCTTGATATAAAGCAAACTCTTTTGGAACTTACAGACAGGTACACAAGACACTGAAACAAAGTTCACTGACACAAAGTTCACAAAAGCTATGAAAATTCAGCAGCTATTAAGCAACAGGAATCCATGGATAAAATAAAAAGAGAATGCTACTCCATCAAATATTATCCAAGCTTTTACTGCAGCAATCAAACAAAAGTATGTTCATAATTTATTCTAGAACACACAATTATCAAAAAATATTAAGGAATAAACACAGCCTTTTTCAAACATTCTCTCAGCAAAATCGGTTTCACATATTTGCACAGTACCAGCAAGGAATTCTTCATTTCACCTTTTAATTTTGCCATCTACTATGTTCAAAAAATTATACTCACTGGTGTACTGGTGTATTTGGCATCCTAAAGCCTCAACAGAAAATTTTGATACTGAAACAACATTATTTCAAAATCAAAGGCTTTAATGCCACTCCTCTTTTCACAGGATCATCTCACATATAAGAGCAGTTACCTTAGAAGAGAACGTGATTGAAGCCAAAGGAATTATTAACATGAGCAAAATTACCATAAATGTCTTCAGGGGAGCTTAGGCTTTAATCTTGTTGTTGATGATTTCACTATAGCTAGTGTTTAAGTATTTACATTACTCATTTAGCTGCTTTAAACATTAGTCAAACTGAAACAGTCCAACAATGCAACCTCCAGACTAAGCAGCAGCTTTGAAACGGCAACAGAATTTAACAAGTCAGTTGTAATTTCTCTGTTTGGTATTAGTAGTTTTTAGACAACAGCTAAAAAAGAAAGTTATTTTTTACTATAGATAAACTGTGGACAAGAATTTAGGCTACAGGAGCAGCAGAGACAGGCAACCCATCCAGGCCACCACACTGACCAATTCTGACACTGGAAGATGCCTCACTTTGGAGCAGATGTTGATAAAACTGCTGAAAGCTCTTCTCAATGCTACAGTGATCAACCAGGGTTACCAGCTTAACACATTCAAAAAAAATACCTGTAAAACTCCCTTCAAGCTTGTTCCACATATGTGCAGCACCTACTAGAGGAATGCAAATCTTCCTTCCTTTGAACAGCAGTGATACTTTCCAGCCTTCACAACAAGGCAGACTTGATTATTTTCAGTCTTACTCCCACCTTAGGGCAAATATTAGATGCATGTGAACACTTTGTACTTAGCATCAGTTTTCAGAAAAATGCCTCAGAAATCAATGTTTAATAAAAAATGCCAAATAATTATCACTCACTTGAACAGTGTTCAAACCCACGAGATTATGTTGTGCATTAAGGACATGTGAGTATCTTCTCTGGCTGTTACCTGGGAAGTCACTCTCCACAGTCCTTAAACAAAGTTCATTGCTTCATGAGTCCCAGCACAAGGCACTTTATTCCCAGACCTCTGCTTTTAAAGACAGGTTGGGATGGCTGTGCCACTGCCTCCAGCCTCCTGGTGTAACAAGAGATTGCTGACAAAGCTGGGAGACAGACTGGGAATTAGCAATGAAGAGTGCCTACTAAGCCATGCCTGCTGTGATACACCCTTCACTAGGAGCTCCCAGACCATCCCTACAGCCTCAAGTACCAATGTGATTTATTCCTGCATTTAAAAGCAGAACACTGAGAGAGGTCAAGTGTTACCTCTCAGCACCTGACAGAAGACAAGTGACATGACAGAGATTTAAACCACCCATCCTGCTGAGAAGGTCCAAGAGGCAAAGATACACACACATAAATCACTGCAGGAAAAAACATCTTATGCAGCCCAGACAACAAATTTCTTCAATTTTGTTGACAAGAGGCAACTTGACTGCAGTATTGCCCCAAGATGAAGATAAAACAGCAGAAGAGGGTGCTGCAAATTCAGTAAAAGAGTTCAGCAAGGTAAAATGTACAAGCTGGAAACAAGGCTTAACACAGTCACTGATTGTGCACATTTCACACAGTCTCAGAACGGTTTGGGTTGGAAGGGACCTTAAAGACCATCTTGTTCCAACCCCTGCCACCAGCAGGGGACATCTTCCAGGGCAGGGACACCTTCCAATAGCCCAGGTTGCCCCAAGATCTGTCCAACGTGGCCTTGGACACTTACAGGGATGAGGCAGCCACAATTTCTCTAGGCAACCTGTGTCAGGGCCTCTCCACCCTCAGAGCCAACAATTTCATCCCAATATCCCATCTAATGCTGCCATTTATCAATGGGAAGCCATTCCCCCTTCTCCTTCACTCCAGGCCCTTGCCCGAAGTCCCTCTCCAGCTCTCTTGGAGCCCTTTCAGGCACTGGAAGGGCCCCTAAGGTCTCCCCAGAGTCTTCTCCAGGCTGAACACCCTAAGCTGTCTCCAGCTGTCCCAGCCTGTCTCCAGAGCAGAGGAGCTCCAGCCCTTGGAGCATCTTCAGGAGCTCCTCTGGACTCACTCTAACAGGCCCATGTCTTTCTTGTGCTGAGGACCCCAAACCTGCACAGTACCCCAGAGGGTGAATTCTGGGCTTAGCCTTTGACTCCCAATGCCAAGCATTCTCCATCAGGCTGCAGCTCACCAATAGCCCCCCCACCATGGGATACACAGCACAAACTGCATCTGCTGTGCACAAAATGCCAGAAAGCACAAACTACACCAGGGGGGGAAAAAAATCATGGACTGCACAAGTGTACCCACCAACAGCCTTTTTACCAGGCCTAATATTGTTTTTAAATATATGTTATGCACGTAACATGGAACACCTTTAGAGCTCTTTAGCTTTAACTTGCACCTTACAGGAACTCCATGCACAGGGAAGTTAAAAGGCTGTGAAAGAAACCTGAATCACGCTGTTTTCCCAACAAAATATTGGGTTAGCTGGAAAACACGCTTCCAGGTCAGCTGTTTGCTTGCTGCTTGTCTCTGGACATTAATTTTGTGCCCTGGGCAGAGCTGGAGACCGCAGAGGAGCAATGCAGGGACGGGACTAGACCATAGCAAGGATTCTGGGCACATGGTGGCTGTTACCCCACCACATCAGACAAGGAAAAGACACCAAGTGTCACAGTGCAGCAGGGAGCCAAAAAAACAGTGGTGGCACCTTAAACTGAGTTGTCTTCTCCACAGAGGCCCACTCTGAGGCTGTCCCAGAGAGGGAGCATGGCAGCAGCAAGCTAAACTAGAAGCACCCCATGTTTTTGACTCAAGTCTCACTGACAGTCTGTATTTCCATAGTGGTGACTTCCAGGATTTTGACATCTGTCTCATCCCTGCAATGCTTTAGAAAGAACAAGCTGCTGGACTTGTAAGAATATGAAGGTGTTACATTTCACTTTTACAGTCACATTTCTTCTTTTCTCCTACTAAAATATGAGCAGATTTGAAGAACTTCAAGGTAACTTTTGATGCACCTTGACTTCCCACAGTCTTCTGAGATCCTGGAAGCCTTTGTCAGGATATGGCATGCAACTGGCTGTCAGGGATCTCTAACAAAAGACTGACACAAACTGCCCCTTCCAGAGCAGTTCCTTGAGGTATTCAACATCAAGTTACTGTATGTTAAAGAAACAAAAACCAAACAAACAAACAAAAAAACAACAAAAAAAACCCCCACCACCAACCACGCTTATGGTGTAAAATCATCTCAGTGCCATCACCACTTGGGTGTGTGGGCAGAGTGTTTGCCATCACAGAATATTAGACATTTTTCAGCCACGTTGTGCAGAAATAGGACTTGCCACCTTCATATTTAAGAAACTGTAAAACATCCCAGAGTTTGACAAGAGAAGCAAGGAAAACACCCCGAAGATTTCGGACAGGGCAGGAGGAGAGCAAGAGAGAGGGAAGATGCTGGCATGACCAGGCACAGGTCAGGACCTGTGGTCTGTGTTACTCACACATGGAATAAGAGAATCACTAAAGCTGGAAAATACCTCTAAGATCATTGAGTCCAGCTCTTAAGACAGAACCTCCATGTTCACAAGTGAATCATGCTCCCAGGTGCCACATCTACACGCCTTTTGAACACCTCCAGGGATGGTGACTCCACCACTGCCCTGGGCAGCCTGTGCCAGTGCCTGGCCACCCTTCCAGTGAAGAAATTCTTCCTACTAGGCAGTCTAAACACGCTCTGACACAACTTGAGGCCATTTCCTCTGGTCCTGTCACCTGTTGTCTGAGACAAGAGATCTATCTCTACCTGGCTACAACCTACTGTGAGAGAGTTGTAGGGAGCAATAAGGTCCCCCTTGAACCAAAACCACATCAGAGGACAACTGGACCAAAACTTGTGAGTGTATCAAGACAGTGACTCAAGAGTACATCAGACAGTTTTCATGTATTCCCCCCAAGGGCTGAGATGTTGGGAGGTAACTCATACATTAATTTTCATTAGCCTTTTAGAGTTCAGATAAAAATTGATAAATAACAAATGATGTTATGTTATCTGAAAAGCTGAGTATTAAAGTTGTTCCTGATAGCCAAAGAAAACAAGACAAATGGCAGTTTAAATACTTACACCTATTTTATCTACTAAGTTATTTACCCAAAGTAGCCCCAAACAATCTCCCAGCAAGACAAACCTGAAACTATTTAGAGGGGAAGAATTAACGACTAAGTGATGAAAGTTCCAAATCATAGAATTCCAGACTGGTTTGGGTTGGAAGGGACCTTAAAGCTCATCTCATTCCAAATCCTGTCATGGGAAGGAACACCTTGAACTATCCTAGGTTGCTCCAAGCCCTGTCCAACCTGGCCTTGAACACATCCAGGGATGGGGCAGCCACAGCTTCTCTGGGCAACCTGTGCATACATGACCCTGCCCAACTTTGCTACCTCTTGCAAATCAGCATCATGTCAAAGCAGAAGGCAAACAGAGAAGGACTACAGGGTGACACGTGACACAGGGAGCTTGAGAGAAGTACCCTAAAGAGCTGTTTGGTCCAGAAGAACAAATCAGTCTGACTGTACAAACACAGGGGAAAGGAAAAAGGGAAACAATTATCAGTCCTGGAAGGGAGTACTGTACAGAAGCAAAGGCAAGAAATAGTCCATGCTTTCAGGCAGAATTGATACATGCTGCAAATGTTGGCAGAGCAAGTACACTGGATTAACCCCAAGCACATCTATTCTTCTACAGCCCTCCAGAAAGCATATCCTGGTGGCCCCAGGAGAAGGGCAGAGCTGCCAGCCTTCCGTGTGTGCCACAGGCAGGAACAGCCAGGCAGTGCCCAGCACCAAGCAGCCATGAGCTGCAGAGGAAGGATGAAAAATCCAAGGGACACCAGGCTTCACCTGGGGTACTTGCCTGTGGTTTTCCTGGAGACCAGAGAGTTGTGTCTTCCCTGCTCAGTTGTATTTCCAGTCCAGGCAAAAGTGGAGCCACCCAAGATGCCTGCTGCCATTCTCCCCATCTCACAGGGCACACACGTACCTGGACCACCACCACAGCCTTCCTCTGTCTCTGCTGCTCCCAACACCTACAGTAGCACAGGCATAAGGTCCAAGGATGACCCCACCAGAGGTCCCCAAGATTTTAAAACAGCAGCAAATTACCAAGGAGACCAGCACTGCTTATGCACAGACTGTGGTGCACCTGCTCCAAGTAAAAGGATGGAAAATCCCTGTTCCTCTGGCACACCAACCCAGGGGAGCAAATAACTCAAGACATACCATTTCCTTCAGGTTCAGGATGACAAAACCACAAGGAGAAAGAGCCATTTAATGCCATCAAGAATACTTAAGAGATCTCAGCCACAGAAGCTAAGAGTCTATCAGTTCATATGCCAAAAAAACTCCATGTTGAGTGGAATTCAGCTTATGAACTCACTTCAGTGACCTTTTACTGCAGTTATTTTTAGACTGAAGTTTTTATTCTGGACAAAGTACTGAAGATAAAGTATTATACATATGCATGTATTTTTAATATATGCACATACTGCATGCATTTTCTGTGAAGTACAGAAGCAGATACTGATTCAGAAATATAGGGAAGTTGGCTGTTCTCTCAAGGATAACCTATGCACTGTGAACATGCACTATACACGAAACCAAGACTTAGCTCTGGGAGGTGAAATCCTCCTATAAGAACATCAGCAGCGTCCTAAGATAAATCCAAAAGTCCTTTATTCAAAACTACCCCACTGCACACACATTGAAGTAGTATTTACTAGCAATGCTGCCAAGACAACTGCTGGAGCAAGAGGTGTTTGTATGCATTTTAAGTATCACTGGATCTAAAAATACCCATTAATACAATTTTTGTATTATTTTGTATTTTTACAATTTATATCCAATTTGGACTACAGCAATATACCAAACCTAGGCAAGAAAACACTAGAAGACAGCAAGGAAGGTCTGTGACCCAGGCAGATGCAAAAATACCCAAGCCAAAGCCATAAATAATGCTGAGGAGCTCTGCTACACTGAAAGCTACCGGAAGAAAAATTCCTTTCCCTTCTTTCTACCACAGCACTCTAAAAGCTATGACCTTCAAAATATTGGCTATTTTTCTTTAGCTTTAAAAGCAGCCTGCTTCAGCTAAGCTGTCCTACAGATCAGGTGATACTCTGGCAAGCGAGTAACAGTCAATAGCCATATTCCTCAACAGAGCTTTTATTACAATAATCAAATGTTGTACTTCTAGTTCCTTCCATATTCACTGAAAGCCATCAAGAGCAGTTACTTAGAAAATGTTCTCACAGCTATTGGGGAACCTCACTTAAGTATGGAAAGCAAACTTAAAAAGAAAGCAAATCCATTGAACAAAGGACTAAACAAAGAATATATTGCAAGGAGAACAAGTCACAGCTCTTCTTGGGGTTGTCCTGTGCAGGGCCAGGAGCTAGACTCAATAATCCTTGTGGGTCCCTTCCAACGCTGGCTATTCTATGAACCCTGAACTTGGAAAAGGCTTCTGCTGAAAGCCAGCAAGGGCATGACAGATGCTGGGAGAAGCTGTGGGTGATCATACCCGGGCTGGGCAACTGGCCCCAAAGGTGTCATGGGCCACCTTCAGCTGAGCTGCTGACTGAAGCCTGACTGAGCTTCTGTCTGAGAAAAAGCGTACAAGGAGGCCAAAGGAGATGGAAAATAAGCAGTGGGGTGGGCAATACTATGCAGTAATGCTGGGTATTGTCTGGGCTGCAAAAAAAAGCCAGCTAGCCATGGTGATCTGAAACACAGTGATGAGAGAAAAAAAAAGTACAGAGTCATAGGAACACTAGCTCTAGTTATTTAAGCCGTATTTATTGAAGTTGTTTATATATCTATCATATATACTAATATTTAAAAAAACTATGAAATATAATTTATACAGTATGCTATGTAACTGGGATGTGCCAGGAGCAGGAGGGCAGGACGAGCCTCCCTCCCTCCCTCCCGGCAGCAGCAAGCACCCGCAGGCCGGCAGCCCCGGCCCCGCTCGGTACCACGGAGAGCTCCCTCCCTCCCTTCCTCCTGCAATGGAAAACCAAAGGTTTGCCACCAAACAATCCTTTTCCCTTCCAAGCAGGAAAAGAAAAACCAAAACCATCTTACAGACTGTATCTGAGGAATTTGTACACAAAAAAAAAGTTCTCTTGACAGCACAGAAGTTATGTGCATGAAGAACGATGCTGCTGTCCAAATATATGAATAAATTACCATCTTGGCAATAAACAAAAGCCAAAGCTCAAAAGAAGTATTTCATTTCAGGCAAGTTCATTCATAGATCTTACTAATAGTGAACCCGATTCCTTTAGGAACTCAGGAGCAGCAGAAGGAAAAGCATATAAGAAGATTAGGTTAATCTATATTTAAACATATGTAAGGACAGTGAACGAAATAGTGATTATTCACTCATTTAATTCAAGAAAAACAACCACTTACTAAGAATAGCTTTCAGGGGATAAAAGAAGATAAACTAGGCTGCACCAGGGAAAAAAAACCCGACAGAGCTACAGTAGTACTCACTATCCCTCATTATCCATATTTTTCAGCACTGAGGTCTGGGGAAATCAACTTTGCTATAAAAGCATCAAACAGGGACAAACTACCCAAAGGTTTCCAGACTAATGCACCCTTTCCACTACTTGGGAAGCTTTCCCAACTCATTATCACCCTCATGCAAAACAGCAGAGTTGTATTTAACATAACAGATTTTTGCAAGAGTTTCAAAGACGTGAGAAAAACCAGGTTTTGTAGATTTGATGGAAGGACCTGACAGTCCTCGTCAAATAGAGGGGGGAGCTACTGGGCTTGAGCTCCCACCAATTCCATCATGTATGGTAGATTATGGAGTGAAGACAGGATTTTCTCCACTTCCACAAAAGCTTTCTCTGGGAGACTTCACCCCTTTGGCAGTACTTGGCCAAAAGCACAGGCACACACTCCCAACAAGACCTTGCTGCTTTCGCTTGCATCAGCTGTGCTTTTCTGCCTCGTGTTCTTGAGAGCTGCTAATTCAGTGAAGGGTCCCTGTTTAGCTTCTTATTAATCAAACTCTGAACACTCATTAGCGACAGAAGCACAATCCAGTCACAAACTCAGAGGCAGTGGACATGCCCCATGAGCTCATCTCTGCACTCACCCTCCTCCAAAGGCAGCCTGTGCAAGCTCTCCCCCCTCAAGCACAGAGGTGGAGACAGGCAGGACTGTCACAGAATCATGGACTCATCAAGTCTGGAAAAGTCCTCAAGGACCATTGAGTCATTGAGTCTAACCAGGTCCAGCACTAAGCCATGTCCCTATGTGCCACATCTACATGTTTTTGTAGACTCAAAAGCATGTTCCCAACTCCAATTAAAACACTGGCATACACACCCAAGCCACAACTGCCAGGATCACTGGTTTGAGTTAAGCATTAATTTCCAGCTCCTCTTTGTTATCAAAACAAAGTATCACATGACATCAAACTGCAGAACACCACTTGGCACTGGTGAGCAGCGGGAGACAAAAAGCATCTGTAAAAATACCACTACAAGAAGGTCTGTATAATACACATTAAATACCAGGAAAGCCTGTTTGCTGTCAGCACTGGAAGGATGGCTTTGCTCACTGTAAAAGTGCTCCTAACCAAGAAAGGGGCTCCAGCCCCAGAGAAAGACATCAAAGCCACCACGGCTGAGAAAATACAAGCATTGTGCCACACAGCTGCTCTGAAAAGCTTACAGGTAAAAAAAATAGGAATATGCTCTAGTCCAGCTGGAAAAGATGACTCTGGTTTAACAGAGAAAAATGATTCTGCAGTTGCCTGTGGCTCCACACCTGTGAACAACACCCAGACTTTGTGCAGACTCCACAGGCAACAGGTCCAAGGGGCTGCAAACCTGCACAGAGTCAGCATCCAAAAGGTGCTGTTCAGTCAGCTGACAAGTTTTAGCTACCAAAACTACCAAAATTTAAGGGAGGAAAACACTATTTTTCTTCAGATTCAGAAGCTATCAGAAGGAGATCTCTTCCTATTTAATACACCTTGGTAATTTCCATACTGTGGAAAAAAAAAAATACCTGTGCTATCAAGTGCTTTCCAGGCTAAACTTGACCAAAGGCTATCAGGGTTATAAAAGTGAGTAAGCATCCAACAAAAGAAGTTATCTCCTCCTCCTTTGATCTCCCAGAATGAGCTACTTGTGCATGTCAGGAGCAAGCTTTAAAACCTGGGCAGTGGAGGAGGGATATAACCCTGGTTCCCTCACAGAGCCAGCTTTATTACAAGTTTCTCCCAAAGAAAGCACAGTTCAGCCATCGGCTTATATTAATTCTTCTCATTTTTCAGATATTTAAATAGCACTGATCCTTTAGCTGTGAAAAACATGGCAACTCTAAGGCCAAAAGCAGCATTAAAATGCATTATCTTAGTCTGATTTTGATCAGAACATTTTAATTAAAGATCCTACTACGCTCTTACTGGAGCCATCTAAACAGTTTTAGAGTTGTTTTATTAAATACTCAGTATCTGTGCTCAGTATTTAAAGTGAAAAATTAAAATGCATTTTGATACAGAATGGCTTCTGTAAACAAGGTTTTATAAAATCTGCATCTAAAGAAATAAGTTAAGGTATTTTTCCCCTCCAATAGCTTTCCAGTAAACCATGCATGAATATTAGAGTATAACTAAGCAAGGAAAAAGGCAGTGAAAGCTTAAACTTAAAGGCTCATTTGCTAACAAAGTTGAAGAGCTGAGTAAATCAACCTAAATCAAAATTAAGCTCATCTTAGACACACTGAACACTTTCAGGAGAAGCCCTTCAGAATGGCAGAGGCAAGCATTAACTATCTCTGCAAACCTCAAAACCTACACAGACTAAATGGGAAAAAATACTCCTAGTTGAGGCTGCCTCACAGTTCCTATGTAAAAACTTCACACTCACATTACATGTGACAAATGAAAGAAATTAGTGTTTAGCCTACATGCTTGTTCTCTTTTTGATCGAATTTCAAACAGTTCATCTCTTTTCAGAGTTGATATGACAAAATTAATAGCAGAAAGGAGGAGCCACTGGTAAATTGAGTTTGGAACAAAGACAAATTGACAATGGTATAGTGCACACACATGATTTTACCCAAGGCCCATCATAAAACTGTTTATGGAACTTAAAAGTATCATAATAACAAAAGCACCAGGCAGCAAAGTAATCAGAAAGTACCTTCTGCCATGCAGCACCAAACTCACCCCCAACTGAGGAAGAGTTCTGCTTTAAATTCAAATATAGTATATTCCTCACATGTTTTCTCCAAATGAGGATACTCAGGATTCTCTTCATCTTACCTAGGTCCAAGAACTCCATTGTGTTAAAATCTCTTTAAAATTAACTAAACCCAAAAATTCCTCTGCAATCTGCTGAGCAGCCCTTCCTTTTGCATCTCTGCCAAAAGCACTCTTCATGGAAAAATCCTGACCCCAGTGCTTTCCTACACCTACAAAAGGCATTATTCCAAACAACTGCAAGAGCCTCTACAGGGAAATTTAAAATCTTCGCTCATCTCCCTCGTGCTTCAGCCCCCAGGGGCAGGGTGAGGGATGTACCCAAACCTTTTGTTTTCTTCTGTCACCTATGATGATGCAAGAGTGCTTCTTAGATCACTCTTCTCCACTTCCACAAAGGAAAACAAGAGATACTTAGGAAAATAAGGACCTACCTTTTACTGGAACTACTTAATGAAACTTGATTTCCTGTTTGTCTCACTACCACAGAGCTCCTCTGATGTCCAACAATATCTGCACTCCAGCAACAGCTTTTCTTTCAGCATGGAAAGAGATTTCCTCTTGAGAGTTCCTCCCTCACAGATTCTTGTGCTCACACAACTCAGTACTCACCTGTGACATACCCACTCCTGCCAAATCTGATGGACTTTTCAAGGTGTTGACCAATTTCATTCAAGGGTGCTCATGCTGTGATGCCAGGCAATGGGAAATCAAGCTTAGAAGCACAGGAAGATGGCCAGAGTTCCCAACAAAAACATTTCATATGAAGCAATCCTGAGTTAGAAGTACAGACAGCTCTCAGCCACAAAAAGACCTAATCCTGGAGCACCAGGGAAGACATTTCCCCAAAAGAAAAACAAAGCACCCTTCCTCTTCAAGCACATATATCTTTAAAAATAATTTTTAAAATAAGTAAGTTAAAATAAAGTGTAAAGAAGGAGCACAACCCACAAAGACAAAACCATAATACTGCACACAGGAGGAGCTTCTTGCCTTAGAGCTCCCTGGCACTTGCACAGATGCTCAGTATCACACAGAAAAAATGCTCAGGAACAACCAGCTTCCACCAACACACACAATTAAGGAAAGCAGTCTGACATTCCCAAACCCCTGTAAGCAGGTGATACTCACAGAGGACAGCTCTGGAACAAGGTTCCAGGCACACCCTGGCTGTGCTGGCTGTGCATTGGAGGGGACAGCACTGAGTCACAGCCGCGGGCAGCCAGCACTGACTCAGCCCTGCGCTCCTGCTGGGAACAGAAGCTCAAGGTAACCCCGGCAGCTTTTGTGGAGGAGATGGATTCCCCTGGCCTGGGGACAGACACACACCACAGCTGACCCAGAGGCAGAGAACAGAAAAAGATCCCAAATCCCTCTGCAACCAGACATTCTTAAGAGAATGACTGTACCAAGCATCCTCTGAGCTCACACAGTAATAGCAGTTACATGAGTTTCTTTGGGGCTTTTTTTTACCTCAATTATTACTTAAATGCACACATGTGCTGCTGCTTTGGTCAGCTACAGCCCCAAATACTCATATCTGGCTCCTGCTAGCTCCCACAGTCTACTGATGACCTCTTTAAGGACTTAAATTGCAAAATCAACTATTTCTCATACCTACCATACAAAAAACATTCACTAAAAGGATTTAAAAAATGTTAAACAGCAGGAAAGAGAAAAAAAAAACCAGCCACACTGTCTCCAAACAGGAAAGAAACTTTTGCTTTAAAATGTCATTTCACTTGCTTACATAATCATTTCACCAAGGCTTTTTCTTTCTTTTTTTTTGTCAGGCAGCGTTTCTACTATAAAGGTATTTCCTTTAAAACCAAGATACATAAATAACAGCATCCACTGATAAATACAGCCCAAACCCACAGTTTCAATCTTCAGTACTTAAATATAAGCTGAAACCCACACTGCAGCAGCTGGATGGCCTGAGTTTGAAACGTGCCAAACACCTACCAGTTTCAGAAGCTGCATAAATAGCAAGAGCTCTGGTCTCTCCTCATCAGACGAGATATTCTCAGCATCCAAGCAAAGACCCTCAGGGTCCTGCACTGCCTTGATTTCAAACACAAGAGCCTAACAAGGCACTCACTGCAAGCACCTGGAGACAACCCATTTCAGCCTCACCCGAAACCACCCTGGCACCAACACACAACCCAGCCCTTGCTGCCAGGGAAACATTCCCCACTTGAAGCACAACCAGCACTGCCATCCCCAAAACCTCCTCAAGTCACAGGTGACACCTCAACCACACTGACTGCTGAGAAGGCATGTTACACTCCCATGGCTCTCTCACAGCAGTGTTTGCCATCACCCTGTTTAGCAGGAACTTCTCTTTCCCATGCAGAATCCCTGACCCTGTGACTGGGAACAACTGCAGGCAGCAGTCTGGGGTTTGCCAAGTGTAGGCTTGAGTTTGTTAAGGACTAGCAGAGCCTCACCTGGTCCCAGTCCCAAACTGTTTGAGCTAGTAAGCCCAGCCATTTAGGCTTTACTCACTTAAACCAAAACATGGGTGGCTTTTAAAAGAGAAAAAAGTAACATTTAGTTATAATAAAAGTTCTCCAGAAGACCTATGTGCTCATAGCAAGCCAGAGGGCTTATGCCACTGAGGGCTTATGAAACTGCATTTCCATTCCCAAAACACATACAGCCCACAAAAGGGCACTCAACTTCCAACTAAGCAGATAAATCTGCATAACTGGGGGCAGTATCCAAGTGGGTTGGGGTGTGTGAGCAGTGTGATCAAAGCTATGAAACACTCCTCTTTCAAAAATTGAGCACAACGGTACCTCCTCAGAAAACAAGTGCTCACAGAGCAAACACTCCTCCTGCTGAAAAAGTTGGCTACTTTTTCTCTCTCCAGCTGAGGAGTCAGTGATCTTGAACATCAGCAACACAGAGAAGCCTCGGCCAGCATGCTGGCTGCTGAAAACAAACTCTAAAAAGCATGTGCAGGTGAGAGGCTGGGCCAATGCTCAACCATCACGCTCCGATAAACCACACAGCAAAATGTGAGAACATTCCTCCTGCCATCCTCGCTCCTAACTCCTGAAAGCAAGAATGGTGTGCTCACACAGCTGCACCCTGGGACACTTAGAAAGCAGCCCAGGAAGGAGCAGCACAACTAGGATCACACCCGAGCTGCTCTGTCCCTGTCTCACAAAGAACTCTAGGCTCGGAGCACAGATTAACGGGGCTCTGCGCTGAATTCACGGAGGGCAGTGCCTCAGAGCAGGGGTGATGCAGCCACCTGGCAGAGCCAACCATCTCCACATCAGCATGGATTTCATGGAAAAACCAGGACTGCTCAACCTTGGGCTGTCACAGGAGCAGTGGGAAGCTTTTCTGTGCAGCTGTGCCAGCCCTGAACAGCGAGGGTTACTGAGCCTTGCCTCTGGTCAGTGCATACAACTACACGGTGTAAGGGCCAAGAGACACAGCTCACTGCAGAAGGAAAAAAAAGCTGGACAGAAGATTTGGCAAAACCCCCAAAGGCATCCATCTCGGACATCCCAAAAGTAACAACAGCCATTCAAGATATGACTTGTTTATACTACGAGGCTCATTACACAGAGGCCTGCCTATTTTTAGAGGTAGATATCGCTACAACTGAGTGCTAGATAAACCCAAACAATTATTCTAAAAGGGTACTCCATCACTAATTATTCTAAACATCTTGTTCGTCCGGGAAGGTTGGCCTGCTGCCACTCTCCAGCATAAAACAACTCCCAGAACAACACTGCAACTTCACTCTCAGGAGTGACAGAGTAACTCACAGAGCAAGCAGGGTGCCTGGGAGATCCCAGCAGCTCCAGTAAGCTCACCACCACTTGGATAAAATAAAAAAACAGTAAGAAATGAGACCCTAATATTGTTTCTGCTAAAAAATACATGCAGTTGGTTTTTCCTTTATGTACCACCAAAAAAAGTACATAAAAATTTAAAAAGAAAAAAAAAAAAAGGCAAGGCCAAGGAGCAGCATGCCTGATGGTGGCTCATCCATCGATTCTGTGGTTTCACCAGCCCGAGTGCAGAGTCCTTAACGCTCTGTAGATGCTCTGTGCCACAACCAGTGCGTCCCTCACCTGAGTCCTGAGAGGTACAAGGTGAAGGTGAGCAGAGAGCAGGAGTGGCCCAGGCCAGCGGAGCCCCTCAGTCACCAGGCACCAGACAGGCGCCCTTTGGAAGCCTTTTATCTCTGTTCCTTTAAGCAAACCAGACTTTTAAAAGCACAATCACAAACCTCACGACTGCAGTTTTGCTCCAGCACAGCACAAATCCAACCAAATCCCAAAGGAACAACGAAACCCACCGGGGGCCACGGCAACAGATGGAAAAGGGCTCTGGCGGGGTTATCCAGCCGGGAAGGAAAGGCGCTGGGATGTGCAGCCGCGTTTCACGCCCGAGCTGCTCTCCAAGGACGCGCCGCCTCCCCACTGCAGAGGGCGGGCGGCGGTGCCGGGGGCGGCCGGACCGGCGCCGCCGGAGGAGCACGGCGGCGGCTCGGGGGGTACCGGGAGAAGGGCAGGGCGGCCAAGCCGCCCCCCGCGGCAGCGGGTGCCGGGCACAGCGGCTCTCCGCTCCCCGCGGCCCCGGGCGGCCGGGGCAGGCGCCGCGACGGGCGGCC
>VXAX01006179.1:7012-46383 GCA_013399835.1 Leptocoma aspasia | reverse complement strand
GGTTCGCGGCCCCCTCCGCGCCCTCAGGCCGGCCCCGGCCGGGCCCCGCCGCAGCCCCGCACCGCACACTCGCCACCCCCGCACCCCAAGGGGTCCCGGCACCAGCCTCCACTGCCGGGGCATCCAGCACCCCCCACGGGGCTCAAGGACTGAGCTTCTGTCATTCCAGCGTCATCCTGGATGCGGTGTCCGTGTCCGAGCGCATCACACCGTGCCAAGATGAGAAGGCCAAACAGCGTTTTCCAGAAAGCAGCGGGAGATCTCCACCCAAACACACTCACTAAAGTTCATCAGTGCTTCCACCTCGTGTATGGCTCCTGGTGTGTGTTAGGGCTTCAGCCTCCCGCGGAACAGGGGATCCAAAAAGGATTAAGTAACTGCTTTAAACCTTGGCTGTTTGTGACAGCAGGCTTAGAAGGAAGGCATGTGGTCACCTAGGGAGCAGGTTTCTCACTTGCATTTTGCTCTTGACATAGAATCCCAGAATCCCAGAACAGATCAGGTTGGAAGAGACCTTAAAGCTCATCCCATTCCACCCTCTGCCATGGGCAGGGGCATCTTCCACTATTTGCACCAAGCCCTATCCAAACTGGCCTGGAACACTTCAGGGATGGGGCAACCACAGCCTCTCTGGGCAACCTGTGCCAGGGCCTCACCACCCTCACAGCCACGGATTTTGTCCCAATATCCAATCTAAACCTACTCGCTGTCAGTTTAAAACCACTGCAGGTCACTGCAGTTTAAAGACACCTGCAGGTCCTGAGCCGAGCTCAGTCCATGGGATGCTGCAGGACACAGAGGAATGCAACACTGGCCTTGCTCTCCCCTGTTTTTGTGGCTCAAGGGTTTTCAGGCTTGCAGCCTGATATCACTCCTCATCTCTGCCCTTCAGAGCACTTTCATCATGTCCCAAAATCTTATTCCTGGCCACAGCTGACTACAGACATCCAGTGATCAGAGAAATCTTAACTTTCCCAGCTTTCTCTCTGATGTTATCTGACCACCTTTTCAGTGAAGGAATTTTTCCTAATATCCAATCTAAACCCCCCTGGTACAGCTTGGGGCCATTTCCTATGGCCCTGGATATGTGTTGACATGTGTTGCTGCATCAACCACCTTGGCATTACTAAAACTTGGTGCTGAGAACTCTGCGTGCCATCTCACCTGTTTCTCCAGACTGTTCAGGTGGTGACACCCACATTGCCACGTCCCTTCAGTGGCCAGCACGGGCTCCAGGTGCAGCACTGAGCGGCTCGTGGCTTCTTCCTTCTCTCCCAGTTCCTGCTGAGGTAAAGATCCATGCAGGCATTCACAGGGAGGGCAAAGAGGACCAGCACAAAAGGCAGTGCTGGAAACAACAACCTATTTTTATATTTCCTTCTCTCAGGCACCGCCCTTCGCCTCTGCCCTGCTCAGGAGCAGCAGCATAAACGGGCAGGCAGCTTTTGGCTGCTGATGCCTTCACCTCTGGGAATGCCTGGCTGTGTTTTCTTATCCTATTTTACGCTCAGGGAATTTAACACTACCTACTGCATTTTCCCCCTGCCTTAGGATCAGCAGTGAAGCCACGAAACAAAACCACTTTCCTCAGTTCCACCTCTGTGTCACCAGCCAAAGTGGTTGTCCCCCACCAGAATGTTGGGAAAATCTGCTGGACACAATCCTGTGCCATGTGCTCTGGGATGATCCTGCCTGAGCTGGGAGGTTGGACCAGGTGACCCATTGTGGTCCCTTCCAACCTGAGCCTGAAATGTGGCAGGGACGAGGGTGGGGTGGGAGGCACAGTGTGTCCCCAGGCTCCTCTTCCTGCTCAATGGCAGACCCAACTCCACCATGGATTAGGTGGCTCCCTGCCACTGTGGAATGAAAGGGGCTCCCTCCCCAAACAGCACCAGCCTCGCTGAGCTGAGCCACTGTGACTCAGTTGCTGGTGCTTATGAAACATCACAGTTTTCCAAGTAATTCAAACCCTGGTGTGGGTTTTGTTTTTTTTTTTTTTGATTGCTTGGGTTTTTTTTTTTGCTTCGTTTGTTTTCTATAAACCCACTTTAATAAATGAATGGCTCTTTAACAATGTTTTTTTCATCAAAGTCCTGGGAAATTGGAAATATTAGGCAGTCACTCATAGAAGTGAGCATGGTGCATTTCAAACACCGCAAGTCGAAAGCAGCTTCACGGTTTCCACACTCTGACAGTGATTTTCCACCTCAGGGAAACATGATTTGCAGACTGGTCTTGCTCCTTGAGGTCCCCACATGTGCTGAATACATCCCTGTGTGCTGGTCCCGGTGCACAGTTCTGCAGTATGGATTCTCCATCCCATATCCACCGTCCTGGAGGCACACCTTGCATCCTGCATGCCGGTTCATACAGACCCACTTTTAGAGTCCTTAACCTCACCTGAGGATGTGGTGGCTGTACTGCCAGACCCAGCACCTCCTCCACCATTCTGTGCCACCAACCCAACAGAAGCTGCATCCCTGAAAAGCCCTGGCAGCAGATCCAAGTTTAGGAGTTTTTCCCTGCTGTCGCCATATGATCCTCAGTGGGGCAGCTGCCAAGCCCGGGGAACCTGTTTCCAAATCCATGCTGCAAAAAGGAGGGAGGCTGTTTAACCCAATCCTTGCAGAGTGGCAAGCTGGCAGTCCTGTGGAAGGACAATGACATCCTCACCTCAGGGGTGGTGGCTGCTGCTGTAGGGTAACTGGGGAGCGTAGCTGCCTGATCAAAGATTCAGCTGCTTCATAGATGGTCTGTAACAGGAATTTCTAAGGGCCAGCACATGCTTCAAGGCAGTTTGGCAGCTCCTCTTGCAGTAACCTGCTTGTGTAGACCCCTGAACAATGCTGAGGTGTGTCCTCATGCCTACACGGTGTCCTGAGCTGGGTCTACAGGCAGGATGGTGATGGCAGACTGCCTGTGAGCAAACAGATCAGGTGATAGCCAAGCAGAGTGCCCTGCCTGTGTCACCCAAGGCAAGAGCTGGATCAGGGCAGCCCCAAGAGAGAGAGGCCCCCACACTGGGCTGGGAACACATCCTAAAGACAGGGATCTCCATCCACAGGGAACTCCATCCTTGGGGTTGGAGGAAGAGTAACATCCAGTACAGTTTCACACAAGCACCAATGGTCCTGGTCTTTTCACCCCACCTGAGGGACCCCACTGGGCAGAGGAAGGACTCTGCCTGCCCCTCATCCCTCACACCCCCAGGCTGGGCATGGGGCTGTGTGGTGCCACCCATGGCAAAATGTGCCCTTGGGGTCACAGTGGGCAGGCAGGACCAGACACCAAAATGCAGAACTGCCTTGGGGACAGTCTGAGCACTGCCCAGCAACAGGTCATGAACCAACCCACTCAGTGACCAATATAAGGCCAATTTTTAAACCATGAGCATCTAGGGAAGTTCTGGTCATGGCAGATGAGCTGCAGTGTAGGTTTGCTGTTACTGCTTAGCAGCCAGGCCCTGGCACCAACACAGACCTAGTTGACCTTTCGTGGAATTGTGACAAGGAGTGGTCAAAGAAATAAAAAAAAGTAAAGTTAACACTGGGAATTAGGAGGAGGAAAACCTGGAAGCAAGACCCAGCAAGTGCTATTCAAGTACAAGAACATCTCTGGCTCAAAAATCCCAAGACATATGAGAAGTTGGGAAAATGCATGGAAAAGGATTGCTTGAATTGGTTCACCACTTCTGTTTACACTCGTCACCAGCACCAGCAGCACCCAGAGCTCAGCCCAGGTGCCTGCAGCATCCAGTGCTTGTCTGATGCACACTGAGCAATGATGAGCATCCCAGTGTTCTCTTGGAGCCCAGCACCACCATCAGGCATTGTGGGCACGGCAGCCCTGAAAGCAGCAGGAGCTGTAAGAGTTAAGTGTCTTCCCACAGTAACACCTCCTGCTCCCAAAGCAGAGGGGCTTATGGGGCAGGCAGGGGTTGTTTTGCCAGCGAAGTGGAAGGTGTTTAGGTGAACCATCACATCGGTGAGCAGTGATTACATGTACCCAGGACAGCTGTAAAGGCATTCGGGTTAAGTGTATCCAAAGCAGCTGTAAACACAGCCACGCCCCCGTGCCCAGAGCACCAACGCTGCTTCCAGCCTGGAGCCGCCCACACAGCTCCGGGCCGTGGCCCCAGGGACGTGCATGTGTTCATAAACCCATCAGGCTGTCTGGGCTTGCAGCTGGAGGCACTGATGGCCCCATGGCCCTGTCCCACAGCAGGGCTCTGAGCAGCCCCCTTCCTCCCTGCTGAGCCTGCGGAGAGCAGGGGACCAGGAGCAGCAACATCCCCCAGGGAAGCAACTCTTCTTGCCTCTCCCCTTCCGTGGGTTGGCTTCTGTCCATCAATCCCTCAAACAGTGCCTGCTAAAGCCGGACAAAGTACACTTTAAATGCAGATCAAGTGTTCAGCTGAGAATGGTCTGTCCATCCCACCCACGCCCCGGGCTGGCTGAGCTGGACAAAGAGGTGCCTGCAGCTCGTGATTATCTCTTCCTTCATCTCCTTCACTTGGGAGGATATCCTGGTATCATCTGCTTTTACCTGCTCGGGGCCTGACATTTGTTCCCTTTCTAGCACTTTCCTGTTTGGGACATTTCTTTGTCTAAGCTTCCTCTCCTACTTGTGTTCCTGAAAGCAAGTCCAGGGAACATCAGGCAAACAATGTGTCGCACACCACTGTCAACATCCTCCGGGGCAAACTGCATCCTACCCGCTCCTCGAGCAGAGAGACCAGCAGCAAACCCCCTGGTCATGGCTCACTCAGTCTCAAAGAAAACCTGCACTGCGCTAAACCACAGAAATTCTCGATTTAGGAACACTGGGCATGGATCCAGACCCCACTCCTCATTGCCCTAGGGTAGCACCATCAGGGACAACTGTGGCTCCCCAGATGTTTGGGGATGACAAGCCACAAGGAGCAGATTCAGGCAGACCTGTATGGTTCATGTAGAAATCACACTGAGTTCAAACAAGGTCACCAACACACCCCATCCGGCACAAAACACCAATCATTAAAGCAGAGAGAAACCCTTAGATAATATTGTATGCATCCTACTTGTAATTAAGCAGTCCAGAAAATCTCAGAGAATCCAGATGCAAAGGTCTAAATCTTAAAAGGTCTAAATCTTAAAAATGCTGCTGGCAAGGCACTGTGTTTTGTTTGCACTATTTAAATATGTTTGCACATATTTAACTTATTTCACAAGGAAAATTGAATCGGTTAGAGAAAAAAAGCCACCACAAAAATCCTTGTCCCCCTGTCAGCAACATGCCTGATGCCAATCCCAGTTTGGGTTGCCAGAGCACCCAATGAGGCATCAGGACCAGACAGAAACCACAGAGCCACACACCAGCTGCCTCTCCCAGAAAAAAATGTCTGACCAGCATTAAATTGCTCATCAAACTAAAAACACAAAGCCAGGTTTAACGCCTCACATAAAGCAACCATGGTTCAGAGCACAATCAGCAGATCCCAGATAATTATCTCATTGGGAAGAGTCAGCATGCAGGGCATGGCTTTCCCTTGCAAAGAAATGGTAAGAATGGAGATAAGGGTGATCCAATTAACCCGACTTTATGGGGATTTCAAAATGGTACGTGGCAATGCTCTTAAGCACTTAAAGGATACCCAAAAGCTCTTAAAGAAACTCAGCTGCCATGGGATAAGAGGTAGAGCCCTCCTGGGATTAGTAACTGGTGAAAGGTCAGGAAGCAAAGAGCAGGAACATGACTGCACCCCTCAAAGGAAAGTCTGATGCATCCTACCTGAGTGCTCTGAAAAGGCCAGGACACAGCACTGTGACAGCACATCCATGCAGGATGGCCACCAAGGGCAGGGATGCCAACAGACAAAGGCAAAAATGCCACGGTGAAACCTGTGCTGCTGGGCAGGGACAAGTGGGGCTGTGCTCTGAGGCAAAGGCTGGATCAGGTGATTCACCTCTGCCCCTCTCTTATGCAACACCTCAATGAAAGGAGTTGCTGGTGCCAATCTCATCTGCTTCCAAAACCATCACGCAGCTCAAATTTGCATGCAGTTGTATTTCCTTTTGTTCCCTGAGGCTGCCTCTGCAAGAACCCACCTGGGTTGGTTTCAGAGGTAAATACAGGGCAAAAGAAACAGCTACAAGTGTGGGAAATGTAAGGATCAGCCAGGGAAGAGGCACCTAGGGAAGGAAATAACCCCACACAGAGAAAGCGCTCACTGACATGCTGGAGCATGCAAGAGCGGCACAAGGTCAGAAGTGCCAAGTCTCTGCTCTGCCAGCCACTTTCTGGGCCAGAAGGAGCAGGAGACACTGGAGTTTCAACTGTCTGGAGCTCCCTGAGTGCTGGGTCAGCCACGTTGTCCACAGTGGGACTGTTGAGGACCGTCACCATGGCTGGAGGGGTCTTATGGCACCTGCAGCCATGTCCCTGGCAAGGTGCCCCAGGCAGACTCTCCTGTGTGACTGGTGACATGCAAGGGTATGGAAGGGTAAAGACTCCAGGTCTTTTTTGTGAGCTGGGAGACAACTCCTCATCCCCAGACAGCAAACTTACAGACACACCTCCAAATGACCCATGGAGGCTCACAGCTCAGACTGAGCAGTGGCTGTGGTGAGGAAATGCATGGGAAGGCAGTCAGTCCTGCTGTTCCTTAGCCAGGGAGCAGAGGAGAGCAACCATACTGCAGCAGACACCCAATGCTCCCAATATTCCCACTGTTCCTCCCCAGCTGCCACTGGCACCCTAAGTACAGCTAAAGAAGTGTAGCTGAGGGCTGGACTTGCACCAGACCATGGCATGATCCAGGGCCTGCTCTCAGCTGGTGAAGGGGAGAATCTGGGAGCCATCTCAAGGAGCCCATGGCAGCTCCCAGCCAGCCCTTGGGACAAGCCATCTGGACCCCAGCAGCCACAAGGTTTCCGTAGCAGCCTGGGAGGCAGCCAGCCCGCCCCACTACCTGCAGCACCAGCATCTGCCTCAGTGCCAGGGCTGACAGGGCTGGCAAAAGCCATCTCACATGCTTTGCTCCAGGGGACCAAAGAAAGCCATGGGCACATAAGGCAGCTCATGGCTTCAAACAGAGTGTAAGCAAAAGTGCTCTCTACCCAGCAAAAGCCACATTTTCCATAGGCAAAGGGGACTTGTATGAGGTCTGTAAGGAAAACTTTCCAGGGCAGACAAGCCAGCAAGCAGAAGGAAGGAGGCAGGCTATGTGCTCACAACCCAAGGGATTTCCTAGGGTTAGACTGTGTCTGTGTGACTCACTGCACCTTTCTGAGCCGTGCTGCTGCCCTGATGCAAGCCCTGCTCCAGCAGGAACCAACCAATGGGCCATCGCAGTACCACAGAGAAACGTGGGAGGAGTAAGAACAGGGATATTAAAAAATATCCCTGCACACCACCAACACCATCCAAGAGCTGATGGGAAGGGAGAATCCCCTTCCACCCACTGCTTTGTGTGTAGCTGAAAATATCCACTGGTACCACCAGATGGACAGGATACCCTGGCTCCCACTTTCAGACACAGCTCTATGAACAGCCTTCAGAGGCGAAATCCCCAACAAGAAAGAGAACAGCTCAAAAAAGTAGCCCCAAATTTCTCCAGCGCCGAGTTGAGATGCATTCACTGCTTACTCACTTCTTGCCAAGTCTGGAGCTGCCGGGTTGGGCCCCCACCCACCCCTCTGGCACAACTACTCCTTACAGCTTGGAAGCTATTTTTTTCCCACCCTGCTATCTAAAAAAGAAAAAAAAAGGCGTGAAAGCTTTTATCATCCTGAAAACATGCCAACTGCGAAGGCGACTCTGTGTCTCAGACGCCTGTTTCCTGGCAGATTTTAAGTCCTTTGCTCAACTGCTCGGATGGCGGGGGCAGGAGATGCCTGCAGCAGCAGGCTGTGAACTGGAGCTCTAAACACTCACATGTTTAACTGCTGCTAAATTCCTGGGGGACCAACAATTCCAAACAGCGGGCTCACAGCTACACACACAGCTGAGGGCCCATCCAAGGGCCACCAGCCTGGGTACAGGAGGCACTGAGGGGGGTCACTGGCCCAACACCTCCACGTGGGGACAGCTGCCAGGCAGTAAAAAGTGGGGGGTGACCCTGCTCAACACCTCTACCAGATCAGTCATCCCTTTGCTTCCCAGATAATGAGGCTTCTGCTCTGTTGGCTCCCACAGGTTTGAAGGGAAAGAATGGGACCCAGCAAGCAGGCTGAGCAAGGAAAAAGTGCTGGACAACTCCACTGTTGGTGTCCAGATTTCCAGTGACCAGCTCTGGCTGTAAGCCACCTAAAGGTGTTGGGAAATCCACATGCAGCCTGAGGGGTAGGGACCCACCTTGGTGCCACCCCAGAAAAAACTACACACACAGAGCCCTTTGTGACAGTGATGCTTTTGGGGGCTCCAAAGTGCTTGGAGCTGGTTTTGCAGAGGTATATCCAAGTTTTGAATAGGACCCAGGGATTTTTCCATACCACCTGACATCATTACCAGGGTGGGGGGTAGGGACTCTCTGGCTTGCAGTAGAAGAAAAACATAGCAGCATTGTCTACCACCGTTCATTGTCTCAGGGTCTGGGTGAGCATTTCTGCACATGAATCACCCCCTCTTTTGTACTCTTTTGTTATTAATATTGTTGCTGTTAACTGTTCCTTTTCTTATCTCATTGCTGTTTCCAGTTTCCCATCCTCCTTTGTACTTAGAATCACAGAATGAGAGAATTATACAATGGTTTGGGCTGGAAAGAGCCTTGAAGCTCATCCAGTTCCATCTTCCTGCCACGGGCAGGAACATTTTCCACTAGATCAGGTTGCTCCAAGCCCCATCCAAACTGACCTTAAACACTTCCAGGGACAGGGGCAGCCACAGCTTCTCTGGGCAACCTGTGCCAGGGCCTCAGCACCCTCACATGGAACAACTTCTTCCCAGTATCCCATCTAACCCAGCCCTCTGGCAGTGTGAAGCCATTCCCCCTTGTCCTGGTCCTCCAGGCCCTTGTCCACAGCCCCTCTCCTGCTCTCTTTGAAGCCCCTATAGGCACTGGGGGTGGGGGGCTCAGTCTCCCCAGAGCTTTCTCTTGTCCAGGCTGAACAATCTCAATTCTTGGATGTCTTTGCCTGCTTCATCTCCCACCTTCTCTCCCTTTCAGCACAAGAATGGCTACACCTGGGGCTGGCCAGCCTGAGAGCAACAGAATGGAAGATGGGACACAGACAGCATCTCTCTGGGGCCTCTGCCAGCAGGAAGCTCCTGCCAGGCCCTGTGGGAAGAGGAGTGGCATTTCTCTAACAGGCAGAGTCAGCAACAGTGTCTGCACTGCCAGAGCCAAGAGGCACCAGATAAAGCCTTTGTTCAACAGTGCCAGCCTAGAGAGAGAGAACAGCAGCAGCATCACTACTGAGGCAAGAAAAGTATGATCAAGCTGCCAGCCACCTTGACTTCAGGCACTAACTTGAGTAAAAGTCAAGTGCAGCAGGCTGCCTTCCCAAGGTTAAGAAGCATCAGTAACCTTTTTTTATGGTTCAAAAGACAGCACTGGTTATTTTTGGGTGTCAAATCAGGATCATAATAGGGAATGGCCCTGCCTTCAGTTGTCCCCCATCAAAATTCACTGGGTTTTTGTGAACACTGGTGTTTGGTAAAGCAAAAGCCTGCTCCACAGGTTCCCAATCCCAAAAATGACTGGCTGAAGTTCACAGCCTGCAGGCTGGACATGTTTTGGGATGCTCCCTACAGGGCAGGCCAAACAGGGCCCAAAGGCCAAAAGGGATGAGCATCATTTACAGGAAGCACGTGCTTCCAGGGCAGGAGGAAGGCAAGTCCTTGAGTTAGACGTGATCTGCAGTTATTTCTCATTGCTTGTACCAGTCTCCTGATTCACTGTACACATGGAAAGAACAATTATTTCTTAATTAATAATTAAGTCATTTTTCCAGAAAATGAAATAAACTCATATTTCAATTCCTATTTACCAAAACAAGAGCCAGACAAACTCAGTGCTGTACGGAAGTATGTTTATTCCAAAGCTCAATTTCTCACAGAAAACAATGTCTATGAACAGCAGCACTGGTCATGACAAACTCCAAAAGGCCTCCAGGGCTTGGGGTCCTGAATCATCCCAACAGAGGAAAAGCAAGAACTTCTTCTCAGAGTTGTCAGGAAGAGGGGGGGAATGAGAGAAAACAGACACATGGCCGCTTGGCACAATTTCATAAATCATACCTGCTCACAAGAAGAGCAAATGTATCAAGACACTTTGCAGGGAGATTAATGCCTGCACAAGAATCTCACAGAACACCCTGCTCTGTGCAGACTGGCTGCAAAGGAGCAGCTGCCCCTGTCAGGAGAGAGCTGCCTCATTCCTGCAGATAGAAAGCAGGGCTGTTGGTTTCAATCATCTGCTGAACTGCTTCCAAGGACCCAAGTGGCTGGGACGTCGTGCCAGGGGTGTGCTCCTTCGCAGCCTGTGCATGTCTGGGCCCAGCTGAAGCTCTAAAGGGGTTCCCCTTCTTCCCCCTGCCTCAGCCTCTTGGAGAGGTGCTCACTGATGGCCAGGAGGGGGTTGGCTCTGTACTGGGGATCCGTGATAACCTCATGAAACCGAGCCACTTCCTCCTCTCTGAGGAAAGAAAAATAACACACCAGTTCTGTAAGTGCCTCATGTGAACGGAACTGAGCAGATAAGGACCAACTCATAAAGCAGCAGATTTCTGTTGAGACAGAGTGATCCTGGGTGTAAATCTCAGAGAAAGACAGTGCAAGAATAAACCTAATTTAGCCAAGGGCAGTGCTCAAATTGCTGCCAGCTTCATGGGAGCCAGACACTTTGATCTCATGCCACAGACACACAAACAATCACAGTAGTGTCCAGCATCACTTGGGAATGGTTTTTTTAGAGCTTTTCCCTAGTAAAGCAGAAACAAGAGACTGTGGATCTGGTGAATCACCAGGAACGGAAATCACTTCAGATTGCACCAGCACAACATCAAATTCTATTTAGAGAGCTCATCTACTGACTCTCATTATTGCTGAACATTGAGCCTTGGTAATCCTACATGGAACTCTAGCTGGACACCATGGGAAGAGCATGACAGAATTACCTCTGCATGCCTGGTCACAGCTGCTTCTTGGGGAAACGGCCTTGTCTCAAAAGCAAGCAAGCAGGGAGGGACAAGAACAGAGCAGGAGTATAAAAAAAAACCCTGTGAGTCTTCACACAGCCACATCCACTACAGCATCCCCATCTCCCTCAGACTGCCAGGCTCTCCATAGCCTTGCCAGACAAACACTTGGTAGTGCTCAGCTACTTCCCTCCCAAGCACGGCCCTTCCCTTCAATGCTCCTGCCAGAGAAACAGAGAGAGGAGCCAATGCTCCAAAAGCTCGGTTTGGGGTAATAAGGTGAGGCTTAGGGAACCTCTCATCCCAACTAATACCTTGGGAAAAAAACCTCAAGACCTTCCTCCAAACTTTTTCCCTCCCAAGAAGCACAAACTTGCCAGACACCAAAAAAGTTAAGCAAGGCAGAACTGAGCAAGAAAGGCATCCCAGCACCAACACTGGCCTGTTTCTGACAGAGAAGGTATTCATGGAGAGCAGTGCTGGATCTGTAGCCTGACTGTTCAGCCTCAATTTGAAGCTGAATGGCTCAAAACTGACAGAAATCCAGGAAACAAGAAAGCAAACACTGCCAGATCACAGAACTTAGCCCCAGGAGAGCTGTGCTGAGGGAAAATGAAGTTCTTGATGGCAGTATAAACTATCCAAGAGATAGGGAATAAGGAGTTGCCAGACTAAGTCCAGGAGTTACTTGGACACATTTAAGTTCTCCATCCTTGTTGATATTCAAAAGCCACATGGACTTGGGTCTTGAACAACCAGTTCTAGGTGACCCTGCCTGAGCACAAGGGTTGGACCAGGTGACCCCACAGGTCCCTTCCAGTCTCAACCATTCTATGAGGCTCAGCAAGAACTGGACACTGACAACTGGGTACTTACAGGAGATTATGTTTCTGAGCTTGTTTCATCAGACAGAAGTCTGCTGGTTCTGCCTTTGCTTTTATGTGGCTGTGGAGAGAAGAAACAAAACAAGTCAGTGTTAGAGCACTAATTTAGCAATGGCTGTGTAGGTGGAAAGAGTCCAGGGATTCTGCATCTGCCTTTCCAGAAAGGACAGGTAATTAATTGTCCTGCATGGAAATTGTCCTGAAAGGCAATTATTTCCATAGCCAAGCATTGCAGGGAAGTGCAAACTCCTTCCACCCGAGGCTGAGAGAGCAGGAGGCATTACAGGAAAACCAGATCACTCAGTGCCAGCACTGGTCATTAGCTGTCCATGCCCAGATCACTTTCTGCTTATCACTGACCTCCAGGTCAAACTGATCCCGTTGCTTAGAGAAAAGATTCCATGGAACCTCCCCTCCCCACCACATATGGCACCTCTGCACAGCTCATGTTCCCTGCTGACACCACAGAGCTCCAGCCTCCACAGCCACCCGTGACAGGGAGTGCCATGGATACTCAGCAAGAGGAGAGAGCTGCCAGCCCTGCTTTGGTTCCTGCAGTGGGATCACTGGGATATAATGTGCTGTAATGCAGGATGGTGCACTATGTGCAGAAGAGGCACAGCAGCAGATACAGATCTGCCATCTCTCTATGCATTCCTTATTCCTGGGCAAAGTCCAAGGAGACCAGAGGTGTAATACCATCCCTCGTGATGCCTGATGCCAAGCAGCAGCAGAGATTTACCACAAAGCCAGCACTAAGCCCCAGCAAGGGACACACAGGCAGCACAGAGATTGCTTTTGGGACCTGTAGTGCACAAGGGGAGCTGCTGGTAGAACTGAACATTAAAGAAAGGAGAAGACATTTCCATTTTTCAGGATGACAGAGATATGAAAGTTAACAGGAGAAAGAGGCTGGGAATAGGCTCTGCCTCCATGGGGTAGCTCCTCCCCAGTTCAACCTGAAGCAGAGCCCCAGCACACAGGCCAAGGGGGAGAAAGAGGGCCTGCATCCCACCTCTCTGTTGGAGCAGGGATCAAGGAGGAATATTCCCATACTGGTGGGTTCTGGGGGCTACAGCCACCCCCACTGATCTGCCCCAAGGCTCAGCAAACACAACAGTTTCTCACCTCCTTTTCAAGACAGGAGGCTCTGGTCTCTTGTTACAGTGACCTACTCTTCCTACTTCCCTCTCTAGCATGCTACCCTCCATCCTCTTATTTTGCCTTTTTTCCCCCCCATTCTTTCTTCTTACTCCCCTTGCCTCAAATTCCTTCACATCACTCATCTCCATCACCCATCTCTATTCAATCAGTTCCTGCTCATTTTCCTCTCCTCATTTTTAACAGCTCAGCACAGGAACAACTTCTGGTCCTAGTTTGCCTGGAATGCTCACAGAAGCTCAGGAAAATCCTTTCTCAAGCTGGATGGCAGCCCTTGGTCACCAGAGCAGGGCTTGCCAAGTCTGTGTGTGCCACCAAGTCACCATGGCAGTCTCTTCAGAGGTGAGCAGCTGTGCAGAGGGTGACAAACCCCTAAGGAAAGCTATTCTAGAGTACATTCCCTGCTGGATTTCCCCTCAAAACTACCAGCACTCTGCCCGTTCACTTGGACCCTGTTAGCAGCTCAGCTTCATTACACTTCATTGCCTTCATTCATTATAAAACAGAATAAAAACCTCCCTGTAATGCGCTTTTACCCTGCAGGAGATCAAATTCCTGGAGAATCTAATCTTTTATTAATACTGCTGACAAATCACCAGAGTATTACCCTTCCTTTCTGTAATGATTCAAATCCTATAAAGGCCTCCTCTGATTATTTCAAACACTTCTATACAGACATTCAGGAAGCCAGCAAGGGGAAGAAGAGCCTGTAGCTCCTCCATGCCAGTACCAGGGAGATGGTTTGGGGTTAGCAGGTCACAGGCAATGTAGGTGACATCAGCCCATGTCAAACTCCCACCTCCACTGTGCCAACTTGAGCTTCTAAAAGGAGAGAGTTTTGGTGAAGGTCTGGGAGAGGCGGAGAGAGGGAGCTGAGAATGCACAGGGAACAGCCAACTCACACTACAAGACAACAAAGATTCTGGCCACAGCACAAAGGGCGCTGCTCAGAGGGCTTGAACTGCCTCAGGAGAAAGCCTAGATGAAGGCCTGGAAGGATGGAATGTCAGGCTGCAACACCACAACATGAGGTTATCAGGTGAGCTCAGCAGCATTGCAAGGTGGACACCTACGTGCCACTCCTGCAACTCCCAGAACATCTGGATGCTCCCAGCCTGTCTCATGCCAAGCCTCATCCAAGCAATATGGTTAGCTGTGGGTTCGGAAGACACATTTCACCTTTTTTTCTTGTGTCAAGTGAAGCATGAAAAGGGTTAAAACAGAGTTGTAAATGATACCCTGTTCTCCTGATCGTGGCCTGTAGCTACAAGCTGAGCTGAAGGCCACCTCACCCTGCAGGAAGAAGGGAAACACATAGCCCATCTCTAAATGGCACATACCTTTTGAGAGGCTTCCTTCCCCTGCCACCTGTGGTCAGGCAGGAGAGCTCAGGCAGGGCTTCCATCAAGGGCTGCATGTCTCCCACCACAGGTGTCGCTTTCCTCTTCGCTTCAGCTTTTTGCTTTTGCTTGGCCATCTTTACACTTTCTATTTCTGCATCAGAAACAAGGCATTACTGGAAGAAGGGGAAACACCTGCAGGAGATAACCCTTGAGCTAAGAAATTCGTAAGTTGCTTTACCATTTACAACATGTCAGAAGTGATTTAAACCAGGGAAGAAATGAACAAAATGCGGCTGGGTCATTGCCTCCATTGATGTATTTGCTTGTAACTATATACATCCCTTCTGACATTGCAATGGGAAAGGGAAATTCCCAGAGAGATTTTGTCTGTTTCCATTCCTTACACTGTTCATTGCTCACAGCAAAATGGCAGAGGAGTCCTGGTGTGGCAAAAACCACGCTGACCTTGCATGGAATTGGGAAACAAGAGGGGAAGGGACAACCCAAATACAGTCAACTCCAAATCTGGCTTTAAGCAGGCACAGCCCCCTCTCTGCATTGCTGTTGGGACCAAACAACAGTCTCCTAGCAGAGCAGAAAAGATTTACTTAATGTCAGTTGTTTACTTAGTTTGAAGCAAGTCGAGGCTCCACCTTCATGACTCATGGGGAGTGCAAGCAGTCAGACGCTGGACCCTTGGAAAAGCACTGCACCAAGTGGCAGATGCACATGGCTTTTCTCAGCACCAGGTTTCCTGTCTCTCAGCAGCAGCTCTGACAAGGGTGTGGGCACAGAAAGCTCCACAAACGTTACATCTGTCTCCTTCTTTGTCTTAGGAGGTGGGCATTAAAAACCACAGGCTTCTGCCTCAGTCCTTGAGGCTCTCTGATGCAGCAGTAAGTCCCACAGCTGCCCACGCTTCTCAAAGCCAGCAGCTTCCAGGGTGAGCACCAGCAGAATATGTCCTTTAGGAAAGCCCACAAAAGCCCAGCACTGCTACAAGCCTCCAGCTGAACTCCAGGATGCCCCACCTGACCCACAAGTCCCTTGGACACCTGTAAGGATGTGCCTCAGTGCCGAGCTACAAACTCCCTGTGTAGACGTGCCAGAAGCCATGGGGCTGAGCTGGTGACACAAGGAGGCCAACCACTCCCGAGGCAGCATGGCCACAGAAGGCAGAAGTATTTTTGGGGGGGAGCACAAAAGCAGCCAGTCCCACTTACAGACCACAATCCTGGGTCTAATCCTGCTCCCACAGTCAAGGAAGCAGAATTCAAATTCAGTGGCTGGCTCCTTTAATGCCTTCGCCTTGCTTGTTCTCCAACTCAGCTGAGCAACAGTTTTTCACCAACTGCAGTTCTGCTGTACATGGATGTTTGTGACAAATCAGGATTGGAAACACTTCTCCTCACAGCAATCCCTGCCAAGAACACAGCTTTCTGTTCTGCATTACTTCTTTTTTTGGTCTGGCTTTATGAAGCTGACTACTTTAGAGCTTTCATAAACAGTATGTGCTTAAAATTTTCAGACACCTGATTCTGCACAAACATCCCAAATTCTTTTCCTATGAAGTCTTGTTCATCTGAGGAGCCATGCAATATATGTATTTTTAAATGTGCATACTTCTAATGTCTGAAGCATTACATAAGTTTTTTTCCCCTCTCTAGTCTCCCCTAAGATTACTTATTGGAATGGAAGAAAGTTTTGCATTTGCACTACTGGGCTGATCTTTGGTTCCCAGGGGCATCCAGTGTCACAAAAGCAGCCCTGGGACAAGAAGAAACAACAAACTCAGATTTAGGAAAACAGAGATGTAGTGAAAACTTCAGCAGTCCAAGCTGGGTTCTCTTTTGGAGGACTAAAAGCTCTTTCTCCACAAAGAACTGGCAGAGTTTTTAGGTACTTCTGTGCCTGCAAAGCACTTCTAACATCTAGTATCTCCTAAGACAGATAATTTAGCCTGGAGTTTGTCTTGGTGTTGTCCTCAAAGCAAAGACTCCACATTTCACTCGTATTTCCTCATCTTAGTAATTTCAGAGCCAAGAGAAAGGCAAAGAGGCCACAGCAGGGCCAAAATAGCACACACTGGGAAAGACTGATGCTACAAAGGCATCAGGAGGGCTGGATTAAGACCATGTATGGATCCTGCTCTTGGGCTTTTCCAAAGCGGCTGACCTTGACTAGCACAGCCATCTGTGTTCTGTGTCCAAGCAAGGCACTCAGCAGCTGTTGGCTGGTTGTTTGGGAGGAGGTTTCCTTCACACTCATGAGCATTAAATTCATACCTTTTTGTCTAAGAACAGCTAGACAAACCTTCAGTGCAACTGGTGAAATTAAAGGTTAATGAACTTGGGCTCAGAGCTCAGGCACAGAGAGCATTTTGTGTAGCAGAAAGCTGCATCCCTCTGCCCCAAACACAGTCTGCATCCAACTCTGTTGGGCAAGAAGGTGTTAGGAGAAAAGCCTGTCCCAAGAACAGCTTCAGATGACACAAGGAATCCTCTGCCACACTGGGTAGGACAGCATAGTCCCCTACTGTGCTAAGACACCCAAAGCAAACATAGGAAAGAAGCGTTTCTGCCATGGGCTGGGTTTGTTTAGCTCGTATTTCACTGCCTCCAGAAAGGCCAGACTGTCTGTAAGTGGGTTCACTGACCTGTAGCATGTGGGAAAGAGCAGTGACACAACCAGCAGTGCCCAGAGTTCCCCCTTACTGAGGGGCAGGAGAACCCACTGTAGGGTCTCACCACAGAGGTTTGGGATTAGCTGGTGGCAGCATGGAGCTCAGCTCCAGCCTGTCCTGCCATCCTCATGGCTCCTGGGTGAAGAGGAGCTCCACTAGAAACTATTCACATCTGTACCAGAGTTTTAAAAGAAAAATATTCTAAACTTACAGGGGCCCTTCTGGATAAACAAAGGGTTTATGTAGTCACATTTATTACACATGGTAAAAAATCAAAAGTAGAACTGGGGCAATGACTAAGTCTCGGTGCTGAACACTGAGAAACAATACCTGGAACTTTTATTCCAGTGCTGGGGAAGGATGAAGATTTCTGAGAAGCTTTCAGCTTCTTCCAGCACTGTCACCCAAACCCAGAGTACAGAGACCCATCAGAACTATGCTCTGTGATACCGTGTCACGGGAATACTCACTCTGCAGCCACCTTTCCTTCCTCAGCTTCATCTTCTCTTTTTTGGAAAGAATTGTTTTTTCTTCCAAACCTAGAAGAGAAGAGACATTGAGACAGAGCCTAACTTCTGCATAACAGATTTTGTTCAACCCTTGATGCTTTTGAACTTGCTGGCATGGCTTTCAGATCCAGAGGCTACCCTGTACCCTGCACCCCAACTTTTAGCCAAACAAATCAAATCTGCCTTGCTGTGAGTTAAAAAACAAGAAACAAATAAGCAGATCAGATAATCAGCATAGGATCACAGAATGGTATGGATTGGAAAGGACCTCAAAGCTCATCCCATTTCAAATCCCCCTGCTGTGGGCAGGGACACTTTTCCCTAGACCAGCTTGTTCCAAGCCCTGTCCAACCTGGTCTTGAACACTCCCAGGGATGGGGCAGCCACAGCTTCTCTGGGCACCCTGTGCCAGGGTCTCACCACCCTTACAAGGAGAAATTTCTGAAATATATCCAGGGTAGCCCTAAGGAGCAGCTGATCACTAGCAGCTTGTAAAAAAGACTAGTACCTACTATTTACCACATTCAGTATTTGGAAAGCAGCTGTTGAGCACTGATATCCAATATAAAGTAAAATACCATCACAAATATTTTTACTGGAGATCTGTTGCAAGTGCTATAAAATTATATCTTATCTCACGTGTTTAAAACAAAATTTACTTTAGCCAACTTTTCTCCTGAAATGTGCTGGAAATCCAGAATTCCAATAGAGTAACAAACTCCCCAAAGATCACACCATTCACTTTAGCTTATTCTTAAGTCTGGGGGAAAAACGTACTCCTTTTTTTCCCCCCCCCAAAAAAAGAAAAAGAAGAAAGGATTTCAATACAATTATGAAAATAACTCACAAAGGATAACTTCTCTGAAGCTACAGATCCTTTAGGATGATTTAAACAAAAGCATCCTTCAGTAATTTCTTAAGAACAGAACAAGCCAGCTGGGGGGCTAAGGGAACCTTTCCATAAAACCAACAATCACCACCATGTTTTGAGTTTCTAAGACAGGGAGAATGAAGCTGGAGCTTCCCCAGCCTCATTTCCCAGCAAAATAAATTCCCAAAAAGCACTTACTAAAACCACATTTGTTGTGGTATCAAAGCAGATGCTGAAACAACAAATTGCATGGTCAAATAACCAACTCTGAGTTACGCCCACCCCCAATCACCAGACATTTCTGTGGTTTCAGGGGAAAAAGGATGAATTATAGTCAATTATCACATACATATTACTATTATCATGGAATTATTATCCCACCCCAATGATCTCCAGAAGGCTGCCTGCACAGGACACCACAGCTGCTCCAGCCTGCCCAAATTTCAGCCATGGCAGTGCTGGGAAGATCTGCCCCTCATCTGGAAACACACTCATGACTTCACTGGAAAAACATCGCCTGGCAGCATTTGTTAATGAAAATAAAAAGGCCCAATTCAGCCAGCTGCCCAACTCTAGTAATAACAGCAATTCAGGTTAGGGTTGGTGGTTTTTTTCCCCCAAAACAGTAGTGGAATTTTTCAGGAAACACAAAAGCTGTTTTCCTGGCAGGAACCCAACCTTGCTGCTGGCCAGGGGAAGGTGGCCACAGATAACCAGAGGGTGCCTGAGGGAAAGGAGCTGCATCCCTCCTCTGCCAGCAGCCAGTTCCTGCCCTTTTCCATCACCTGGCTCCCTGGACACCCAATTTCCATATCCTAGCCTGCCCTCAGAAGGCTGTTCAGCTGCTTGAAGGTGCAAAGTTGTGTTTGGCAGCTTCCAGTTGTGACACTGAATGCCAAAACCGCTGGAATGCCACTGGAGAACACTGAAGGCAGAATTTAGCTAGTTAATTAAAGGCACAGACTGTCCCCAAGGTAGTCTTTTATTTTTATTTAGCTTGCAAGCACCTCTGAGATCAAGCCAAACCACAGCTCCATTTTAATTATTTTCCTGTGAAATCAGAAGGGTTTGAATCCCCCTCTCCAGCCCGTTCCACAGGTAATTTAACAACACTTGCCCTTGAATCCCTATGCATGGAGGAAAGGTGAGCAAACCCCATTACATGAGCTAAGGGGAATTTCCATACTGTAAACTTGACAATTTTTTTGTTTAGCGAGAACATTTTTTTTTTCTTTCTTTCCTCTGATGTGTGCAGTACAAGACATACCAGATACAAACAGGTTAAAAAAAAAACACAATAGCTTTTTGCCACCTACATCAAGCATTTGGTACTACTCCTGACAATCCTCAGGATCCTGCTTCCATGACAGAGAAGCAGATTTTTGAGGATGGCTTCCTTAATTTCAGAAATCTGGAGGGTTTTTTGTTAAAGGACTCAGACTAAAACTAAAAATAGAATATGAATATATATATATACACTCATATATACATGGCTATTTTCATAAAGAACTCCTTATATTAAATACAGCTATAAATCCTACCTTAGAAATCCCCATTTTATCCTTTCTAGGCATTCAGAAAGAAGCTGGACTGAGTTAAATCTGTAACACTACAAACTTCCCTGCCCCAAGATCCCACTATTTAATTTTGGCTCTGCAACCAAGAGGGTTTGACAGTTCCAGGAAACTACATTACTTGGAGCATTTGGCCATGAGCAGAAATATTCAATAAACCTGTGCAATGCCACATGGACAGAAGAGGGTCCTTCAGCTGCAAAGCTCCACCTGGGCTGTGAGACATTAAGAAACAACATGTAACATTAATTATTATTCCAAAACCCCGATGATACATAACAGTAAAGCTGTTGCTGCTCAAAACATAGTATTTTGGCAAACTGAAGTTAAATAACAACAGATGTTTTAATTTTAGCCTCACTTGTGTAACAGCAAGAATGAGCATATGCCTACAGCTGTGGGAGGAGTTCATGAAGGAAGTCAGACTACATCCAAAAGCAGAATATTGGGTGTGCTTTGGGGTCGTCTTTTTAAATTACACAGTGTCACTTGTAAATTGTGTGCTACTCTTGTCCAGTGAAAGAGCCTGGGAAATGGTAAGGACAGTCTCCTGGGGCACACACAGCAGTGCTGTGACCTGGCAGATGTCACTGCACAGCCCCTGAAGGTGCTCCTATTTCTCTAGGGACAGAGTTGAGGGATGACACGGGCCAGGCAAAAAGCCAGCCAAGATGTCCTCTGGCAGAGAGGATGCTCCACAGCTCCCTGCCCTCATCCCACCAACAGCTCCCAACCAGTGACCTCCAGCTCCACTGCTCCCAAAAGCATTGATGCAGAAGGGTCACTAGTGTGACCAAGGCTTGGGGGTGGCAAGGACAGAGGCAGGGGGCTGTATCCAAGCTCTTTGTCCTCTCGCTGTTAGGGGAGCCTGCAGGGACAGCTTGGTACCTGTATGTGGGCACAGGAAACACATCTTGGGTTTTGCCCAATCCAAGCCCTGCTGCACCCTGAGCAGGCTTGGAAACCAGTGTTGGAAGAAAAGGTGCCAGCTCCTGCTGGGCCAGGGCAGGTTTCTCCATGGATACAGCATTTGCTTTTCACCATCTAAAACAAGCTACATTATTTTTGTTCACACTTAATAATTACACCAGCACGCAGGCGCTCTTCCTGCCCCAGCGTGGAAGGCATCCTACAAAAAGTAGGATCTGCATTCTGTGCCCCTTCAGATCCCCTGGTTATTTGAAGCAAAGCCTACTTCCAAGCCTGGCTTCCCACTGGCAAGGCAGAGCAGCAGGGCAGCCCGTGTCCTCACACAAGGTCATGGCTCTGTCAGGCCTGATAAACATCCCCAGGCTCCAAGCAGCCCCACAAGGGCACAAGGCCTCCCAGGGCAGCCCAGCTCAGGCTCAGCTCACAGAAGCACACGAGGGATGTTCCATTAGAGGCAGGAGCACATCCCCTCAGGAGGTGACCAGGAAGCCACAATGTGCACAGCAGGCTTCAGAGAGTAAGTCTGTCCTTCCATACGGTGTCTTAGCACACTCGGCCCCTTCCACAAGGTAAAAGCACCTCCTTGTCCTCCTCTGCCCAAGGCACTGTCCATTTTAGGTCCTCATCCTTCCCACCTGCATGTTCTCAGCAGCCCTCCCCAGAAGACAGGCTGCCCTTGGAAGGCTCAGTCACAGACAGGCACACAGAGGCTGCCCAAGGTGGCCCAGTGTGTCACTGTTCCTAAAGCCACTCGTGCAGCTGAAGGTTATTTTTATAGCCAAGGCTGAAATGCTGCAGGGAACCCAGATTTCTGAGCCAAGCATGCCACAAGGACTGCAGAAAGCCTTGTCTAAGACAGGAGCTTGGTATTGCTATTTCAGGCTCAGAGAATCAAAGAAATCATAGAATGGACTAGAAGGGACCTTAAAACTAATTATAAACCCCTGCTGTGGGGAAAAGAAAAAAGAAGAAAGAAAGGGGAAAAAAAGGACAGGTCTCAGTACTCCCTGATGTGGAAAACTTTCAAGTCCACAAAACAAATGCAGAAAGGCCCACCCACAGACAGGTGTCCTGGGAAACACATGCCATGTCAGGGACTTGCCTAGACCAGGTGTGATCTCCTTCAAGAAACAGGGCTTTTTAGCTTTGGGAGAATGAGTCTGCTTATAAGAAAAGACATATTAATTCCCCCCCGCCACCCCCACACACCCCTTTCCATGTACGTGCAACAAGTGTGTGTACATTTCTTCCAAATAAAGAGTTCCCCAAAAGTATCATAAATTACAGGGAGCAAATACTCTTATTTGTCAAGGAACGGCATGGCAAAAAAGTTGACTTTTTCCTTGCTATCACTGGCATATATTTGCTATTAAAGTTGAAGCAGCTTCCTCTGCTGCAATTCAGACATAGGGGAAAATGAAGGAATACATACATATATATCATATATATATATAAATATATATATATATTCCTTAAGATCAGACTCTCAGGGGAAAGCTCCCTGGGAGCACAGGCAATCCTCACTTCCCCAAAGACCAGCCCTCCCAAAGGTGCAGCACCCAGCCCTAGCAGAAATTTTGCAGATAAGCAACACGTGACCCTCCTTGGGATTACACCCACTATACCTGCTTCCCTGCTCCTGCAGGTCTGACAGGATCTGTAGTGCCTCTGTCCCACATCTGGATGTGTGAGGCCACATCTGGAGCAATGGGTCCCCTCCTGGGCTCCCTAGGACAAGGAAGATACACACTTGGGGGAGTTAATCCAGGTAAGGGCCACTAAGATGATTAAGGAACTGGAGTATCTTTTACTTGAGAAGAGGCTGAGACAGCTGGAAAAAAGGCCTCAAAGGAAATCCTATAAATGTGCATAATACCTGCTGGAAAGGAAGAAGAGGAGGGAGACAGACTGTTCCCAATGGTGCCCAGTGACAAGAGACAAAGAACACACACTGAACCACTTGGTTTTGGGACAATTTTTATGATTTTTTAAACGGTCAGGAGGTCATGGAGCCCCCAGGTCTCCATCCATGGAAATATTCAAAACTTGACTAGACACAGTCCCAAACAACCTGCTTTATCTGATCAAAGTGAACCACCAAAGTAGATTCCAGTGAGTCTGCAGCACAATTTGAACAGCTGGCAAAAGTCCTTTCACATAAGATAAATTTTTATGTTTTAGCAACGGAGATACACACACCATAGTTATTTATGTGGATGTTGCAGTTTCAATAAAGGGCAGTGAGAAAAACAGAACACCATTTCTGTAAAAGTGTGAACAGCAACGAATCTCTGGAATGAGATTTATTCTGAGACCAGGAGTAATTCATGTTTACCAATGGGTAAATTCTCTCCTTAGGGCTTGCTAAGGGAGGCAGAACACTGAAATATTGCTATGCTTTTTGACAATGCCTTGCAGGCCTGCATTTGAAAGAGATTTTCCTCAAAATATCTTTTCCTTTCCTGCTAATATTACCTTTGACTATCCTGTCCTTTGAGAAGCTTTAAAAATCAGAAATCAGTAGTTCAGTATCTCTGCAGCATTACACAGTGAAAGATCTAGATCTGAAATAGTTACACTATTGGATTTTATCTGGTGCTTCTAATTTATGCAAAAAGCAAGAACTGTCTACCTGAATTTCCTTGTCTTTTAACTGCATATTAGCTAGTAGACAATTAAATCGGCAATTAAATTTTTAATCTCCAGCCACTGGTTCCTACAACCCCTCTCGTGCTGTTTTTGGCACCTGGCATTTCTTTTGCCTATGCCTTCATATAGCTATTTCAGCACCTTAGGGGAAGCAGCTCTGCTCAGCTGTCCTTGTTATCACATTCCCACTGGAAGGATTCAGTGGAGACACTGCATTTTATCACAGAATGATTTGGCTTGGAAGGGCCCTTAAAGATCATCTAGTTCCAACCACGCCTGCCCCAGGCAGCATTTTATGCTGCATTTCCCCTCAAAGCCAAAGCAATGGCCTGATGGGGTGCTGGGGAAAGGTGAGAGAGCAGACAAAAATAGGGAAGAGAGGGAAACAAAATACAGATTTAAAGATGCTCATAGGACAGAAGGACAAAAGCACAGAGAGACAGACTTCCAAGGCAGACAGACAAATATGTCACTGTCAGGTGCCACTGCAGCACTGGCAGCAGACCAGCTGCACACAGGGGGAGGTATGAGACATCACCTAGAGCGAGTTGTGGAGTTGTTTGCTTTTTCTCAGGGATTACAGCAAACACCAGAATCTGTTACGTGCAGAGCCCCACCTTCCCCCCCATTCCCACACACAATACATTCCGTGGATTCATTTGTTTGTTTGTAGAAGTACCCAGTTTTCTTCATTTCTCTGAGTCAGGTTTAGCATTCAAAGCCATCTTCCTGGGAAAAACAGGACATAGAGGGATTCAGACAGACTGTATCATCTAGAATCGTTTTTTTAACTGAAATGAGGAAGGACAGGCAACCAGACCGTGTTCACTGTGCAACTTGGTGAAACAAATGCCTGCAGGAACCACTCCCTTCATCATCTGACAAGGCAGGGATGCAGCCAGTAGCAAGAACTACAGCTGGACCTTTTCTGAGATGGAGATGGAAAAAGAGAGGCAGGAGCAATGCCAGGGCTCAGCCCTTCCATCCTGCTAAGCAAAGACAGTGCACACTTCACCTGATGGCAAGGGCTGGGGAAAGAAGAGAAACTAATAAGACAAATAAAATAAAACAGTATTGTCAGCTGCTCAAAGGAAGGGATTGTCCCACTCTGCTTTGCACTGCTGCGGCCTCACCTCGAGTCCTGTGTGCAGTTTTGGGCACCACAACACAAAAAAAGACATCAAGCTGATAGGGAGCTTCCAAAGAGGGACCACAAGGATGGGAAAGGCTCTGGAGGGGAAGCCTTATGAGGAGTGGCTCAGGTCACTTTGTTCAGCCTGGGAAGACTGAGAGGAGACTTCATTGTGGTCTTCAGCATGCTCCTGAGGGCAAGCAGAGGTGCAGAATCTCTTCACGCTCCTGACCAGTGACAGGACTCGAGGAAAGGGCAGGGAGCTGAGCCAGGGGAAATTTAGGTTGGATATGAGGAAAAGACTTTTAAGATCATGAAATCCAACCACTAACCTACCAGTGCAGGTTCCACCATTAGGCCATGTCCATAAGCACCACAGATGCCTTCTGAACACTTCCAGGGATGTGACTCAGCCACTGCCCTGGGCAGCACCTTCCAATGCCTGACCACCCTTTCAGGAAGAACTTTTCCCCAGTATCCAATCTAAACCTCCCCTGGTGCACCATGAGGCCATTTCCTCTGGTCCCTTGTTCCCTGGGAGCAGAGCCTGAGCCCCACCTGGCTGCACCCTCCTGTCAGGGAGCTGTAGAGAGTGAGAAGGTCCCTCCTGAGCCTCCTTTTCTCCAGGCTGAGCCCTCCCCAGCTCCCTCAGCTGCTCTTCATCAGACTTTTGCCCCAGACCACTCCATTGCCCTTCTCTGGACACCTGAAGAATCTCCCACCACACACACTGAGGTCAGGCTATGTGATGTTTCACACCAGTTGTGGCACAGGAGAAGCTGGCAGGGACTCTTTCAAGTTAATCACACAGCTCCTATTAAACCTTTGGCCAGAGGCTTTCAAAGAATTTTAATGGACAGAATCCAATGTGAACTGGTAGCAAGACTTTGCAGCAGAGAAACGGTTTTTTTTCCACATTAAGCCACGTATCCACAATGGATCCCCTCTGTAGGTCTAAAGGAGGGGTGGGAGTCAGAGCAGTGAAGACCACCATGGAGCAAGGAGAAGGTGGATTTTTTTGCACTCTGTGATGTGAAGGCTTGGCATAGGGACACATCTTCCAGCCAGTAGCTGAATAGCTCAGCTCCTGAATCAGGTCAACCACTGACAGCCTGAGTAAGGCAGGCACTGCCATTTCCCAGAAGCCTCCAGAAGCAAGATGTTAACTGGGATTACTCCAGTCTGGCTTCCCTCAGAAGTCACCACTGAGGTAGTGTAAGGCTTCTGAAAATTTATCATCAGCAGAGAACAACGAGCAGGAACAGGCAAGAAACAACAGCACCAGCAATGCCCAGACCACAACTGGTCAAAGAACTCATAACCATTAAAAGGCAAAAGAGAAAGCAAACACCTCTCCAAGGTCCATCCAAACTCTTCCTCTTGACACACACATGCACTGTGTCAGCCAGTAGGTAACAAACATTACTGGAATGACATACTCTTACACATAATTAATATATTAATTCATTTGACTGCTGATCAATACTTAATTATATTTCCAGGCAACAATGCCAACCAGAAACTGCATTGAGTAGACTCTGCAGATATGTAACTTCAGGGTAAAAACAAAACCATCACAAGATCAGCAATAAGAGGGAATTACATACAGGAGCTTCAGCAGCACAGAGAGGAGAAAAAAGATCACATCAGCAATGTCTCCAGAGTGAAAGAGGAAGAATTGAGCCACGAAGGTCAAGAGAAGACTGTCAAAACTGACTGAAATCATAGTTTCAAATGACAGGAGTATAAGGATGAAGCTCTTGCAGAGAGAAAAAGGGGAGAAATGGGAACAGCAAGGGAAGGGGCAGAAACAAGGATATTAAAGGATGCTGGACACCTACAGGACACCATTAAATGTCCAGTGAGGTTCCTCTTCCAACAGAATGGTGTGGGGCTGGCACAGCAAAATCAAAGCCTACAGAAAGCCCATCTGGGCAGACAGGGAGAAGAGCTGGCAGGAGGATCATTTCTGTCCCTAGTCTGGTGACCTGAGCACCTACTCACCAAGCCCTCTCTTCTCCACAGGGCATATAAGGCACAGATTGGACAGATCCTCTCCTTCCATCAGTTGAGAAGGAATAAGCATTCAGGGGCACAGCAGAAGGCAGAGAAGAGCTGGGAGAGGAGAGAATTCCCCCCTACTATTACTCCTTCAGTGTCTAGTTTGCTAGAAGGGCATCAAGTACTTCATTCCAGCAACTTCCTTTTGAGAAGCTATTGTGCTTATGCTAATCAGTGCTTTCCAGAATAATCTGAACCTATGACTTTTCAAACAGGACAGCTGACCCAAAAGTACCACCCAAGCCTGATCCCTGCATGCCTCCATCTCCTGTGGGAACTACTATTCCAACAGTAATATGGACTTGGACTTGCCCAAAGTAGGAAGACTGCCTAAAATTTATTCCTGAAGCCCTCCCTTCTTCACAAGTGTCCAGAAATACAAGGATACAATGAAAGAACATGTGCAAAACCATGAGAAATCCTAGAAAAACCTGTGAACATCCACAAAAGTATTCTTCCCAGCTAACAGTTTCCCTGTTCCTTCTTGGGAGACTTGCTAAATTAGCATCTAAAGGATGTTTTGCAATCCAGACCTGAGGAAAGGGATTTGCTGGATGGCCCTGAATGCACCCTTCTAACACTGGCTGTCTCAGGTTGCCTTTTCAGCAGAGAGGATACTCCATCAGTAGGAAGGACCACCCTGCCACCATTGTTCAGAGCTCAAGGACAAGGAAGCTGAAATGTCACACCTCTACTTCTCCCCTCCCCACCTCCTTAGAAAAAGTTCCATTAATCAGAAATACTGCATTAGCATCTACAACTTAGCTGGGATTTCACCAGAACACATATTCCAAAAAAAACATGTCAGGCAACAGTCAAAAAACCTGAGTGTATTCAGCCACACCTAAGGTAGGCAGCCCTCACCCTTGGCTGGGCCACACATCAGGAAAGGAGCCCCAGTTTCATTTAATAAATTCTCTGTTCAGTAAATCTGCTTTCCTGGCAAACTGGCAGCCTCTTCCACCACATGCCTGAACAGGCAACATCTCCAGAACACCACTCCAAGGTCTCTGTATGCCAACACCCCACCTACTGCTAAAGGGATTGCAGACACACTCTCAAATTCTGCAGCGATGCTGGCAGGATGCTTGGGGGTGCTTTGGGGAGCAGGAAAGAGGTCTGCAAAGTGCTGACTTGCTCCAGGGAATACTGAATGCAATATTGGATTGCTTGGCTCTAATGGAACTAAAGAAAAAAAAAATCAACTGTAATCGATTTCTGTGTTAATGACACAGAGTCAGGGCTGCTTCCCCTGGAAAGATCGACATGGAATGTGAAGCAGTATCAATACCACGGGCAGTATCAACACATGACATTCGGAAACTTGGCACAGAGACAACAGCAAGCAGACTCCACAGTAGCTCAGGGTGCTGGTAAATGAGAGCTTAGCCTCAGCTTAACTTATCCAAGCATTTGGTGTTGGTTCTTCCACCCTGCCTCCCCCAGGTCCTGAACACAAACCCAACTCCCCTGCACCCAGGCCAGCTTCCTGCTCCTTTACCAAGCTGAGCCAAACCAAGGGAGATGTGTGGTCAGGAGCACAGGGAGCTCTGTGAGACAGCTGCACTGATCTTTCAGACTTCAGTCCCAAGGTCTAAAGTACCCATAATCTATATTAGACAAAAGTTAAAATTCATCAGTAGCAACATATCTCTAGGCCAACTGTTGCCCCTATTCCAGCCTGACATGAATGAGCACACAAGCACTCCCAAGTCCTCAGGACAGGTTCACAAGCAAGGACAGAGGGAATGTCTGCAAAACCTCTCAGAGCTGGAGGAACAGGGGCACTCAAGGGATTTGGAACTGGTGGTACCTACAGCTTTCTACTTGTGCAGTTCACTGGTTTGTTTTTTGTAACAGTTATCAGGCACTGGATGTCTGAAGTACCCAGCTAAGCATTTTGAGGAAAGTGCTGCTATACTCCCAAGGTTTTCCCTGCTGGCTGCTGTCAAAAGATGGGAGTGCCCAATTTGGATACCCTTTTTGTTCTGACACAGCACACCAGCTCCTATGCCAAGCCTTCTGGGTGGGTAAGGATGATCTTGTCACAGTAAGAGATTCAGCAGTGACGGCACCAACCAAGCCATGAGAAACAAGAGAAACATGAAAATCCTTGGTTGACCCACCCCAATCCTCACCTTGCAAACACAGCTCTCCCACACACAGGAACCATGGAGAAACACATGTCTGACCATCAGAAGGAAGAAACAAACTCCCTGATCAAACATTCCAGCACCAATTCCCACTCTGATTGCAGCCTGGGAGCAAAAAACAGAAGCAGCTTCAGAAACATCTCAGGGGTCAACATCAAGCAGCACGTTTTGACCTACTCTAACACCAGCTCATCAGCCTGAAAAAATCTTCCTTCCTCCCCTATTTCACCTTCTCCTTTAGTACTTCTAGCTACAGATTTCTTAGCTGGGTTCTGCCTCTTCCTAAGGACCTAATTAGAACAGCCAGCCAAAATGCAGAGGCCACAGCTCCACTGGGAAAAAAGGCAACATGTGGCATGGGAGAAGGGAGATGACCAGAGGCAGGGCTTGGCATGACACCACAACTTTGACTTTTTTGATTTCCCAGCCACACTCAGACAAAGGACTCCAGAAGAGCCTCGGTTGTTAGACAGAAGGTAAAAGAGGGGAGCAGCTGGCAGAGGACTCCTACAGAGAAACCTGGATGAACACTCTGAATAAAAAGCTTTTGGAGTGAATTTTGTGTCTCCCACATCTGTCTGTTAAAAAGTTGCAATGGACACTGCTACAGCATCTTTTCCTTCTTCCTCACAGATTGAATTACAGCTTTATAGTTTAGCCTGTTGTGCCTCCCCTCTCCTCCTAAGGTCCCATAACTGTTCCAGGAATGAGCTTTCCACCACATCTACAGTTCTCTTACTTTCCTACTCGCTCTTTAGGGGTACTGGGATGTCAACACCTCTGCCTCAAAACCCAGAAGGGAGATCTTGGTAAAAGATTAGCCCACCAAGACTACGCAACAAAAAACTATCAGCTCAAGACTATCAGAAAGCTGGTGGTAAGAGGCTGTGCAAGCCCACCAAGGATGCAGCAGCTTTCAGACAAATATAACAAGAAAGTGCCTGAACTGGCTCTTGGAGAGTTGCTGACATGAAAAAATCAGGCAGAGATGTCTGGACACTAGACTTTCCCCCACAGGGACCTCAGGAAAGGGAAAAAAATACAGTAGATATGCATAACATTCGGAGACACACATCTCTGTATCCTGACTGCCACAGTCCTACAAGTTACATGTGCTGTGTTTGCAAGCAGCAGATTCCTAACTGGTCCCAGGCACATGACAGAGCATAGGATACACATAAAACCAGTGCTACTCCCTCAGCCACTCCTCTGCCCTGCGTGGTCCAGAGCACATACCCAGAGAGGAGTATGTGCCTCTAAATTAAAGATGCAAACCAGACAGAAACTTCCCTTCAGATGTGCACACGGGACTTTTACAAGGAATAAACAGACACAGCTTGAATTGTAGCATAAGCAAACAAACAGAAGTAAACAGAACTAGAAGAGAAACCCAGCAGAGGACTCAGTGCTCTGGTCTGCTTTATGAATGGGCATGAAGTGAGAAGGAAGGCTTAGGAGAAGGCCACAAGATCCAAGACTCTGCAGGGTGCAGAGACCAGGATCCAGGAAGGCCCAAGCTAGGAGCACAGACACATCCTTTGCTGGGACAAAGGGGCAGAGTGAAAGTTTCAGCCTCTTCTAAGGAGTTCCCACTGCCTGATCCTGGGCAAGACCAATGAGAAGTTAAAAAAAGCCTTGCCTCATCTTACTTTCTTTTTGATGAGCTTTCAGTGCTGCCCTAGTTAATCCAATTAGCCCCTGACCTTTCTAACAGATCCCTGCCTCTGCTTTCCAAACAGTAGCTCTTTCCTGGCCTCCAAACAGTGGCATCCCAACCACCTGGGCTCAAGTTACCCTTTTCTGAGGGCAGCAGACTCAGCATTTCTATTGCTTACTGTATTCTAACTCTGTTTGCTTGTTGAACTGTCATCTCTCCTCTCCTCCCTAGTGCTAAGTAGCCAACATTTCCAGTTTGGGCCATAGGCCTTATTTTCCAGACAAAACCTGCATATCCTATTTTGAAGCAAGAAACACAGAGCAGATGCCTGGTATCTTACAGAAAAAAAGCATGTTTACAATTCTGTACTTAACCTGAGATAGCATTGCCAGCAAATTCCTGCCATGCGCAGTGGACAAATTTCTTTCCCTGCTCTTTTTTCCCCACCAATTAATTCCATGATGGATCTGAAGGACAGCAGGAAGCACAGGAAAGAAGAAAGTAAGTACAGACTAATGACTGCAAAACTGGGAAGATATACCAATTTTCTGGCAGTTACAAAAACATTACAGGCAGAATAGACAAAAAAGCCCAAAGCTTAACTTGTACCCCATAAGTATTTTAATCAGCTGTTCTCAGTTCCAGCAGGTCTGCCACAGAACTGTATTAAAAGCATGTACAAGGTCAGATTCTTAACATTTTCATTCCAGTTTTTAAACTGCAATAGAAATACTGTAGTGACAACTATATGCTAAAATAGTCAAGGGGCAGAGTGACTGCATGAATGTATTTGGGACTGGGATCAAGGCAGGAACAAAAATTCCACTTTGGCACTGCTTAGCTGTACCACTGGCAGCCCCTCTGCCCCATCTCCAGTTGAAGCTTCAGCAGACAAAAAAAAAAAGCCACTGAAACTGGCCTGGATAGACACCCACTGGAGCACCCATGGGCAGCCCCCCCGGCCTTTCACCTTGTGTGGCCAGCCACAGGCAGAGGCTGCACACCAACATCTCACAAAGCATTAACAGAAGGCACTTTGAGGACTTGAACTGGAGCCCTGGTGTCCAGCTTTTCACCAGCAAATAGCATCACTGAGCTAAGAACATACCAGGCCTGACCACAGCTTTGTGTAAAGCCCAAGTAGAGAGCGCCTGCATGCAGTACCTCCAACAAATTTTTATTTTGGAGGATCTGCTTCGAATCCATGTGGGTACCAGAAATTCAGAACAACTATGTGCAAGGGGTCCTGCAACTTAACTGCCATTTTACTGAAGGATTTTTGCCCACCTTGAACCCAGCATCTTCTATTTTGTTTCTTGCTCACTTATCTTACTGGAAGACACTGGGAACAAGTTTAGTCCCTGGGGCAAGCCTATTTGATTAAACTTCATCAGCTCCTCTTTTCTCACAGTCATCTTTTCCAATAAAAAGAGCTCTGATCAATTGAGTCATTGCTCATATTCCACACTTTTGGCTTCAATGCCAAAAACCTGATCTGCAGATAAATGTGAAAGCTCAGGAAGGACAGCACTGACTGCACTCTGCTGTGAGCTCCTGTACCTCCTTTGAGGTGAGGCACATGGGCTTTCCCTGCCCCTGTGCTAAGGAAGCTCAGTGAACTTGGCATCATGTTCACAGTCACAAGGACCTGGGCAATGCCTACACACCAGCAGAAAGAAAAGCAGAAGAAGAGTTTCTTCTGACACTTCCTGACTGCTCCAATCAATTCTTTTTATTAAGTAATTACTCTGAACCTTACTCAGAGCTTTAAGACCATGGCAAAATTTCCACTGTGTTATTTTAACTGTTGATTAATTCTCCTCTCCTGGCACTCCTCCTTGGATTCTTTAACATGTCTGGTCTCAGGCTCCCTGTGGCATGAGTTAGTTTCCCCACTCACAACACTCCATGCATTGACAGTGAAATGAAAAAAGTAATCACATGTCAGAGCTTGCCCTTGATTGTTAAGTCTGTGTGGCAGATTAGCGTGGTGTGGTTCCCCTCCCCGTGCTGCCCTATCTATTGCACAGTCATACGTCAAGGAGTTAATCCCACCATCTGCAGCTGTCAGAGCTCCTACACCCCGGGAAACCCACACACCTGCAGTTTGGGAGCACTGAGGAAACACTTAGTCCAGCCACATCTTCTACCACGGAGCAGCCACATATTAAATGTAATAATACTGATTTCTTTTACCCAATAGTCTGTCTAGATAGTCTCAGAAAAGAGCACCACAACTCAGCCTGTATAACACCAGCAGATTTTCATTATTTCATTATTTACATAATTTGGGAATTATTAGCTCAATCTGGTCACATTCTGATCAGTCAGTTCAAAGACCACTTGCAACTTGCATCATAAATGGCTTTATAAACTGCTGCACACACAGAGGACTAAAACACTAACATAAAAGTAAGGAAGGTGAGACTACCCAGGAAAGCTTCCCAAATAGCTTGTGCCAGGCATATGTTTGATCTCCAGCCCCCAGCTCAGTTGGGCAACACCTGACATGCAGGATCAGCAATGCAGAACATTTCCCATTCTTCCCGTTTTTAGGGGCACACACAGCAGATTTCAAAATTGGGACGTATTTGAAGAACAGAGCTGGAAAAAGAACTGCCTGGAGAAGTACAAGGCATGAAATCCTTGTTCTTCTGGTCTGTGATTGGGGTGGAGATGGAACTCGAGCCCACTCTCGGCACCTACTGCACCTCAGCATCTGCTGAACCCAGGCAGCCCCTCCTGCCCCACATGAGCACACAGCCTTCCCTGCTCAGAGGGTTTATGTCTAGACCAGAAACAAGATGGCTTTTTCACCACAGCTCTGTACAATTGAGTACCATTGATAAGTAACCATTTCACAAGGTCAAGACTGAAGCTGCCAAGCAGAAGCCCCTAAAGGACAGATCAAGGTGACACTATGCCTGCATGAAGCCTCTGTGTGATCATAAAGGCACTTGAACCTTGAAAGGGTATCACTAGCTCTAGCATTCAAACATGACACAGTGAACTAGCAGTTTTGATGTTTTTTTTAATATCATGGTGGTGATGTCGATTAACCACTTCAACAAGCCTAGGTCATGAAAACAGTCCTTCCAGGTAGTGCCCAAGAATGTCAGCTCTCCTTCCCTCCTCCTGGCAGCACAGACTGCCCTGTAAGTGGAACTGGTCCAAACACTGCTTCACCATGCCTTCCAGCTGCCACTGCCACTTCTGGTGGCTGCAGCTTTTGTGCTGTCTCAACTGCTCTTCCGCTTCAGCTGACAATTCAGAGCTCCCAAAAGCCCTGAGGCACCAACAGGATCACCAGCTCTGTCATCTTACACAACACAGACACTCACACAGCATCTTCCCCCCTGGACAGACTTACATCCACACCCTGCTCCTGCTCTGGCTCCAGGGACACAGGGCACCATCCCACTACCATGCCCCTCAACAGACCCCTGTGACCATCACCTCACTGCAGACCTCCTCCTTCATCTCCTGACAAAGCTAGGCTTGCCCCCTGGCAGGGAGCTCTTTGTCTGGCCCGCAATGATTCCCTCACACAAGACTTGTTTTCCAGAAAAGGTCTTAGAGCAAGCCACTCTACTCCAATATACCTATTTGTCTCATTTAAATACAGAAAAAATCTTCTAAAGAAGGAAAATCAAGGTCTGGGCCCCTCTAGAAGAGACAGAAGCTGTATTATTGTTTTGTTGGGTTTTTTTTCCTCCAGCCCATCACCTCTTCACCTTTACTTTATTTCAACCCTGCAGGTCAGCATCGGTTACCCATCTTGGAATGACATTTTCCTGGTAGGATTAATTTTAAAGCAAGCCAAATTTTTAAAAAATGACAGGGCTCTGCCACTTTGTATTTGATGCTCTTGCCTGCCAGCAGCACAGGCAGACAAAAAAGTCTCATTTACAGTGTCTGCACTAGCATAAATGGGTCCAGCCCCATCCACCCCAGTTAGAGATGAGATCAGCAGCTGCCAGCACAGAGCTGTGGCGAGGACACCCATGATGTTAAAAGAAATAAAAGGGGATGGCAAAGGAACAAACTACCATGAGTAGGTGCTTCTCTGACACTCCTTGTCAGTTTTCAGAGCTGCCAGACATTTGGCATTGCCTTGATCTTCTCAGGTCTGGGACTGCAGCAGCAAACTTTGAGGCTGCCCATCCATGCCCTCACCTCTCATTCAGTATCCCCATGCTTACAGGGCAACAAATACTGGTATCCTTCCTGTGAAGAAAGTGCTGAACAAAAAAGCTACACACACCTTACCAAGTAGTATCTGCAATACTTAGGCTCACCACACCCAAAAAAAAAAAAAAAACCACCTACTGAGAACGCCTGTATCCCCAACAAAATACCATGTTGGTTCCCAGGAGAGACTTTCATTATATAAGGGAAGCCAGCAATCTTCCCACATTGCACAGGAGATGCTGGCAGGAAGAGTGTTTCTCTGCATGAAGAAGGCTGTGGCATGAGCACTGTGCCTGCTCCTTTCCTAATATGGATCACAGTCCAATGGAGTTCAATCCACACGCCTACAGACTCATCATGTTTCTCACTTGGTGTAAGACTGAGCTTAATCTTTTTACCCTGCTGACAGGATATTAATTTTACCTAATGGCCCAAGAGCTGCCAAGAGCTATGAGCCATTGTTCACATTTTTATGGCTTTGTTCAGCTTTCCTTCCCTGATGAGGAGCTCCCTATTAGTCCTGACTTTGAGGTGTCGCAGCATGACAAGAAGAAATGCCAGCTACATGGTGGATCCCAAACCAGGAGTGCAAAGCACAATCTGGACTCCTCCAGGAGGCTGGACTGAGCCAAGCCACCGTGCCAGGAAGAACATTTGACAGTATCAAGAAGGTTGTTCCATTTCAGCAGTTTATGGGTTTGGATATTACCACCCTAAAAATAATTCAGGGCAGAAAGCAGCAGCCAAGCACATGTTGCTTTGGTAGAGCTCCCATGCATGTGAGGAACACAAGGCACTCACAAACTCCTGAGGGACCTGTCCCTTTGGGTGGACACATGCACCTTTGGGTAGAGGACAGGGAGATAAAGAAGCCTGCAGGATGTCAAAACACACAACACATTGTGGGTAAGAGAGAAAGGTGTCATGTCATCCCCTGCCAATCCTCCCTGCTCCACCATGTCAGGCTAAAATCAGTCCACTGTTGGAAACCAATGGCTGATGCTGCTAAACCTAAAAAACTCAAAGAATTTCCTGCTATTCCAGCTGTCTTGAACCAGCTTACCCGCTCCAAAAGTCAACAGCATGCAAAACATCACCAGTAAGATGTGCATGGGAGATGTTCACTCCTAGCCAGGACCTGTACCCAGCTCTTACAGAAGCCTGAAACACACTGGCTACTAAGTCAGTGCTACAGCTGCCTTCTATGAATGTTACATAATAAATAATACATTTTAAGTATTGTGATGCTGGACTCCAAATCCCAGCCTCACTGAGCCTTTAAAGACAGTGCCATAATTATTTATAGGATTTACATTCCAGAGGATGGTGGGGGGTGTACTATCAGATCTCATTTAAAGATTACTTTTGGATGAAGCAAGACTGGTTCTTTAACATTTTCTTCAAGCAGAAAAAGGTGGCAGCAGCAGCTGGAGTGCAGCAAACAAATCCATAGATGCATATGGACATATAGGTCAAATAAGAATTAGGCTTCGCAAAAAACAAGTTAGCTGTGAAATATTCTTTTGGCTGTTTTTCCCCATACTGTGCTGACCATTTGTGGTTTAATCTTAGAAAAACTCTCTCATATGAGCCTGCAACCCCCCTAAGCTTCAAAGAAGCAAGTTTTACTATAAATACTCTGTATTTCTTTATACAGGCTAAGGTTTCTATATGAGCATTGTTGTTTTGTACACTTAATGCACCAGGAAAAAAATGAAGGAGGAACTGGAAAATTTTGTTCTATGCCCTGCAGAGATGAAAAATATTCAAAAATATAGACCTGACCTAGAAAAAGGAAGAGTTATTCTGCTGCCCTCTAATGAGCACATCTAACATCTGAAAAAGAACACTCTCAAAAGAGATCTGTTCTGCTCTGCCACAGGTGCATCCTCTTGTGCTACAAAGCTGTCAGCAATGCAGACACAGCTGGAGCAGCACTTCCTACACAGCAAAGACAGGCAGAAGAAACACCTAGATGAGCCCAAGATCTGTTCTGTACTTCCCTGAATTCAGACTGGAGTATATGGCTGTGTCCTGTTCTGCTCCCTTTCCTTGCCTGCATAGAGGGAGGGGAGTGGTTCCTAATTCTGACCCTCAGGACACAAAAGCCTGGATACCTTGTTACAGGTATACAGGTCCCACAGACATGTGGAAGAATGACTTGCTTCAACACCTGGGAGCCTCAATTAAAAGCAAAGGAATTCAGTTCTCCTGCAAGGGTGTCTCTGCATCTGCACAATGCTCAGAAGACATTCAGCTGAAAAATGCAGTAAAGAAGGCAGAGGAACCACCACAGGGAAAGTTCTACCTGGTACTGAGTTTCATCTCAGCTTTTACTGAGCTACTGTGATGCTGTGTGCCAACCTTGGACAGCTGCCAGATGCCCACCCAGCTGCTCCCTCCCACCTCAAAAGAACAGGGGAGCAAAAATAAGATGAAAAGTTTGTGGGCTGAAGTAAACAACAGGGAGATCACTCAGCAATTACCATCACAGGCAAAATGGACTCGACTCAGGAAAAATTAATGTAATGTATTGCCAATTAAAATAGAATCAGATGATGAAAAGCAAACACTAAAACACCTTCCCCCCACCCACCCCCTTCTCAGCTCCACTCCTTCATTCTGACTTCTCCATTCCTGGCTCCCTTGAGCAGTGCACAGGGCCAGGGAATGGCATTACAGTCACTCTCTGCTCTCCTTCCTTGCTGCTTCCTCCTCACACTTACCCACTGGGGTCCTGGTGACTGGAGTATGTCCTTCCCTCCTTTTCTGCCCCTGGTCCTCATAGGGCTTTCTCACTTTTTTCCTACTCCTTCTTAATTGTATGTTTTCCCAGAGACAGCACCATTGTGCCTGACAGGCTCAGCTGTGGCTGCACTGGGTGCACTTCAGCTCTTTGGACCTGGCTGTGCCCAGAACGTGACAGCTCTGTCTTCTGTCCTGCTACCAAAACCCTGCCACTTACACCCAATACTGGTAAACAGGTCAATGCCCTCTATTTTGGAAGAAGAAAACACATGGAGGAGTTATAATAACCACCACATCAACAGTATCTAGACATCTGTATGCTATTTCCATAAATAAAAACCCACTCAGGTACTAAACACTAAAACAACAAGCACACCTGCAGCTGCAGGGGAGCACACCTAAGCCCAGCCCTACCCAAGCCCAGCCCTGCAATCACAAATTACTGGCATGAATCAAAAGCAATAGCCAGAGGCTCTGCTGAGCAAAATAGGGAAGTGTCACTGAACAAAGCAATTGAAAATCGTGATTTCTGACAACAGAATTCCTGCAGTCTGCAAAAGCCTTCCCATGTCTTCCTGTCGACAGGCACACCAGGTTATTTCAACTCAAACCACATTGTGAAATAACTGCTGCGTGTACAGACACAGCCTGTACCCACTGCAGCTGGGAATGTCCTCTCCATGCTAAAGAAGCCCATTCCCGTTACATAAGAACACTCAGTGACCTGAATTTACAAATAACCTTGGAGAGGAAAATAGACATAAGGAAAAACAAAGTTAAAAAGCCATGGAGCTAGGAAATGCAGCAGAAATCAGCCAGAGCATGTACGTGCACAGCCACAGCAGGCACAAACATCCACAATCACAGAAGCCAAAATTGTTTACGCAGATCTATTGATTTGCTGTGTGCTCTCCAAGCAATCAAGAACACAGCACAAGTGGGCCAGGAAACAAGTTTGTATGCCCCATTTTCCCTCAGACTTCCTGCCTGGGACTCTCTAAAATACCACATTTCATTGGAGTGGGTTATCACTATCACTACGTGCCTTCCAGCTCACAGTCCCTTCTTGTTTGAAGAACTGCTTGGATAGACTGTTCTTCTGCAGCAGGATTTTCTCCAGAATTTTCTGTGGCCTTATGGAACATTTGCAACACTGCTAGCTCAATCTAAATCTGTCCAAATTATAATTTTAAACAACCCAGAATATTCCAGTACCCACTGCATTTAATCCTTGCACAGCTGTGCTTCCCACATTTAGCTCAGACAATGTACATCGAGATTTACCGTGTTAAAAGCTTCATTAAAAAGAAACCAAAACAATAAAAACCCCTTTGTACAAGCCTCTTGACTAAAAACCTAAGCCCAAATTAGATGTTATTACCAGTTATGCCACATATGAGCATCAGTAGTGCCACTCTGAAATGCTGAAGGGGATAAACAGATCTTCAGCTGACACATGCATTTCTACCCAAGCATAAAGAAAACCTTGGTCCATAAATTGCCCACAAAGACCAGAATAAAGGATAAGTTGCATAAAATAGAATAACACTATAGATCCCACTAGGTCTGAATGACAGACATGAACTTTTGAGATCTCTCTCTAACACAGCCTGTAACCCAGTAAGGCCCACATTAGCAGGGCAGAGATTTATCTCTCCGTAAATCAGAAATGTGATTTATATAGCAGGGAAGTTTGGGGGGGGGGGGG
>VXAX01006178.1:1860627-1874689 GCA_013399835.1 Leptocoma aspasia | reverse complement strand
TGAGTCACTGCTTGGAAATGGAGTGGGCGGGCGTGCGCGTAGCAGAATGAATGATGTCAGGGAGCGCCGCGGCGAGCATGAGGCTCGCGGCAAACGCGGCGGCGGCCGCAGCCCCGAACGAGCGCTGCCCCCGGCGCCCCCGGCCCGGAGCCGCCCTTCAGCGGGAGAGCCCTTCCAGCTGCGGCACTGCTGAGGCGGGAAACCTCTGCGAGGAGTGTCGCCTCCGCCGACGCCCTTAAAGCCGGTCCCTTTCGCCAGGAGGGAGAAGAGGCTGAGGTTGGGAGAGGAACAAATTGCAGGGGAAGGTAGAGATTGTGGCAAACTTTCTAGCTGCTTCTGCGTGCTGCTACCTCACTGGTGGGAGTGTCTGCCCATAAGGAACTGCAGAGCCCAAACATAAGAGCCCTGAGGCTCCAAAAAAGACTTCCAGCCGCCTTTGGAGGAGGAACTGCCAGCAGTGCAAGATTTTGCATATACGGCTGAGGAGGTAAGTTGGGAGCGGCATAGGTGGATTAAAAGCGTGGCATACCACAGGTACCCACTTGGAGAACCTCCTTCGCAGAAGACCTACACGTGTCAGCTGGATAGAGGCTGGGAGGAGCAATCCCACGCTTGTGGTCTCTTCCATTTCTAGAGTTTGAGGCCCCTCTAGCTAGGGAGGGCACCTGCTGTTTTGATTTCTCTTGCCAGTATGTAATTTATGGAACATACCTAGTTTGCGAGTAAAATTCTATGGTTTTGGTATGGGCAATGTGTACATACCTCTTAGAGCAGCACCACATACCTAACTGCACAGGAGGGGACTTCAAAATGTGGGATTTCAGCTCAGGAAGATAAAATGTTGTTATAAAGCTCTTGAGGGTGTTGTAAAGGTGTTTTGTTGTAGGTGGTTTTTTTCCTTGTTGCATGTCTGCTCTGTTGAAGTCACTCTTAAACTTCCTGAAGTGCTGCTGAACTACACTTTTGACTTAGTGGCAGGTTGCATTTCATGTTGTGCAGTAAATTTAGCTTAAAATTCTTTTGGAAAGTAGTTAATGCATAATCTTCTGGTAAAGTAATAAAACCAGGATACAGTGTAGAATAGCTGTTGTTCAGTTAGTCCATTTCTAAACATTTTGCTTTGTTTCATTTGAACACCTTATAAAATCAAACGTCTGTCCTCAAGTCGTTTGACAGCTATTAATTTATGCACAGTTAATTATATAAGTGAATGGTTAAGTAGAAGTATTAGCATAAACTGAGCAGGTGCACAGTACTTCATCTGAGGCAGTAGGCCTTACAGGAGTTTTGGCAAGCTTCACTTTAAACCACATTTATTAAATGGTTTGTCCAAAATCAATTTGCTTTTTTTTCATTATATTTAATGTAGTTGCTTAAGTGTGTTATTATTTGACAAGGCAGGTTTTTTGAGGCTCTATAGCCTTAAATACTTTCTCGCTGTGAAACTAGTAACTTTTATTCCTTATTTTGCCCTAACTTAAATAATCTAGGGCTTAATTTACTAGAAAGGTTAATGTGCTTTCTTCCATATTTCTTTCCTTTTAGGTTGTTAGTTCAAAATCAGACACAGATTATCACATGCTGCTGAAAAACATATAGTTCTCTGTCCTTCAGAAAAATATTCCAGTGTACCCTATGTAGTATGTCAGACAATATTGGACAAGTCAAGGGGTGACCGGGAGAAACTTTAGGTGAAAATCTAAGGGGACAACAATAGTAAGATGATAAAGGCCCCTAATTAAGTAGAATTCTGTGCTGTCCTTGAAGTGAACTTATACAATGGAGAAATGACAACTTGAAGAGAGCAAAGATATTATTTTTAAGTCATGGGTTGGTAATCTCAATATAGAATGCCTGTACTCCTGAATTTTAAATATTGAGCCATGGATGGCATGTTGATAAGCATCTACTTCTCTGCATTGTAAAAGTGTGTTGTAATATTGTAAGACAGAAATTAATTCAGAACTTAATGTTTCAAGTAGACATTAGAACTGTTATCTCAGGGATACAGTATGGTGAAAAACTGAAAATTTCCTTATCAATGCAAAAAACTCACACACATACCTCCCTGTCTCTGGAATAGCTGAATAAGAGACTTAATCTTAGGTATTTTTAATTCTAAAAAATGTAGAAGAAGGTTTTTGAAGAAATGGCTCATTACATTTAAGTCTCCTGGAATGGAAGTGGGCTTTGAAGATACAGATATTTGTAATAAAATTGCATGCACCTTCTGTTCGGATTTTTTTTTCTAATTTTGGTGGGCTGTTGGCCTATGCTGTTGTTTGATACCGTTTGTGGCGAGTGGACAATACAGATGCAGTGACATATTATTTAGTGGCTATGGTATTGCACTAGTCCAGACAGATGCTGCGAAGATTAATGTAACACTAGGTCCACTGTCTTCAGAGATCTCTCCCTGCTGGCAGAATTGTTTGTACCATGGACACCACTGTCCCCAAAGATGCTGTGCACACTAAGAATGTCAGGCATCCAGGCACCACTGTCCCAGCAGATGCTGAAGACCTTAAGAGCTGCTAATGGGAAGGTTTTATGTAACACAGATAGGTCTGTGTTATGTTTCAAACAGAAAGTCTGTTCTGGACATTTCTTAACTATCCTGAAGCCCAGCTGTTCTAGTGATGCCCCAGAGCTTTAATAACCACAAGCATCTCCTGTATAAGGATGCTTGCTTAAGTTAACAGTAACAGTTCTCACTGTTTCTCTTCCCCAGAATAGATCTTGTGGGGATATGGGTGATACAGAAAATGAAGTACTTCTTACCAATATAATTGGTTTTGGAAGTCTGTGCCTGTTGATAGGAATTTTAATAGGACCAAAATATATAGTAAAAAAAAGTGGATCAGCTTTAGGGAAACATGGTACTTACCCTCTAGCTAACATATATACAGTATCTGTAAAATCGGGGGACTACTGTGCCTTGAGGTCATGCTTGTGGTTGCTGAGTAAAACTTCCTGCTTTACTGTGTCAGGTGGGTCCTGCCTGCAATCTAATGGCATTTAAAAATGTTGTAGTCTAGTCTGTTGTACAGGTGAAGAAATAGTTTGTCAGAGTTTCTGAGGCTGTTGAGGTGGTCACTGCAAATCGAATGGTTCTTAATGAGACAGTATTTGGGTTTAGATCCTCAGAAAATAATGAGCATCATTAATCAGGAGAACTTCACTACATTCATTCTGACAAGAGAATTTTATAGCAAAAAAGCACATACAGAATATTCAATTACTTATTTTTTTCAAAAAACCCCAGTTTTTCCAATATGTAACTCTAGACTGGGAGAAGGTCCTGTTTATTTGAAGGTACCTGAACAAAAAATCAGGTGTCACTTACCCTTGCTGTCACTTACCCTGCCTGGTTGATAGAGGTTAACTTTCAACTGCCATGTATAAATTTCAAGGACATCTCACTTATTATTGATGAAGTTTGTATACAAAAATGAAGTTGCTGATATTAGTGGACCTGTGAGGGTTCCGTTAGAGGCTGGGTGATCTCTTTCTGCTCTGTTCTGTAGTCTTCTGTTTCTTTGTCTTTATATGTAGAGATTTCCTCAGGCTGAATCTTACTAGGATCCTGTGCCATGCAGTAAGCTTTGCTCTAAACTCTGCAGTGTAGTTGTGTCTGTGCTTACTGATGAAAATTAGAATTAGGGTTGTACACCTGTTCTTCCTTGGGGAAATGCTGAGCCTCTTGGGCACATCACTGAATGTTTTCAAAAATTGCGTCACCATAATTTGGTTGGTTTAAGCTGAACTGGTGCAGAGCACTTAGGAATATGTTTAAGAATGGCTAAATTTAAAATAAATTTCCTCTGGATTATTTTTGATTTAGTAGTAATCTGAAATCTTAAATGGAACATACAGAGTTAGATTCAGTTTTTCAGGTAAGATGTAAGCATATCATGGCTGAAACTGGGAAAAAAGTTTGAAGTACAAATAATGATTAACTGTATCCTCAATTACAATAAGGTTACTTGGATGGTGGAAGAGATGGATATCACAAAGGAAACCAACAGAAGTGAGTCAAAAACCCCAGGAAGCTATTTATATTTAAGGTGTTTTTTCTAATCCCCCATCTGAGAATTTACGAACTGCCTGCAGCAGTTTATGATCACTGGTTTTCAAGGGTCCCCAAGCTATTAGTGACATTCTTAGTGAAATGTTTCAGAGGCAGGTTTACCTGTTAGTTGTCACAAACCAGTATGGCCCATGTAAAGTTCTGTAACCTCTTTGCATTTGGGAAAGATCTTTTTGCCTGTTGATATCTTAGGCCTGTGTCAGTCTTGCTGCTACTGTAAGCTTAAATATTCATAGAGTGAAGTTTTAAGTACTAATATGGACCAAATCCATATGAATAAAAAATCCCAGTATTAGTATGTTTATTCTGTCTAATTGGTATATTATTTCTGTCTTTATGCAAGTTCTGATAACAAAGTGTCATTATGAGCTAACAAAACTTACTGGAGTTTGCATTTTTAGTGTCTAACTTGGACAAGGATGCGTTTTTTGTTTTGCTTTGATCATACATCTATGGTCATAGTTCATGCCTCTAATACTAGAACTTAAATTTGATTGGGTTTTGTTGGTTGGTTTTGGTTGTGGTTTTTTTTTTTTTAATCTGAGTTAAATGGGAGTCTTTAATCCTATCAGAGTGCAGAAATCTGTCCAGCCTCAAAGAACAGGCCTCTTGGATCTTGTAAGACCTAGCTTAAAGCCCTAAACCAAAGGTAATGTTTTTCATTCTTGAAGTATTATTAGAAGTATTTTGGCACGTGCTACCTCTCCAGAAAATCTTTAATAGAACACTTAGGTCTGTAGCAGTCCTTTATTAAGAAGTCACCTGCTCTCACTACTGGCTTTTCTTATGTTGAAAAATGTTTGCATTTTCTAATTTTTCTGTTTTTAGAGTGTGTATTCTGCTTAGCCTCCTAAGATCTGAAACTGTTGTGTGATGAGTGCTGCATGGCTTCTCACAGTTCATTTCAGCCATGTGAAATGTACATAACAGTGACAAAATGTTTACTTATGCACACACCCAAGTTCCTGCTTATGTTCGCCCTAGTGCTGGACAGTTGGTTAGTGGAGCAGAGCTAAATAAGGAGACAGTGTATCCAGACTTTTTTTTTCCCAGTTTCAGCTGTGTTATGCTTATGTCCTAGCCAAGAAACTGAATTCAACTTTATATGCTTCATTTAATATTCCAGACTACTGCTAAATCAGAAGTAATGAGGCAGTCTCCTTATTTAGGTGACATAATTTGCTGAAGAAAAGCAGCAGTAGAGAAGGTCATGCCTCATAGTCATTAATTCTGTCTTTCATCTGGAGGGCATGATATGATCCTGTAGCTTGCTGATAGTTCTAGTATGCTTCTACAGTAATTACAGTTTATTTGATTATTTTTTAAATTTCTTTTTTACTTCCCTACATCAGCCCTGTAAACGGGAAACTGCACTTGCTGTTTGTAAATGCTTTATGCCAAATACCCCTGCCCAAGTCTTGGTTTGAGACTGAACACAGGCTGTATTGGAGCAAAGTGTTCCCATCACTGCAGTTGCTTAAAAAGGACATCTTAAAAACTGTAATGCTGTATTACTGTCTTAACAGTGCTAAAACAACACTTAATGTAGAATTCTGTTTCATCTTCTGACAGTTATTCTGGTTCAAGTTTATGTACTACAATTTCAGTAAACACTCAAAAGCATTTAAACTGAAATTCCGAAAGCCCTGGTTTTTTTGGTGAGATTTTTTTGTGTAGTACTGAGAGATGTTAATTCTTATGACTATAATTTGGATTAGTTCATAGGTGCTGTTTTTTCTGGTAACTTAGCTTTTTCAGGAGTGTATAGAAACTACCCATGTGCTGTAGGTTAAGAAGTTAACTCATGTTACTTTCAGTTCCTGTGTATTAGGAGCCTGACAAAAGTCTTACCAAAGCTTGTGGTTTTTCCTGTTTTCATAATATTGTACTAATCTGTAAGGATGCAAGAGTTCCTTACAATGCCAATCTCAGAACCATGGGCTTGTCTTCATTTTATTTTATTCAGATTTTATATATTAGTTTGAGTGTCACTTAACAAGAGTTTATTCTTGTCTTCTGGCATACCGTCTTGGTCTTTTAGAGGCCAAAACTTGGCTCTAATTTATAAGTAAAAATTAATACACTTGCTTAAGCTGCTGTTACTGAAATGCAGATGCTGGTTTTCACAGAATTGTTCGGAAATTGCTTTGAAAGCATGTATATACTTTGCACGCAGCCATGGGGAATGATCATGAAATTTTTGGGAGAAAAAATCAACTCTACTTGATGTGGAAAATGTGCCAGAAAGCTAAAGGTGGTCCTCCAAAGTGAAACTGTTTATTTCCATTCTGTGAGACAGCACATCATTTGAAGTTGTTTGAATCCTATTATTGAGTATTAAAAGTACTCATGCACTAACATAGAAAAACAACATTCCAATATTTTTGTTTTCCTAGAAATTTTTTTAACTTTCATGGTAGACTTCAGTCTTGAGAGGAAGGGCTGAGCCGTCCTGTTTGGCACTGAAGCAAGAAGTATTAAAGGCATTGTTCCTTCCAAGGTGCCACAGTGAACTCAGAAGTTAAATTGGAAGTTAATGTTAAGACAACTTATTGAAGAGTTTAGCATTATGGGTTTAAACTTCTGTCCACTGCAGTGATTGTATCTTGAATTTTCAGCAATAACTATGACTTGGAAACTGAATACTACACATGCTACACAGCTGAATGGCAAGTGCTTTGCAATGAGAATGGTTTTCTTGTTGGCCTTTGTTTTGTTTTCTTCAGTAACCATGGTCATTAGCTTCCTCCATGCAGGTCTTAAAAAAATGGCTCAGCTATTTCCATATGTGCAAACAGGCTAAGTGTTAAGATAAGTAACATTTCTTCATTCTTCTGTTTGGAACAAACTATGTAAAGTAGGGTGGAATAATGTGTATCTCTCTGGTAAAGTCAGTAACTTGGACTGACTTTTAAAAGTGAAGATGGATGAAATAAATCTCAGCTGACCAACAGTGTTGCAAGACACAATACCTCAAATAGCAAAGCTCAAGTAGCTGGGCTAAATAATTATACTTCTTGCTCTAAAAGTATTTTTCTTTGATATGAAGTGTTTGTCTTTTTTTAAAGCATAATTTTACAGATTGCAGGCAGTTTATGCTTTGTGTCCCTTCCTTCCTAGTCGCTAAACAATCTGAACAAGGTATGGTGCATGGCTTAGTTTTACTATGCAGAATGAATGCTCCCATAGAAAGTTTCTTGGTTTTTTTTCTCCTCAATTTGTAGTAAGATAAAGTTTATATTAAAGTCTTAAACATCATAGAGGTTGACTAAACTCTTTACCTGTCCTACATTTGAGGAGTTCAGAACTGAATGACTGAATTTAAAATGGGATACTATTCCCCTTCAAAGGCCTGGAGGGCAGAGAAGAGTGGCAGGAAAGCAGAAGCTGTTCTGTTATGCTGCAGTAAGGGCAAACACTAGAACCATGTTCTTTAACCTTACCTGTAACTCTTCTTGAGTGTGCACTCATATGTGCTTCCTATTCTCCCTCTGCATCCCGTGGTAGTAGAATCAGGAGCAAAGCTTTTAGCACTGCAGGCCTTTCTAGAACATGTGACAGAGGCAACACAGCTTAATCAAAATTTGACTGTGATGTGTGTAATATGCAGATAAAGTTCGTTCTTATCAAAGTCTCTATTGCAGTTACAAGGACAGCTACAGGAGGAATATTGTACTTAGGCTTCCATAATTTGCTTGAAGGACCCTTATCTTGATTAATCTTCCATAACACTATTATGAAGATGCTTCTGATTTTATTGGTTTGTATTGCTCAGCAGTTTTTAGACTGATGTTATGTAGCTTATGATTTGGTCATGTGTTGTTGAGAATGTAGCATGAAAAATGTCCTGACACATGCATTTATAGTGATAATCTGTAGTGTTTCCAGTTAGGATCAGAGAAAAAGGCTTTCTCCTTTCATCAAAAAGCTTATAAACTGCAGGGTGGTGTTTTTAGTGTTGTGTATTTGTCCTAGTGTGATTTAATGGAGAAAAAAAACTATCTTAGTGGACAGAAAATGTATTGTTACTTAGGATGATGTTTTTATCTTGTCACTGTTATGACTGTTTTCTAACACTGTTTCCACACCTCTCATCTCCTCTTTTTATGACTCCTGTAGGTCTAGGACAGTTCAAAGGTCTGAGAGGACCTTTGTGTCTGTTTACCTCTTAGCCAGGCAGCACCCACAGAGTGATGGCCTGTGAGATATGTTTGCAGATAACCAAGCTGTAACTCAAATAGATTTTCATGCTGCTACATGTCAAAGAACATGTGGCTTTTTACCTAACAGTTACAGCTCTAAGAGTCTGTGAGGTGTGTGAGCCTCTTGGCTTATGATTTTCTGTTTCCTATGTATGTTAAGAAAGTGGTTTATATAAGTTAGACTGGGTAGTACCTGTTCCAGTAGGGCTTTTTATTTGGTGTTTGTTGGAAGTTTTTTTGTTTGTTTGTTGTTTTGTGTTTGTTTTTTTCAATTGCCTGCTCTGAAGTCTGCACATTAGCTCAAATGTTGAGGGTTAGTGGCAATTCAAGTTCTTCCTGGAGAGTGTCTCAGTATGTGTCTGTGAATATTCAGTGTTCTGGTGTCTGAATATGCTTAAGGAATTTTACTGCAGGTTTTTGTCCTGGACACTTCAGGTGATTCCCCTGACTGCCTCCTTGCAGAATAAGAGATCACAGTTTGTGCTCTTGCCCCACAGAAGCAGAGTTGGACAAGTGTCAGTTCTGTCTAAATCTGTTTTATAAATCTTACTGTCAGACATAAGGAAACTTTAGGAAGCCAAGAACTTTCTCTGAACAGTAGGAATAGATGAGGGTATTTACTCACGCTGTTGGAATTAAACTTAACTTGTGTATGCTGTAAAGCTGTCCTAGGAGTATAAGAAAATGTAGGCTATGGCAGATGCCTTCATTCTAAAGATGTGGTGCTTCTTTTCTACATAAGACCCACACATCTGAGTACTCAATACTTAAGGCAACTCACAATGTGCATTATCTGAAAAGGCAATCAGATTTGTTAAGAGATTGGACTTATTTTTTGGGCTGATTTGTTTACAGTCTTTGCTGGACTGTAATACGGCTGTGTATAAAACCTGTTTCTTTTGTGTCCTTTGTCTTGCATGAGATATGGAGCTCATCTGGAAAGTTTCAGGGAGGAATAATATACCTGCTGTAGGCCATAGATTATTTTCTGAAGGCCTTAAACTGTGAAGTTCTAACTTAATCTGTGTCTTATGCTAGAACAGCGTTTTGCATTCCTTCTGTTAAAAGACTTTTTAAAAACAGTTTTTTTACTTTTTTCAAGTTAAAGTATTAGGAAGGAAAGAAAATAGATCTGCTCTGGGATTTCAGATAAGTTTCTTCTGCTCTTGACGAGCAAAGCTTACCAATGCATGGGTAACTTGTGATCCACTATTTTTGTTTATACAAATGTACAGTATGGATAACTGCACTTCATGCAGTTCAATAAAATTAACACTGGCCTGTCATATAAGTTAAACATGCATGGTCTGGACTGTTTGCTTGAACTTAACTAATTAATTCTTCTGCACTGGCAGGGGAACAGCTTAACATGGGCTTGAATATGCTAGTATCCCAGCCTGACTTCTGCTTCCAGATATATAAAATATGCTTTCCTGGGTGGCAGCTTTTATGGCCAGTCCTGAACCATCCCCATCTTTGTATGTTGTCTTGATAAAGCAGTGTTAAGAGGTTGCATGAGCTGGTATGGAATGCTTCAGGCCATCTTGGTTTGCCCAGCTGTCATTAACATCTTAGCACACTTCTTGTGTTATGGTTGTAGCCTAATGTACCGTGGATTTTTTGATTTCTTCCTAATTGCCTTGTGTGAGTCTAGAAGTTTGCTGCCTCTCTCCTCTGCAGACCTGTAATAGCTCCTGTGGGGGTGTTTCTTGTTATGCAATGTCTGTCATGCAAGGTGTGGCATTCCTGTGTTTAATATTGTCATGTGAGTACTTTGTGCTTCAGTTGTGCACCTTTGAAATGGGGAAGTTACCCACCTTTTAAAGTAGTGCTCAAGTGCAACTGATGTGGGGACCTTCTAGGATAAATCCCTGTGAGACTTCCCTTCATTCCCTTTGCTGTATCTCTAGAATAGATTTGAATTTAGGGTACTCTTGCTGCCACTGATACTTGGATGTGCCATCCTACTCCTGGCAAGATGATACTCACCCAGAGGAGAGTAGTTGATGGCAAAGACACCTGCAGTGGCTCTAGCTGCAAAATGGCCATGCAGGAGCAGTTCCTGCAACAGCTGATTTTAGCAGAGGCTGTGTTGTGCAAACCCTTGTCCTGGCCTGCATTTAGCTAGGTAAATACCTTAAAAAGTGGCCTGGCTTGCTGTAGTACTGTGTTAATGAAAGCTCTTGAAATCCAAGCCCCTATTGTGTCTTGATTTCAAGCTATGCTCTAGACAAGAATTTTCTCAGATTATGCCCATTTGTCCTAAATTTAGAAGGTTACTTATAAAGCCAGAGCGTGATCTGTCCTTGCTGATAGATGCAGATCTCTTGACATATTTGGTATTTTTGAGGAAAACTTATGCAGGAACACAGCAGAAATAGCAGTATGTAATAAGATAGTGCCCTCCTTCATGGAAAAAGACAGTTGGTAGACCAGAATAGTTGTTTTTACTGTGCCCTAATTTTGCCAAGTTCTTAATTCTCTTCTTTTAAAACTGATTTGCACTATTTCCAGTTGAACACTTAATTCTGTCCTTAGACATTTGTAACTGATCACATGGAATTAGTTGATTCACCACTTATTTACTGTTCACCATGGCTACTTAGCACACATTCACAACATCACTGGTCTCAAGGAGTCTAGAGATGAGACTGACTTTGTCCTAAACAGTTTTGTCAGCTGCAGTTCTGACTGGGGAACAGTTTATAGAATCTGTTTGGCCCTCCGTGTTTCAGCTAGTCTACATGGCACCTCTTTGACCTCCCTTCCTTTTCCCAAATCAGTGTGTATATAGAAGTCTGCTGGACGTTGGGGTAAGAATGCCACAAAATGCTTTTTGAATAATTTTTATAAAATACTTTCTATTTTAAAGTAAGCTTTAGAGCTTTATGACCTACCATGAAAATGTGACCAAGAATTACAATGTGTGTTTGTAAATACCTTTTTCCAAATGTTCTTCCTGAAACATCTTTTTTGATCACACGTTCTTTACTTCTTCTGCCCCAACATTTTTCATGGACAGTAAGACAAAGGTTGGTAGTGGTCCTGGTTTCCAGCCTGTTTTTCTGTGGAAACAGTCTCTTGACTCAAAATTTAAAGTGACAGTAATGTTACTTAAATGAAGAAATGGAAAATAAATGCTAACATTCAGTGCAGCACACTGTGCTGCTGGTATGAATGCCATTTAGCAAGCAGTTTGATTGGCCAACTGGTATTTCCACTTGACATTCAGGCTTGATTGGTTTGAGTGATCATTTGCTTGCCTATGCTTCTAAAGATAACAGGTTCAGTGATGACTAGAAGCCTTCCTTGAGTACAACACATAGTTTAAGGTGTGCAAGTTGCTACTTGAGGTACATGATGATACAGTGTAATATTAATCATTCTGTGTAGATTGAGAGTTACCTCAGTACTTTCACACCAGGTTTTAGCAACTGGTAGGATAAGATCAATGTAATTTCAGTCATTAATTTCATTTGTATCTTTTTAGTTGTGCTGTGTGTGCATGGGCCAGATGTAGGTGTTACAAAGCAGTTGTGTGATGTTACACTGAAAGACTCTAATGATGGCTTTTTTGGAGCAATGCTGAAGATGCTATTCAGCTGTTTTCTTGAAGAAAGTTTTAGTCATATATTTTTAGTAAGTAGGAATTTGAATATCACCAACTTCCTTACTTAAATCCTTTCTGACTAAGTTGGTTCTTTAAATGCTTTTTGAAAGCTTTTAAAAAGCAATAGAATTTTCAAACTATTAGGCAAGAATGGGAAGACAAATAAATGAAAGTACTGATGTGAATGGTAGAAGCCTCTATGCTGAGTTTCATGAGTGGCTTGGCATAAAGGAGTTTTGTTATTGCCCTGGTGTTCAATGCAGGGTTGTTCTTACCGAAGGCTGCAGTTCAGCAGGGTTTGAATTATTTTGGAGATGTTCAGTTAGGTTCTTAAATAGTAGCTCTGTGAGGGGCAGTAAAAATACATTAATAGGATTCTTTACCTCTTTTTCTGACTTCTAGGGTGAGGCTGAAATGGAGATAGAAAAATATTTGGGAAAGGTATTTCAGAAAGGTTTTAGATTATAATAGTTATTATTTTCCACTGTTGCCCCACTGTTAACATCCTCTCAGAAAATTTATTTAACAATGTTATTCTGTGTTGTGGGGAGATAGGATAATCATTTCTCCTGCCTGGCAAGCTAAGGAAATGGGTGTTCTGTTCATCAGTCTGTGGCAGAAACAAAAATGAAGAAGGAAGTGTTGAAGTGCATGGTACTTAAGTGTTTAGTATTTAAAGTTAAGCAGTGTCTTTTCTGAATTAAATAATATAAAAAAGAAATGCTTTTTCTTGCCAGCATAATGTGGAAAGTATTTTCTTCTATTTATAGAAGTCTTTGCACTAATGGAATACTTGTTCAAGTTTAAAGAAAACCATGGGACTGCACTGGAAGCTTAGGTTGTGATGCCTTTTTTTAACTGTGCAGTGCTTCAAGTTGGTGCATAGAACTTCAGTGAGAAGTTACATATAGAAAGCTTAATATAATTTTGGTTATTGCAAACTGGAAGCTTGAAAAGTATGTTATGAAAGGGTTCTTTGCTCCTTTTCTAATCCCCTAAGTAAACATGTNATTTGGATGTCTGAGCCTGTAAACAAACAGCTTGAATGAGGGATCTGTGTATTCCCATCTCTGTTTGGCTGAGGTTGCTGATTGTGATGCACGAGCCTTAGGCTGTTGCTGCTTGGTGGTAGGCGTGGCAAGAAGGTAGAGGGGAAGACCAAAATAGGGACTACATCATGTTTCTTGGTGAGTTTTAGTCACTCTGTTTACTGTGAGCAGTAGATGATGTATTATGTCAGCATCATCCCTCTTAACTAATATTCATAAAGCTTTCCAGGCAACTACATCAACACAGAACTGAGCAAGCTGAAAACTGTTCTTAAGAAGGGAAGGGAAGCGAGTCATGGATTGTTTCCTGACCGGTGGAACAGTGTGTAGTGTGCTAGACTTCTGTTGTTGGCATAGAGGGTAAAACCTTGGTCGCAGTACCATCAGACAAGGGTGTGGGTGTGTAGATATTGGTGTTTCTGAAAGGGGATGTTTCTGCTGCTTGAGCCTCTGAACACAGCAAGTATTGCTGCTATGTACAGAGTCACAATTTGTAATGTGCCACATGAACTGAGGGATATGTGAAACTAACTTAGAGTATGCTACTAATTAGTTTTAAATATGCCCTGTGCTAAGAACTCATGTGGGGTGAGGACTACAATCCTATGCTTTGCAAGGACTATTGTCTGCTTCAAGCTTTTTAAAAACCTGAGTTATGAGGTAGCCTCTGTGTATGCCTCAGTGCTAAAAAAACTTTTCCCTGGATTGTGCAACTTTTATATGTATTACTGCTGATACTGTAAAATGCTGTGCAGATTTAAGCTATTACTGTCCTCTCACTTTAAACTTCTTGGAGTGAACAGTCAGTGAACAATGTTATTGCATCCAACGGTACTTCACTCACTTGGATGCAATAATGTTGTTCACTGATGGTTCATAGGAGGAGGGTTCTTGTTGCTGCAGAAAATACACTAGGATATTCTCATAAATGTGACCTCTTATTTGGATGTAGGAAAGGCTGTGGATGTTGTCTAACTGGGTTTCAGCAAGGCCTTTGACACTGTCTCCCACAGCACACTCCTGGAAAAGCTGGCAGCCTGTGGCTTGGACAGGAGCTCTCTTTGCTGGATTCAGAACTGGCTGGATGGCCGGGCCCAGGGAGTGGTGGTGA